>JAJTUV010000205.1:1290000-1842500 GCA_021653895.1 Mastomys natalensis
TTCATTCCTTTTTCATTTGTACATAGTAGGGGTTCAGCTACTGTGAGGTGAAAAAGAAAAGTATAGAAATTATAAAAAAATTTGAATGTGACTGAATATTAATTATTAGGCAGTATGTTAAACACTTTCCATCTCTTATTTATTTAATACTTACTCAACTGTAAGGGGGAATTCTCATGTTTTCAATTCCCCTAAATAGCCCTGACCCAAGCACCCATCATTTTTTATCCTGTCATCTTGTTTCTCTTTCTTCATAGTACTTTCTACTCAGTACAATTGGTTGGCTTATTGTCTCCTCACTGGAAATTATGCTCCATGAGAGCCAAATTCTTGTCAGCCATTCTCGGGGCTACACAGCAGCACTTATTAAGTGTTTAATATATTGCAAATATTCAATAAATATTTTCACTGAAAGACTAAATGATTTGATGACTTTATTCCACAGATCACTAAAATAATGGATAATGAGGTTAGATAGCTTTGTCAGAGGCACATAATTCAGATGACAAGCCCAGTCAGGAATCCTGGTCATATTCTTAAGTAGGTAATGCTAACATCTTGTGTTATCTTCCTTAAGAGTTCTCCAAATAGATAGGCTTAATAGCACTAGCAGAAGGTCTTCTTTTCTGTTGGATGTTGTTTCTGCCTTGAGGATCCACTTTCTCCACCTTCACCTCATCAGCCAAATGAGGGATATGCTACTAGGAGAATATGTCCTAAGTGCCAGGCCTGTTACCGAACACTGGGCATGTGAGGATACATCATCTGAACTTAATTTAGATTCAGTTTTCCAGAGGAGAGGAAAGAAAATGAGCGGAAAGCTGTAGAACTGAATAAAAAGCAAGCTTGGTGCTTTTGACTCTGGACAGACAAAACTGAAATTGACCTGGGGGACTCCCTTCTAAGTATCCTGAGTGATTCTGTTTCTCATGTGTCTTGGTGGTAGGTCTTGTGCATGACTGTTTGCTGGAAGCTGAGGGAAAAGGCTGCCTTTCAGCATGGTTATAACAGGAAAGTTGAGACATGCTATAGTTGTAAAAGCTGAAGGGGAAAACTAATCTAGCTGTTGTCTTAGACATGTCTCTTGGGGATTCTCCGTAACATGAAGAAGTTTTCTAGCAGTTGTAACCAAAGTGAAGTTTTGAGTCTGCCAGGGCCTTGGAAAATCTTTAGCATTGAGGCATTAGCTGGAAGCTATTTGGATAGATGCCAAGAGATTAACTTCATAAGCCTTCTAATGGATTGTCTAACCATCACTGAGTTTTCCTGCCAAGTGTTAAAAACAACGGACAGGCCTTGATTGTAGTTGCATTTCTGCCTACCACTGGGACCTTGAGATGACTCTTTCTTTCTTTTTTCTTCATTTTCTTTATCTATAAAATGAAGTGTCCCTCCTGCTACACAATTTACTGTGAAAACTGAATATAAAACTGTGAGCAAAGTGATTACTTCAGTATCTAACAAATAACATTGCTATAGTGAGTGCTTGTAATGTATCTGGGTCCTCTTAACCAGTGTAGAAACTTATTTATGTGTGCTAGAATAGAATCTTGAAGATTAGTGTGTTTTTTTTTCTACTAGTGGTCACAACTACATTCCAGTGTAGCTTTCCCACTACTGGATCAAGCTTCAGATTACATTTCATCTGAATGAACAGTGACTTAAACACTCTTTCTTGGAAGACTGTTTGCTCTTTCAGCCTGGAAGAGTTAATGACATTCTTGCCTCTCTGCTACCATGGGTCATTAAAGCGAGGGGTGAATGATTCAAACTCTTGCAATTGGGTCTCTCTTGAGAATAGCTCACAGCTAGGTTGCGGAGCACCAGAAGATTTCAAACATGTTTAATATGGAAACAAGATGAGATCTTTCCTTTATGGATATAAATTGGTTTTTGAGGTTTTCTCATTGGAGATGTTAGATATAAGCTTGCTTCTTCTTTGTCCTTGTGGTTGTTTGGCTGAGAATAGTCTCCATAGGCTCATATATTTGAATACTGGTTCTCAATTGGTAGAGCTATTTGTGAAGAGTGAGGCATGTGTGACCTTGTTGGAGGAGGTGTATTACTGGAGTTAGGCATGGAGGTCTCAAAAGTCCATGCCATTTCCACTTAGCTGTCAAGATAAAAATTGTCAGATATTGCTTCAAATGCTATGACTGCTTATCTGCCTGCTGACATGTTCTTCGCCATGACAGTCATGGACTCTAAACCCTTCAAAATTGTAAGCCTCCAAAACTCTTTCTTCTATAAGTTGTTTGATCATGCTATCACAGCAATAGAAAAGTAACTAAAATAGCCGTCAAAGATAAGAGTTTTTCCAGTCCATTGACCAGACCTACCCTATACCACCAAGGCTGTTCTTTTATAAGAGCAGTCATTGTTTATGATATAGCAGTTTAATCTACACTTAGTGTTGGAGTGGTTTTATAGACCTCATTTTTTCAGTGACAACTAGAAAAAAAATGGGCTCTCTGTTTACCTCTAAAAACAAGAGTTTACCTGTAAAACTTAACATAGTTGCCTGAGCAATGTCTCTAGGACCAACAAGTAACATGGTCTGCTAGGAAAGTTTCTCAGAATATTCATTCTTTATGTGGTGATTTCCGTCATTTACATATTCGTTCATAAGATGTGTGACAGATATACCATGTTCACTCACATGCACGCATACACACACTGTGTGTATGTTTATATACTCTTTATCAATATATTCTCTAGATGGAGAGAACATGTATACATATATGCTAATCTCATTTAATTCCTTTTAGCAACTCTTTAAAATAGCTAGTTACTAATTTGTCCTCTATTTTCAAGTAAAAGCACAGAACCCAAAAGCTCTACTAACTTGGTAGAGCTCAAGTCGGGTATTTTAACTCCTAGATCAACACTCATAACTCTTAGTCATAGAAGTAGCACTAGTTTTTTAAGAGTTGTAGTTCTTCCAATGTAGAGTGGTCTACAGATTTCAGACCTTATCTCACAGTCATCCTGAAACTCAAAGCACACACACTCACACATACACATACACACACTACTCTTCTCACATAGAGATGAGATTAGTGTCAAGAACATTCATTTATTTATTGATCTTTTCCCCTTCTACCTTGATAACTTGTAAGATCTAGCAGCTTAGAGCAACAGAAATTTTGAAGCCTAGATTTTATTAAATCTTAGGTTTAAGGAGGTTTTTTTGTTTGTTTGTTTTTGTTTTTAAGGAGACTGTTTGAGATTTAGTTTCTATTATTCATATGCCAAGAGAAGATGAGAAAACTGAGTTAGGTGATTTCCTGAAGGTATAGGAAGCAACTGAGTTAGGTGATTTCCTGAAGGTATAGGAAGCAGGAAAGGTAAACCTTTGGGCTATTTTCTGCTTCTCATTTTCCATCCCCTTGAGTTGCATGGACCCTAATAGAGGTTATGGAAAGATTCTTCTCAGTTCTTGACATGGAAGATCAGCAATGATGTGAGATCCAGAAGTGTTGGGGAAAGGAAGGAAGGTTGCAAACAGCCAATATAATGTCAGAGAAAAGGAAAACTTAACTTTCTCCTGCTATTTGCCGCTAACAGACACATTCCTCTTCTCTTCCTCCTCCTCTTCCTCTCCACCCCAGTGCTACTACAGTTTTCTGCATATGCTTTAAAAGCATCCAATTTGTGGCAGGAGAGTAGGGAAAATTCTCACATTCTCATCCCTGTGTGAGTAATGATTATAAATCAGCACACAATGTTTTCTGCCACACATTTAACGGTAGTGTATCAAGAGTCTTTAGAAACGCATACCCCCTCTTCCTGTCTCTCTGGCCTCCAAGACAGAAGCAAGATGACGAAAGGAATATCATCCTTTGGAAAGCATCACAGTAACATACATATATGGTGCCACTGCTGTGGCTCTAAGGCCGACCACTTTCAGAAGTTGACCTGTAGCAATTATAGCCACCCTGGCAAGCACAAGAGAAAGTATAACTGGAATGCCAAAGCTAAGAAATGAAACACTACCAGAACTGCATGGATGAGGCACCTAAATATTGTCTATTGTAGATTCAGGCATGGGTTCCTTGAAGGAACAACACCTAAACCCAAGAGGGCAGCTGTTGCTGCATCCAGTTCATCTTGAGGATTTCAATCAGCCATAAAATAAATATTCTGGTTTTAAAACGGGGGGAGGGAGAAAGAAAGAAGGAAAGAAAGAAAAGGGAGAAAAGAAAGAAACACATACCCTTGACTTGTTGGAGAAATAGCTGATTCTAGAACTGGGAAATACATAAGACAAGCCTGGGGAATGTTTTAATACCATAAAGTGAAGAAGAGCTCAAAGGCAAACCAAAATGTTCGCGTCGATGAGGAAATGGCATAGGAAGCTAAAAACTAACTAAAAGCACTCTAAAGGCCAAGCCTGAACAACTGAACAATATAGTTTTAGATTATAATCCCAAGTATAAAATCAAGGCCCAGTGATCTATACTGGTACAAATGGTTGAATTGGTGAGTAAAAGAAGAAGAAACAAAATCTTATGTTCAAAAATATTTCAGATGGTTTATGTAAATACTCTTCAAGGAGACAGGAGTATGGCTTCTCGTTTCAATTTGGGCTTCATATAGTAACTTTATTCCAAATGGTACATTAATGAAATGGGAAAAGAATATTTACCAATCATTATTGAAACCAATGATCATGATCAACTTTAATAGTATGAAGTTATATTGAACTTGAACCTTTATAGTATGTGATGCTGGTTGCACTTTAACTCCGAAGTCTTCGTTCCAAAACTCCATAATCACACGCAAGACATTCAACACATCCTAACTGAAGGACATCCCTACAAAATATCTCAGTACTATACCATCAGGAATAGCCATGCAAAAGCCAGGAACCCCAGGAATCAAGACCATTA
The DNA here is from genome assembly GCA_021653895.1 of Mastomys natalensis. Lineage (NCBI taxonomy): Eukaryota > Metazoa > Chordata > Mammalia > Rodentia > Muridae > Mastomys > Mastomys natalensis. The sequence goes on from JAJTUV010000205.1 coordinate 1,294,893, forward strand.
AACATGGTTTCCCAAAACAGAAAGTGACAAAATATGAATCACTTCCTGTTGAAAACAGGGAAACCTAAGCATAATATCTTTTATTAACCTAAAGTCTTTCTAAAATTTAAAGTCTACTTTAAAAGTACAAATATGCCTTTTGACCTAGGAGTTACCCTTCTTTTTTCCTTTGGAAATTAAGATGATTCATCCACATTGATGTATGTCACAGGGATGTAGGAAATAGTAAAAAGGTAGAAATATCCAATATTTGGTCTTCTAAATATATACAATTCAATCATGAGTCATAATCTTAAATACATTTCTTGATGAGGAAAAATATTCATGACTGATGGTTGAGTGGGAAAAGTAGGTTAAAAATGAAGTTGGGAAGTATTAGACTATTTCGTGAAAGTTAGGTGTGTATTTTATGCATGCATAGTAAAGATGGATGCAAATATATTTCAGCCTGTTTATGGGGATTATCCCTGGTGTATTGTGCTATAGAAAATTTTGTTTATCTTTTTCATAGAAAAAGTGTCCATTTAGTATAGAAAGCAAAAAATATTCAATAGGTTACTTTGGTTTTAGGGTCTTTTTTTTTGTTGTTTGTTTGTTTGGTTTTGTTTGGTTGTTTTGTTTTGACTAGAAGTTCTTAATCTAGCAGCAACAAAGAATTCAGTCCTCAAAAAGAGAATTCTAAAGCAGATGTGGTATTGGCAGACTAAGGATCCCAACTTTTTTTTTTTTTTTAATCCATTTATTTCCCTATAGCAGGACACTGGCTGTAATCTTCTAGAGAAGCAGGACTTTACAGACACTTGTAAGTGTGAAGGGCATCACCTGTAAAAATGGTTACTAGGTTCATAGAGATAAAACTTAACACTTGGTCAAAAGCTATGCAAAAGGCCAGCCTCTCTACAGGCTCTAAATAGATCTGCAGACCTAGGCACCCTGTGAAACAAACCCTATCTACACTTCTGCATTTCCTTCTCTATAGGTCTTCTTACCTAACCTTTTGCTTTTTTTTTTTTAAATCAATACACATTTCTTCATTCAACTAAAAAAAAAAAAAAAAAAAGGTGGGCATTACTGTCCTGTTTTTCAGGTGTTTAAAAAAAAAGTCTTAAATAACTGCTACTTGTTATAGGACTGGGAAACAAGGGATTAGATGGTTAAGAACTTGTCTCTTTGCTGAATTGGGTATGGTTTCCAGAAGCTGATTGTTTTCCATACATCTACCATTTACAGGCTGTGAACCTTGAACAAATAAATCATGTAACCTCCTTGGAACTCAGTTGTCTCTTTTGTAAAATGGAGATGAAACCTACCAGAATTTATATAAAAAAGAAAAGCATCCAAATTATTTTTTAAAGATTTATTGACCTTTATTTTATGTGTATATGTTTTACATGCATGTATTCCTGTGTCATACATGCCTGCCTGGTGATAGCAGAGGTCTGAAAGGGTGTTGGATCCATTGGAACTGGACTCAACACATGTTTAATTTGGAGAGAACCTATTAGCCTTTGTCTGCTTTGGAGTTTTTCCTAAATTACATTTATTGCTCAGACTATCCCACTTTCTCAAGTGAGAAAAATGTGTTCCAGAATCACATAGCAAAACTTGGACTAGAGTGTCAGCCTTCTCATGCTTGTCTCCTTAGACCCAGGAACCAGGAACATTTGCTTTGTTTTATATTTATACCTACCTGGTTCCACAGTTCAATACTAGTAAGTTCCCATGCCTAATGGCACAGCAGCTCATTCCCCTTCTGCCTAGCTGTAGGGTAGGTGAGTGTGTCTCATGGAGAAAAGCTCTTGGATCAGAGTATGCTTTATCACACACACAGCTGAAATACTTTCTAGAACTAGGCAGTTGCTTCCGCAGAGACTCAAGACTTTCCAGTTATCATTTTGTGCAGTGCCTATGTGGCCTAATTTAAAAAAAAAAAAAACTCTAAATCCATCTTTTAAAATTCTAACTAGATACCTTTTAATTTCCCTATTCTCTTGGTTGAATAATTCTTTTAGAGAAATGACTAATTAATAAATAGCCATGAACTCATCAGACACAAGTAATGCCAAATCAAATTAAGTGTATTATTATATGGAAAGGAAAAGAAGCTCCTAAGTTTGTGAACTCAAGAGTGCTTGCCACCTCACATGTTTATTCCTCTTCCATTCCTTCAGCTCTTGAGGGCACAAGCTGGGACACTGAGCCACCTGTCTGTGTGGATCACATCTTTAAAAATTGCCAGAGCATCCCTTCTGCATGATAACTCCTCTGTCAACAGGGTTAGAGTTGAGTTGACTGGGCCTTGGATACTTCTCCCAGTTTTCATAATACATTGCCACAGAAAGAAAGGCTCTCTTCTATGTCTAAGTCTGAAAGGATATTGATTATTTACTACCTGGATCCTTCCCCATTCTATTCCCCAGACCCTTCCCTAGCCAGACAGGTTCTAAATTTTTACACCCCAACCTGTTCAGAATTTAGGTTACTATTGTTCTTTAGCTAAACTTTTGAATTTTACATCCTTTAAAGGAATGTACAAAAAAAGAGTACATGCCTCCTTACCTACCTTTAGATCAACTCCTGAAGGTTTGGGTCAAGTTTAAATAAGTAGAAAGGATGTGACTGCTGACATGTAGTTTTCATGACATTTTATATATGTTTTTGTAAAAACTGGCATCACAGAGTTTTTAAATTTACAGACAAGATTCGCTATATAATTTTATTGACAGAGCCATTTCTTATACTCAAACTATCTAGCCAAATCGCACTCACTTTTTGTTAGATCTGATTTCATTTGTATCCAACTGAAATAGAAACACTTTTTGATATGGTGCTTTTTGACAGCTGTCTTCTGAGTTTAAATATTAGTGAAACACATTGATAAGCATGTTACCTTGTCTAGACAAAATAGGGAATGATGTCTTACTACTTCTCACCCTGCCCTTATGGAACCGATTTAAAGCCTTTGCATAAATAAGGCAGTGTGAAGAAACATGTACATATCTTTTCTGAAGTAGGAATAAGGTGATTTTCAAAGTCACATGGCTACAAAGATAACCTGATACCCATGTTCTTGAGACGATCACTTCTAGGGGAGAAGCTATGTAGAAATTAAGGACTTGTAAATTGTTCTCCTTATGATTACTACCCATGTTCGAGTCATCACTGAAAGTCATTAAGTATACCCAGGGAATGTGCGTTTCAGCTTTTTCTAGAAGTAAACTGCTACTTCTAGATATACTACCTTCAAACCAGACTAGTCAGTGACTGAGCAGAAGTTATTTGACTAATCCACAGCACTCAATAACCCACTGTTATCAGCACTGACAGGGGAAATTTTTTTCTAGAAACCTCCTTAGGATGTTTAGAACCATGAAACTTTCTGTCCAATCCTTGTGTTCCTTAGTTTTAAAGTTGTCATTAAATAAAAGGGTTAGGGGATGGTTTGATGCATAAAGTGCTTGCTGCAAATGTATGGAGACTTAAATTTGAAGCTCACATAAGATGTGTGGCACTGCATGCCTGTCACCAGAGTACTTGGAAAGAGTGGTGGTAACAGGCAGATGCCACGTGCTTGCTGACATTTATTCTAGTTGAAATGACAAGCTTCAGGTTCAGTGTAAGACTGTCTCAAAAGTAAAGTAGAGATGGAGGTAGACAGCCAACATCAACCTCTGGCCTCCATGTGGTTACACAGTGCATGCTCAGCTACACACACACACACACACACACACACACACACACACACAAACCTTTCATCTCAGGTATCTGAAGGCAATTGGGAAAGAGCATGTTTAATCTAGAATTTAAGACACCAAAATAAAAGGTATTAAAAGGTTAAGAGGAATCAAATTTTGATTTTTTTTTTCATTTTTTTAAAATCATGTGTATTGGGTAAAATATATAAAGTTTTGATTTGTACTTTGATTTATACATTGTAAGATATATAGCACTACCAAGAGGAAGTTGAGATTCACTCAAGAATGTAGGCTTCATTAGTCTCATGACTCGGGGTCATTTTATAATGCTGCCCCTGCTCTTGTCCATTAGAAATTAATTCATTCCTTAAGTAGCCAGCAAAAAGGTCTCTGTAACATGCATCTCCATCCAGTTGTAGATCTGTGTGACAGGTGGGTGTTTCTGTGGAAGAGTGTGAGTGCCTAAAGAGAAAGGCTGTGCTGCCTCACTTGGAGAAATGGAAGACTTTAATGTATTTCAGATAAGAACATGCAAAGATGCACTGGTTTATGTAGTAAGTAAAAACAGAATATAGAGGGAGATGATGCCCCCACTGATAAGTTATGGATAAACCATCAGAAGAGACCATATACCAACTGGGGTAAGCTGTGCTACAAATTTAATTAAGATCTTTTTCTTTTTATTATTATTATTACAAGAAACAGATTATTACTATGAAAATGTTTTCTTGTTTCTAAAAAAACAACAGAAACTCAAGATATCTCCCCAGCCCACATCACACCTAAGCTGTAATGTTTTGATGGGTGAGTACTGTGCCCATCCAGTTTAATACACAGGAAACTGAATAAATATTTAGCAGTAGAAGAAATCAATAAATGATATGTCAGAGCCACAAGGTCTCATACTATAAATGATGAGATAAACCTTTTCAGTCCCAGTAACAGATATTTCTTAGGGTAATGAGAATAGATTTTGTCAGTAAATACCTCTGACCTTCTCCCTAAGCTGCTCCAAGTTTTATAGTAACAAATCTGAAAACTGGAAAAGAAATTGTGTATGTTTGATATTCTCATTTTGGGGTTGGAGTTGTTGACCTCTTCAAAACTGTGATGAAAATCGTGGCCTTTCTCAGACAAAGAGACACACAGACAAAACCCTGAATATAATTTCAGTGGGTTCATGAACCCTTTATCTCAAGAATGTTAAAAAGTGAACTGCAGCTTAAGGAAAGGGCAGAGTTACCGTCAGTCCTCTCTTATTAGAAGTAAGACTGACAGGGAAACAAAAAGAGCCTGCTCTGAGTATAATACTGAGGGGGAGAATATGGTGCCAGTTTTATCTGTTCTTTGATTGTGGCTAGAAGCTTTTTATAAAAGACCCTTTATTTCCTTTGGGACACATGCCACCAAATACTGCCTCAATGGCAGTCCTCTGGCGAGCCCTGCCTACATGCACCCTTTATCCCATGACTGGACAATCAACAGGAAAAGAGTAGAAATAGGGCAGAATTCTGGATGTGTAGCATATTACTGAAGTAGCTCTTCTGCCTTCTAGATGTCCTCACTCACCTTATTCTGTAGGTCTGTATCTAAAGTGTTTCCACCTTGGCAGTACTAGAAACTCACTGCTAGAATATTTTTCTCTTAATGGTTTCCCCAGAAGGAAACAAAGAACGTAGGTTTATGTAGACAAAGATAATCCTTTTCTGAGAACTTTTCTAGGTCATAGCTGGGAGCTAATATACTGCAAACCTTTTCTGTCTCTACCAGCTTGAAACTTTAGACTTCTAGTCAAAATTAAACCTTGATCTTAAGGGGACCCTAGGTTCTTACATCTCAGAGATCTTCACTTCCTTCATCTGGGTAGTGCAGAAAATAGTAAGTGCAATATCCTAGGATTGGAATGAGTAATAGAAAAATTGGGTAGACAACACCAAATTCCGGGTCATGGTATCTCTGTGTTCAGGTTGAATAAGCAGATCGAGTTGACTCTTACTCATCGTTGAATTGGTGACCTCTAGAAGTGGATGAGGAGTGCCTAGCCAGGTTGCTGTTTTTGCCTATATGTAAATGTACTCATCCCTGTTGCCTTTCTTTCTCTGGTCATGTCTTCTCCTTGCCACTGTCTTCTGTGATGGTGTGCTGTCCAGGGCCAGACCAGTGAGTGGTACTTTAACACCAAGCATCTAAAATAATAGTCATGCCTTTGGAACTGTACACTTATGTTTTGATACTGAAGCACTGACACCAGGAATCCTCTGCTTATCTCAGTAGTGGCTGAGGCTGTTTTCAACCCGTCTGTTCCTCCCACCCTTTCTTTCTGTTGTTTTTAGAAGTCACTGTTGAACACTTCTCTATGATACTGTACAACTACTAGATGTGTGTGGGAAAAAACTGGTGGGCCACAGCGGCAGCCCCTGGGCCCACAGCAGCAGCGGCCCAGGGGCCCGCGAGGTGGAGGCTGCCTGGAAGCCTCCAGGCAGCCTGTCTCACATACCGGAGAAAGGTCTCAGGTTCCAGTGGCTGGAGGCTTCGTGGCGGCAGGCCCGGCAGGCCCCAATGACACGAGGAAGTCTTTGGTTCCAAAAGGGTTTATTGTCATGGCGGATGGTAGATGGATCTGGATGTACCCCCCCAAACTCAGGGCAGACCTGAGTTAAGTAGGGAGGGAGAAAGGGGGAGGTTCTGGGGAGGAATGGTTAATTGGCTCCGTCCTCTGACCTTCATTAGTATGTAAATCTCTAGGGCCTGAGGTCTGTAGTTACACCCCCTACCTGTGCACTTTGGGAGGGGCTGTAATGGCCTTCGTTACTGAACAATGTAGGTCCATGGAGATTAGACTGCTTTTCAGGACCCTGAGTTCTGGGGGCGTGGCCGAACTCCTGCCGTTTCTCCCTTGGAGTCTCGGGTTCTAGGTCCATGCCCAGCCAAGAACCAGGCTACCTTACACAGTCCCACAGATGTGTAGTCATTGGTAAGATAGTATTAATGCTATCCTTATATACTTCAAGAGAAGGGGGAATGAGAAAAAATTCCAAACTCTAGATGTGGTAAGAGCAAAGAAGGAAGGAAGGTAGACAGAGAATGGCCCAGTGACCTGATGAGGTAGAGCACCTCCTGGAGACTGACTACAGCATGGTTGAGACCCTGCTCTGCCCAGTGCAAAGTTCCATTGACTGCTGCTGCTTGTTTTTCTGACCTAATAATAGGTGTCTTAACACCTAGAGGAAATAAAACTGATTTCTACCAGCAGTTTATTTTGTTAATTAAAATTCACAGTCTGATGACCTTCCTGCTCCTTTAATTACCAGTTGTATACTGGGCACTATGTGTTTTACATGTGTTCTTATTTGATTCTCTCTGAACCCAAGAGTATAAGTACTTTCTTTTTCACTATTATGATCACTGTAGTTAAATTTAGAAATCTGAAATCAAAGAAACTAAAATACTTTCCTGTGGCCCTACTATTCATCATGATAGAAGCAGCATGAGGCTGTCAACCTGTGTACTGTGTCACCTCCTTTTCTGTGCTGTCTGAACTCACTTGCCTCTCCTTTTCCTTTGTAGTGGTGCCAGTGAAGAAGAGGACACATGAAGACTTAACCATTCCCTGCAGAAAATACCCCTTCCCCGTGTGTATGTGACAGCGTGTATGTAATGGCTTCTGATATCTGTGAAAGCTGCCGGCAACAAACTTCTTCCACTGGATATGTCCCCAGAACCACAGCAGGCACACATGTTTCCAAGGGACCAGGGGTTGTATGCATACTGACTGTGTGCTTCTTGTTCTCTTGTGGTAGGTCATGGGAAGAGCCCCTTTGATCAACTTGGAGGGCTCTTCAGACAACCCCCCAATGGCTGCTTTGAATGTACTCAGGAAAGCCAGCCCCTGGAATGTTGTGCAAGTCGACAGTATCACTTCCTTAGGAAGGTTCTAGAACATCTCAAAAGGAAATCAGTTTTCCTTACCTGCAAACAGAAAACCCACTTTGTTTGTACTGAAGCTTAAAGCAAATGTGGCCAATGGGGCCAAACTGACTCAGTGGGAAGTCTATCATAGTCCAGTTCTGCCTCTGTGAAAAGTGTTAGGGCAGCTGGGTTCAAATATGGTTGGAGAAGTGTCCTGAGCTAGAAAGAAGATATTTTTAGTATGTGAGGTTATCGAGGACTTAAAATTCATAATTCAGTGCTGTGGAAATGGAAAAAATGATTGAAAAGGTGGAAAGGAAATGACCTTAAGGACTGGGGTGAGGTAAAGAAATCTGATTAAAAGTTGGAATCAGTGTTTCAGAATTCAGATTGCCCGAATTTTCCAAAATGGTCACTAAAGCATCTGATAAAAACCTGAATTCTTGGGCCAGCTGTGTGGATTAACGGGCCTGTCACAATACAAGGCTGGCATGTATATTGGCAGGTGGAGATTGTCACTGTAAAACTTAGCAGTTCCACTCAGAGGTTAGTCTATGGTGGTCGGTGCACTGTGAAGGGAATCCTTGCCACTCCCTGGCTGCTAGCAAACATTCCCTCTATTTACTATAATTGGAATCCTCCCTTCCCCTGAAGCAGGCCTTCAGTTCACCTCACACACCCCAATTTTCTCTTTTATGTAGCATGTCCAGGCATGCCCCAGAGCTGGATTTCCTAGCCTTCTCACACTCCCAGATCACAGTCTCTTACAACTATACTTTTCAGGGTCAAGGAAGTAGTAGTGTGCTGGGAGATACCCAACTGCAAGCTCACAAGCACCATATCTTCTTGAGACATCAGTTTTTCTTTCCAAATGATTTGAAGTCAGGAGATAACTGTATTTTTTAATAGAACAAACACTTAGGTTATAGAAGAGAAAGTCCATACACTTAAACTAAGATAAAATAGGAGACTTGGAAGAAAACTCTTATTTCTAAGTGGACAGTGATTCCCTCTTCTCTGATTGTATGGCATTTTCATGTTCACTTTGAGATTCTTTCTGAGCTGGATTCAAGCAACCTTGGGATTGCTATTGACCAAGGTCTAGACTTCCAGATTCAAGGAGTCCACCTTAGAGTAAATCTCCCTTTTCCTGTCAGCCAGCTTGCCTGTGTACTTATCACAAAGCTTTAGGGGCAGCTAACATGTGTATGTACAGGATAGTTCTAAGGCAGAAACAACATATGCTTATTGTAGGAGTCCTATTTATGTCATTGTTCAACCCTGTGCATGCTAGAAAATGATTTATCCCTTTAAGGCCAGGAAACTGCCAAGCTCTATGCTCTAGGCTAGGATTACCCTAGCTCACTACACATACAAGGATATTGGGGCAGAGAGGAGCGTAAGATCAAAAGATATATATACTTTTCCCTAAACTGGTGGCTAGGAGATGGCTTAGACAATTTGGGTGCTTTACCATCTGTCTGCAAAGACTGGAGAATTTAATATACCTTGAGTTAACAACCTCCAATGATACCTGTTCTAACAAAAATTTTAAAAGATAGACCATTCTAGAAAGAGTGTAGAATATCAGAAGATTAAAAAGACTTGACAATTTGGAAGCTTGTATTGTTTTTCCCCAGTAATCATTGATCTTTCCATGTTGACCTTACATTAGCAATGAACAGATCATTGCCTCTCCACCTAATCATGCTATTACTTTAAATCAGTGTCTGGGGAAACCAAGCGTTTATGCAGTGGTTATAGACAGAAACATAACAAGATTGGCCAACCTGTCTCTATAAATTATCATCTCCCTGGAATCCTCAAGGAAAGCATTTCTCCTTTGCTTAGAGAGGGTTTCATATTCACTTTATGGGCTCCTGATGTCTTCAGCACCTGATAAAACTTTAACCAGGAAAGCATTAAACACAGCACAGCAGCCCCTGCCCAGATCCTTAAGTTCCTAGTAACAGCACTTCAGTGTAAGAACTAGGATGCTTTCTGTACTGGTATCAGCTTCGTCCTCAGAGCTATGACCTCTTGCTTGGCCTTGTGCCCATGGTGAACAAATCGTCTTGCCTTTCCAGGTCAGTGTGAGTTAAGGGTGTCAGAGTTATATGTGTCCTGATGGACTGTGGACAGCAGGGTTTACCCAAATCATCAAATGATACAGATAATGAATGTCTCTAGAATAAGTTGGGTCCTCCGACCAAGCCCTGGATACCTTCTGAATGTTAAGTTTCTGAGTGCTGAGAGTAATTTGTTCATTGGTTTGATACCACTATATCTAGGGCAGTTTTAAGAAGTGCTTGACTTCTCAGCTCTGACAGTCAGTAAGAGGAAGTAACCTTAGGACAGCTATGAGCCTCTGTAGATGTGTAGAGAACAAGTCACTTGTCTGTAGTTGCTAGCAAACAATGGAACCAGTTTTGGACACTGCAGTCAGCCTTCTGTCCCACACCATGACTCACCTACAGATTTGGGGGGGGGGGGGCTTTCAGTTCTCCCAGTTCCCCATCCACACTATGAATTCTTTTTCAAAGCATCAAGATGGCTTAGTCCTCTGCTCTAGTAGATGTTGTAGTATTCATTGTTAACTTAAGCTTTCTTCCAGGAGCTGGGGAGGCCTTTTTGATAAATCCCCACAAAGGAAAATAAAAGCCTTCAAGAGTGTAAAGTTTTTAGAGAGAGTTGGAGGTGATGATAGTCTAACTTTATTTAAATACCTCCTGCTTCAGTACTATAGAAAAGCAAATCTTGATGTTTTAGGAAACTCTGAGAAGGTGCCAATTCAAATCACTAACTTTGGACTTTCTTCCTGGAGAGAGAGAAAGACGTGTGTGTGTGTGTGTATGTGTGTGTGTGTGTGTGTGTGTGTGTAAATGAGAGTGAGATTTGCACACATCCACATTCTGTACCACTTAATAATTTAAGAGTTAACTGAAGCTCAAAGCAGCCCCTGGTGATCTTATATACTACTATAAAGGTTTCTTCTAGATCCATGTAAGTATAAACAGATAACTGGAGTGTGACTGTTGGCTTTCCAGAATAATCCCCTTGTGGTAGGTGTCAACTCTTACAGCACTAAGCCAAGGTGACACCCCAGCCCTCTTCCATGTTATTAAACATGGGAAATGTAGATGCCTTGTCATCTGGGTCCGAGTGTAGCGCTGGAGAATTTATAACCTTGTAGTAGTCAGTGGTCTAAGAGGTCCTCTCTCCCCACAGAACATGTCCTGCTGATTCCTGATAGTCTACTCTCAGGAAGTAGCTGTTCAGTACACACTTCTCAGCAAATTGGTTGCGTGTTTACTATGTGCTGAGCACATCTAGATTTTTTGTTTGTTTAAAGGCAAAAGTCCCATTATAAATCAAGTTCAGCCTTGCCCTCAGAGAAAAGGCCCACGGAGAGATTGCACATTTCACGGAGGCTGCCTTCACCCATCAGTGTTTCTGAGGCCCACTGTCCTATGGAATTCTGAGAGTCATAGGAGACAGGTATTCCCCAGATCATACAAGAGATCATTTGGATCCCTTGGTTTCCCATTACTGTTTGAGGCCGAGCAGAAACACTAGAACAAGGACCAGAGCAGGAAAGTGAAAAATAAATGAAGACACTTGGAGTGCACTGTAGGGAAGATAGCCAGTGTCCATTCTGGGCTTGATGTGGCTTTAAGGGGACCAATCATTTTTACTTTATGGAAGTTAAACCTGACCAGTCTTTACAGTGACAGCCACAGCGTGTGAGTGGGTAGAACAAACGAATCCATTGTCTCCTACCTGTTTTCGTGAGCACAGTCACATTCCCTCCTTAATCATCTTCCCCTTCCACCCTTTACACTAAACAAGGGAACACTCAATCTTTCAAGGGAATTACATATCTGAGTTGATGTTTCAGTATATCATTTTCATACTGTAAATTATTTTGTAAGAGAGATTTACTGCTATCCCAGGATGTTCGGACTTGGCGCCCTGTGCATTTGGAAATCAATAAACTATTACTGGAAATACCATTTGTCTCTCAGAGTTATTCACAAAGGACCCTGCTAAGTATAAATAACCATGATCATATGCATATGCATATACATATCTGTGGTAATGCTGGAGACAATGGTTAGATGTAGGGACCTAGGTTACTCCTGACCTCTTAAAGGGCTGTAGGAGACTCTGGAAAGAAGAGTAGACCAGAGAGGCTCAGGTAAGTAGGTAGATTATAAGATGAGTGTTTGCTCCTAGGATCTTTTCAACTTTGTGACTTTGATTAGCTAGAAAGAAAGTCAAAATTTAGTGTATGACAAATGTTTTAAAATAAAACTTTTGAAATAAAATCTAACACCCTTGAACAAATTATACTTAAGCTAGCAGTACCTTCTCTGTGGAACTTTAAAGGTATCTCTCTGAATATAATTGGTGAAAGAATTAAATGGTAAGTAAACTCATTTCAGTCTGGCTCTACTCAGGACTTTAGTACCCCAATATGAAGATTAGAAATGCTAGACCCATGAGTCTGAAAATGCAAGCCTTTCTGAAAAGCACAAAACATAATGCTTCAAAATCCTAAAATCCATGAGCAGGTATGTTTGTGAACCCTGATCTAATTTGTTTCTATCAAATGTGTCTTCATTTGACCTTTCTTCATGGTGCTACAGGAACTTTAGAAAATTTTGAAAAACAGGGTGATGGCGTCACTCAAGGTCACCCAATAAGCCAAGCTCCATGGAGCAATCATTATGTTCCACTTCCTCCCCAGTTGCTGAGGGCACCTCCTCTGCTGGGGATGGGTAGGTGGCATTGCCAGGCACTGTAGCACTTGGTAGTCTTCAGAATTTCAGACCATAGTGTATCAGCAGGTTTTTCATCCCTCCTCCCCTTGCTGGTCCCTCAATACCACATTTTATTGCTCACGCCCTTCTCGTTTTAGTGTATTTCCTTCAGACAGCTCCTGTTTTTAATTGATTGTTTCTCAATTCTGCTTACATGTAGCCTCATTTCCTTTAGACTCATAAAAACATGACATTATAGCTTGTCTGGAATCTCTCCTGGTCTTCACAAGGCGCCGGAGTGAGATATGCTCAACAGGAAATCAGGCTACCAGCCTTTCAATAAGAAGGAACGATGGCTCAACAAATAAATGAGAAACAAGACCATTTGGAGTCATTCAGTGGCTGCACCAAATGTCTGTTTGTTAAATATTGCAGTTTCACTAAATTCAGTAAATATTGCACTAAAACATTTATTTGTTGTTAACAGTAATAGCTACCATTTAGTCAGCTCTTTGTCTGGGCCAGGGACTCTCCTTGGTGCTTTTCACACTGCGCTATTTAATTCTCAAAGCACTAATACTAATCGTCTCATTTTATAGCTCAGAGATATTTTAATAAGCAGAGAGCCAGGATTTAAATCAAGGTTAACAGACTATGGTGTCTGCTCTTCATACCTAGCCATACTGAGTCAGCTGGTTTGATAAATAACATGTTGTCTCTGACACTCTGTCCATAACAGTTCAGCAGTAAGGTAAATATTGGGCTCTTGCTTTGTAGAGCCTGGAAAACAAGATGATAGAAGGACTAAAGGCAGCAGTGCAGTTCCTTTCTGGCCCAATGCTGTACTTTGGAAGACTTGCTTTACTGCCTTCATTTTAAGGCAATAAATAATGGAATCACCTAGAGAGAATGCTCAGTGCTGCTTTGACTGTGGACTTAGACTCTCCAGAGTCAGACAGTTCTGATTCAGTCCATACTTCAATTAAGTATCATGAACCTGGCATAGTTCCCTGTCTGAGATGGCTGCAGTATGCCATTTGCCAAATAAAAATGGACCACCATCTTCATGTTCCATGAGGTTTCAGTTGTTACCCATTTACCTGCTCTCAGTCATCTGATAACTTCATTTATTTGTAGTTCTCAAACATAAAATCTAAACAAATGGCTTGAAAATGAATAATTGAAACAACTAGGAAAACCTTAGCAGAAGTGCAACTTTTTGAAAAATAACTAAAAAGTAAAAAAAAGTAAAAAGCAGCCAAGCCTTCTGCCCAGTGGAACTAAATGCCAGAAAGCAAACATGCAAGAGGCCACACATCCAACCATCAGGTACCTTCCCAGAACTTCTTTTTTCACTTCTCACACAATTTTAAATATTTGACTAGTTTTCAAGTCTACAGAAGATTGAATTAAGAAAGGGGAACAGACTTCCAGAGAAACCAAAGTCAAGGGGAAAAAAAAGTGACAGCAATAGACAAGATGTCAGGTGGGCCAAAGGAGCTCAAATCTCATTTATAGAGGACACTGAGTTCCAAAAGAGTACCAGTGTAGCACAATCAAAATAATGACTGAGCAGTACACAAAGAGAAAGAGAGATTCAAAGATATTTGTAGAGCAAGTGTTTTTAAATGCTTATAACACAGATGGTTATAAAGAAAGAAAAAAAGAAAAGAAAGAAAACCTTGGGATTAAAAAGAATAAACCTTTGACAATCCAGAACATTCAGCTAAACTAAATGTACATCCACTTAGCTGAGAGTTCATTGTTCCGTGAGACTCTTCTGTTCAGAGAGGCTTTTCCCCTAGCTTTATAAGTGACTTTCATGCTACAGTGCTTTGCATATAATGGCATGAACAATAGAAGTGCCAAGTTTTCAGTGTGATGAATAAAACTAATAACCAGAATACAGGTCAAATTCTGCAACAACAAATACTGCTATTATAAAAATCACTTAGGCATCCCTAAGCCTCTGTCGATTGCCCATTTATTTTAGGCAATAGTCATTACAACAAAATCAGAAGTATAATAAAAAGAAGCTAGACCCTCTCTGCAAATTGAGTGTAACACAATTTAACCTGTAATAACAGATTTTCACTTCTATTTCTCCAAGTCTGTGCTACAAGAAGAATCAAACTTATGTCAACACAGTGTCAGCCTAGAAAGCTGTTGGCTAGTTCTAGAATTCAATAAGCAAAGTGAACATGGAGTTGGATAGCATTCCTTCCCTATAGAACTTTGTCTGCAGAGCCATTCCGACCTATGTTGGAGCCATCAACCAAAGGTAGTTCGTTGACTTCTAAGATGGAATGAAGATCAGCTCATTTCTCATGGTTCATTGGGGACTTTGGAGTAACCTGGCCCTGATCTGATAACCCAAACTTTTTTTTTCCAAATCCAGGAAATTCAAGTGGAACTGTCTGTCCTTCCAGTGAATATGGCATTTTATAGAATCAGTACTGCCTTGGTTATATATAGAAGAAGAGTTGTGTTAAACAGTTTCACGCTGTTTGTGCACCAGCAAGGATTTTTCTATACCTAGCCTTTTGCTGTTGGTTATGATCAGAATTTTGTCTTTTATTGTAATGTCAACCAACCATCTTCCTTCTACTTAAACATTTTTCATTATTCTCTGCAACCAACATTCTATATACCTTTTGTAGAAGAGATTCACATCAGAACCATACAGTCAGCAACAGGAAAGGAGAGGGATGGAAAATGTCCATGTTTTCCCAATGATAATGCCTGTCCCAGGTCACAGATTCATATCCTCCAAAAAAAAAAGTCTATAAATCTAGGCAACACTCAACTTGCAGAAGAGGTTTCTTTAACCTCAGGGTAAGATGGGTCTGCAGACATGTCACTACAGGAAATTCTGTTTGCTTCTCTAAACCAAGGCACTTTAAAACATTCCTGTGTCGCAGGCCAGGATATCAGGTTCAGAAGAGACTAACTCCTCTGCTTGACTTTGAGAACATTAAGTCCAAATATGTAGCTGTTGGCTACATTCTATTTATTATAACATCGAGATGTCAGGGGTGTTAACTGAAAGTAACTTTTGTTTCTACACCCGTTAAGAAACCTTTTGTACCCAGCTGTAGGCTTTATCCTAGAATTAAACCTATTCCAAGAGACCAGAACTACCATAGGAGACTAAACTTAAGACAGTAGTCATGGTGACAAGGAGGGGGGGAGGATGGGTTTGGGTAGAAATGATAAACCACTGACAGCAATGAGGTGGGCATTTTCTCCTGTTAAAATGGGCAGCAGATTGTTATAAACTATAGTCACCTGTTGTGGTACAAAAGACCAAAACTTACTGCTCCTAATATAAGTATTTGGTCCCCATTACCCAAGCTGTATTCTTACCCTTACAGACTTTAGTTCCCATATTCTACTCTTGTCTATGACATTCACTTCTTTGGTTTCTACCTTTAGTTCCTCTATTCTGCTCTCTATGAGATTCATTTCTTTAATTTCTACCTTTTTATTTCCTATATTCTACTGTTTTTCTACAAGATTCATTTCTTATTTTAACCTGTAGTTCCTCTATTCCACCCTATTTTTCTACAAGGTTGACTTCTTTAGTTTGTACCTACGAGTGAGAAGACAGTTCTCTGAATGCATTTCACTTTACATCATAATTTCCATTTCCAGATCCATTCATGGCAGGATGAGAGGGGATGACTCAGGTCAGCCCCAGACTGGGCTTACAGAAGCAAGGCAAAACAAAGACAAAAACCAAAGAACAAGGAAAAGGGCAAAAATGAAAGATGACTATTTTCTCAACACTTAAACCAATTAATTCTATTTATTAACTGGTAGATTAGAACACATTTACCCTGGAAGATAGTGCATGTCTGCCCTTAAAAAAGCATTCCTATTGAAATCATGCTTATCCCTCATTTTTCCAAATATACCTGCCTATCATTTACTACAGTTGCTTGCTAAGCCCTCCCCCACCTCTGGCAAGAGGACAAGTCAGTAGAGAAAGAACCAGTCACCCTGGGGACTACCACTTGTGGGGTCATGGGAAAACCTAGACAGAATGTTTACTCCGTTCCTGAGAGACAAGCCATGGGCATTCTTTTCCATTGTGCTACTGAAGGCCATCACTGCCCTGGGGAAAACAGCTTTACGACTTGTTTCCTCCTTATCATTGGTGAGTCTCAGAGGGACTGCTGCCTTGCCTGGTACATCATCAGCTGGAAAACACCTCAGCAGTCAGAAGTGAGCTAGAGTCCAGGCTTCCCAAATCTTTTACCCACCTACCTCCTTCCATTCCTTTATCCCTTCTTCCAGTCTCTCCATCTGGAAACCATGAACTTCAAGGATCCCAGACACATATTCTCAGGTTTCAAAAGTTTGGGAAATTTCTCAGCTTGGGTCATTGTTCGGGAGTAAGAGGATTTGGTTTGGGAGGGGTGGAATAGCTAAGATCCTTTCACAGAAGAGAAAATAAGGTGTGGTGTGGACCCAACCCTTCATCAACTCAGCTCTCAAACCACACACATTGCCCAGATCCAGAGAAAGTAAGTCTATTTCCCTTGAGAAGTAACAATAGACAAAATCTCTACTCATAAAAATGTTCTTCGCCTTCTATGTTATAAATACAACTGGCATTGGATAATGTGATCTAATTGGTTTTGTGTGTGTCAGTAGAGGAGAGTCTCCAGAGGATGGAATGAAGAGTGATGGAATGAAACGAAAAACAGAATTGAGACCTAGATTTTTGTGGGGAGTGGGATGGCAGAGTGGAGGACAGTTAGCAGGAATTACTGCTTAATGCTACCGTGATGTCTCTGGGAAAAAATAGCATGTGTCTTCTGCCTTTGGAACATGAAGTGAGGCTTGCTTCTGAGCCTGGGTTTCAGAAGTAAATGGTCTTGGTTCTAGTACTATGTCCTATCCTAACTTAGGAAGAAAACAAGTAATGATATCCAGGACCTAGTATAGGGCTGGAACACACAACTGAGCCTTTAAAATAACAGTAGCCTTTGATAACTAGTCACTGTGCTAATGATCACCCATCGTTGGAGTCCACTGACAGATGCTGTGGATGGAATGTGTCCTTACATCAGCCCACATAGCCTTTAGATCCTCCTTTGGGCTATTTCCTGGTCCCTGTTACACCTGTTGCAAGAACTTCAGATTATAGTGTGTTTGTTTATTCTTCGTAGCTCATATTGGCTGCTGTGTTACCAGTGCTAACAAAATTGCTCACCTGACATAGCTATTCAGACATTTTGTGGATATATTCTCTTTCTCCAGATATTATATCATGATGCTGATAACTTGAAGACACCTTTAGCTGAATGTCTAAAACAGGTGATACTACCAATTGACACCTGTTTGACATAGAATAACAAGGAAGAGAGTTGGGAAACCTAACTCCCATCCCTACTCTCCCACCAACAGAGAGACTATGTCTTTCTATATACTCCTAAAATAAAAGTGGAGTCCTCTAAGATGGAGATTTTTCCATTCTCTTCCAGCTATGCAACTGTAAAATCTTAGTAAATCTTACCCAGGGTTCAGCTAGGACTTATTCTATGTCAACTAAATACCAGATGGGCCTGTTTAAGGGTGGTACCTTATAACTATTCCTAGCAGGCCTCCTTTATCCCAATTTGAGTTTACATCCATTTTCTGGACTAGAAGCCTAAGTGCAAACTTAACAAAAATGAGAATTTGGCACTGGGCATGGGGCTCAGTGGTTGTTTGCCCAGCATGTGCAATGCTCTACTTGGATTCAGACCCAATACCACAAGTAAGAGGAGGAGGAGGAGGAGGAGGAGCTGTTTTTGTCTTGCTTCTAACAGAATTGGCCATTAACCATTCCCATGTCTTTACTAATATGTTACCCTTGAGGCCACAGGAGAACCTTCAGACACAAGCTTTGGAGTGACAGGCAGCAGCATGTGGGTTGGGAGGTGCACTCAACACCAGAGGGAAATATGTGCACATCAGGAAGAAAAATGGCTCTGTGCCCCTCCAACCTGCTGTTCTTTCAATATTAGATCAACATTTATTTAAAGGAGAGGGTGGAGGCAGCATGAAGAGTTGGGGTGTTTGTTGTTTGAGCTATGCTGCACCTGCACACCACACTCAACCAAAAGCTCTAGCCCCTTCTTAGAAGACCACTTAGCAGCCATCTGTTGTTAGTCTGGCTTATCCCTCCTGGGGTCCTACCCCACCCTCTTCCAAATGGCTCCCAAAGTATTTCTTGCAACCTCATACAACTGTTTCCCTGAATGGCATTCTTGGAAGTAATTCTTGCCACCTCATTATAATTTAAGTAAAGTGTTTGCACCACCTTTCTTTTACACCAAGAGACAAATCATATAATATGGTTGTGTGTTTGTATGTGTTGGTGTGTGTGTGTGTGTGTGTGTGGTGTGTGTGTTATGATTGGTAATTCAGTTAGGACACCATTCCTCTTATAGAAATGTGGGTGACCCACACACACATCACAACTTCCCCCATGTAGTTATAGGCTGTCTGGTACCAAGTTCATGCCCTTCCATGTAAAAAGAGACACAAGGATAGTATTTTCTTAGAAGATTCTTAGACCCTCTGGAATGTCACAGGAGGATTTAGCAATGGTAAAGAATAAATAGCCCCACTTGCAGGGACAGCTGTTTTTTCTCTGCTCCCTTTCTCTCACCCATCTCCTTGGACCACTCCTCCCCTTTGTCTCCGGGGACAGGCAAACATTACCCATTGTAGTTCTTGAATGATAGGCATACATAGGCAGAGCTGTTGATGGTGTGATGTTCACTTATGCAGGGTCACGTTTCTCAAGGGATGTGAAGTTTTTGTATGTATATGTACATATTATGAATGTGTACATTTATGTTTGTATTCATGTTTGTGCAGGAGCACATGGGAACTTGGTTTTAGGAATGTACAGCACATGTGACCTGACATTGGATGAGCTCATCATTTCATTCCATGATGCTTTTCAAAGCTGTGACAGAAAAAAAAAGACACTTCAAGCAGAGTCTACAGAGGCTAAATGATCTATAGGTTGATTGGATAGTTATGGATAATAACATTACTTTAGTAAATTATTAGTGAGGTGTAAAAGCAGGTATTTTGGAAGAGAAAATCAGCAAATAGACAATTGTATTCCTGGAAATGTGTTTATCTGAGCTGGAACAATGTCTCAGTGATTAAGAGCACATTCTGCTCCTGCTGTTTGTTCCCTGTTCAGTCAGAAAACTGTGAGCTGTGTGTCCAGGAAACCTAACACTTAGGGCTTCCACGTGAGATTCATACATACCACACAAAGAAACAAACATAATTAAAAATAGTAAAAACATACTTGCTGGGTGGTGGTGTCACATGTTTATAATCCCAGCACTTGGAAGGAAGAAGCAGGTGTATCTCTGTGAGTTTGAGGTCAGTCTGGTCTACAGAGCAAGTTCCAAGACAGCCAGGGCTACACACAGAGAAACCCTGTCTCAAAAAACCAAAAGTAAGATTAAAAACAAATACTTAAACCTCTTTAAAAACTTAACATGTACAAGAGTTTTATGCATAGGAATATTTATGTAACATTGTTTCTGGTGACAAAAAAAATTGATAATGATAGAAATTGTTCTCAACAGGGAATAGGCTATGAATCTTAGAGTCCACCGTATGGAAGAGCACTGCAGAACACCAGGGTGGGTTTCCTCTGCCTGCTGACTTGGTCGACAACACTTCCAGAAATCACTTCCTTGTCTGGATTGGCTATCACAGTTTGCCTTTGTGTAATCATAGAACCTCTGAGATTGTAATGAAGTGACGATTGAGTTTTCTTGTGA
The DNA here is from genome assembly GCA_021653895.1 of Mastomys natalensis. NCBI lineage: Eukaryota > Metazoa > Chordata > Mammalia > Rodentia > Muridae > Mastomys > Mastomys natalensis. Next base: position 1,315,068 of record JAJTUV010000205.1, read on the forward strand.
AGAGTGGGTTTGTGTCATTCAAGCCAAACCAGAAACACAAGCCCTGCAGAGACAAAGAGAAAGAGGCATAGGCAAAAGATGCCCTGGGTCATGGTACACATGGTTTTGGGTGGGGTAAGTGGGTGAAGGTCCTAACTTCTGGTCATTGGTAAACCTCCTTAACCTGTTCTACTGTGAGGGGGAAAAGAGAAGGTCATCTGTGAGGCCTCAAGCAGAGATGGGGCAGGTCATGACCCCTCCCTCAGCTCTGCTCCTCCTGCTTTAGTCTGTTCTTCAGACTTTGTTTTCTGGAGACAACACCAAGGTTGGCCAGGGAAACAAGTGATGTTGACTGCCTGTACTGTCTTAACTTCATTACTGTTACCTCCAGTGTCCTTCATCCAGAGGGGCATCCAACAGCCATGTCCCCAGACAAGACCTATGCTCTTCAGAAGTTCTTGGGTTCTTCTTGTCCTTGGCCTACCTTGTGCTTCCTTTACCCAGGATCCTCACTGGAGTGGATCTCATTTTATTCCAGTTTCATGAAAGAGGAAGAAATAGAGATTATAAAAAATGAAAAGAATTGCAGTCCTGGCCATTCCTTATCCTGCAGACTCTAGTTCCTATTTTGATTCCCCTTACATGTGTCCTTGAACACTGCATTTGCCCTTGACCCACCATAGTCCCCTTCCTTGCATTTGAGAAAGAAAGCTGTGCCTGTTAGGGTTAGAATATGCACTGAGCAATGAGTGTAAACACATTTGAAAACTCAAGCACTGCCTATAAGCTATTGTTAGCAACAGAGCATAAGCTATGAGGACAGAAATCCAAGTCCTAACTACCCTACTGGGAGATTGGGATCCATGATTCCCCTTAAAGAACCATCCTCCATTGTAGAAAAATCCCAGCCTTTTCTTCTTGACCCAGTTTAGTATATTTTTGACAAATAGAGGCACTTAGAAATGGAGGTAGTGGTAGAGAGATGACCCAGTGGGTAAAGTGCTTGTCATGCAAGCCTAAGGACCTAAGTGGGCATCCCAAGTACCCACATAAAATGTTGAGCAAGGTCACTCATCTGTGGCCCTACCATTGGAAGGCAGCAGAGACAGGAGGATCGATACCTGAACCTCCTTCCAGTCAACCTAGCTGATACAGCAAGCTTCAGATTTAGTGGCAAGACTCAGTATCAAAAAAGAAGGTGGGGGCTGCAGAGATGGCTCCATGGTAAGAACACTCTTGTGGAAGACACAGGTTTAATTCCCATGACCCTATAACTGTAATTTCTGGGATCCAACTTCTTCTGAACTCTACAGGCTTATATATGCATGTACACATGAATACACTCACCATACACATGTACACATACAATGATTAATTTTTTTCAAAATGAACAATTGGAAAAAATACTTGCCATTCTCCACAGGTACACACACATAGACAGAGACAGAGGTTGGGGAGCCCCAAACATCTGACACCTCAGGTCTTTCATCTCTAGCCAATATCCATTAAAAGGAATTGGAGTCTTCCCCTATACAGTACCATTCTAGGCCAGCAGGGGTCTGCCATTGGTTGCTTTTAGCCAAAAAATGAACTTGAATGGGGAACTAACAGGCCTGGCTTCAGAGAGCAGAACCCCTAGATAGAAATAATGAATCCATGTTTGTCAGATTTTGAATAGTTCAGTCCATCCCACAGAACAATTATTTTTATCCACAATGAAGCACTTGTTTTGATCTAATTTTTTAATTTACCCTGAAGATTCATAAGGAGATATCTTAACCTATGAGCTTGAACCATCCAGGTTTCTTTCAGAAACGAGTTGGTGTCTGAAGATACCAAAGCACCAAAGGTGATGTAATAAAAGAACAGTGTGCAAAAAGAGATTAGATTTAGATGCCTCTAAGTTATAGACTCCACTGTAAAGAAAAACAAGAGTTTAATATATAGTGGTTCTAGATTATTCTTGGGGGAAATGCTCAATTATCATAACAATTGCTGCTAAACAGCTCACTACAGAGCTTCCCGTTTTTTTAAAGGCCCTTCCTACGATTACCTCACCTGGTCCATTTTTATAAGTTAATTATCAGTCTCATTTTATGGCAAATGAAATTGAGCCTCAGGAAAATGAAGAGAGTTGCCTGAAATCCCACCACTAATAGTGGCAAAGTTGGCAGTTTTCCATGTGATAAGATAAAGTCTATAGGTATTAAATGATTTTAGGGTGTACAAACCTTTATGTAAAGCAGGCTTATTATGAGATGTACTTTTTTCAGCAATTAGCCTGATTTTACTTATTAGCACCTATTTATATCCTGTTGCCGTGCTAAACAGCAATGCTGTCATCTCTTTAAATTGTGGAGTGCCTGATTTTTGTGAAGAGTTCATCCTTTCTCTTCACACAATCACACTCTACGTCCTGCTCTTTGGGGAGATCGCAGAAAGTGGCAAGGATCCAATCTACTCACTTCCAAAAGCTCTCCCTATCTTTTGTCTCACGGGGAAAAGCAAACTTCATCATTACAACAACCTAAAGAGCTAGGTGCTGCTGCTTCTAGGTAAGAGGAGATGGAGGCCAGCTTGCCAGGGTTCTCATGACTCCCCTACCATGTTCCCACTCACTGTGGGCACTGACTACAGATATCCTCAAGCTGTCAAAGGAGCTGCCAGGACTCCATACCTTCAGTGTTAGGATCCAGGGTGGCTGTGGGCACTAAATGAAATGGAGCTTGGCATTACACCCTGGAGAACCAGAGATTCATGTTACAGGTTTTAAAAAGTCAAATGCAATATGAATTCAAACAAATTTTGTAGATGACTCTATGATTTTGATACCAGCCAGCCTGAGCTGCTCCTGTTGCCTTAAAAATCTCACTGCATTTCTCCTCTCCTTTTTATGAGAGGTTTATTGGCTCCAGATAGGATTAAAGAAAGGCACCTTGAACCTGGCTGGCTGTGGCTACTCACACACCAGACCTGGTTGTGATGATCTGCCAAAGCCCCAGTGTTAATTCCTTCAGGCAGAGAATCCACTGTGCACCAGTATATTGTGAAACATTCTCTGAAACCAAGCATTTTGGGATGCTTTGCAGTTGCCTGTGAAACATCTCTAAAACAGGCATTTTGGGATGCTTTGCAGTTGCCTGCTCCTTCTTCTTCAAGTACTGGGTTCAAGCAACATCCTGCTAGGGACCTTCATAACCTCAACAGCCAGACTCCTCAGCTTCAGAGGCTTACCTGACTGGTCTCAAGAAGTCAGGAAACTCTTTTATCATGAATAGTTCTTCTAGAAGTAGGTATGAGACCTGTGAGGGCTTCTGGAAAAATCTCACACATCCAAAAAGCTGTGATAAGGCCCAGTTTTCTTCTTTCCCCAAATAGTACCTGCCTTTCACTTTGTCACCTAAAGAGGAAATGCTCCCCATAGCTGCAAAGGAAAAAGCTATAGAGCCTGCCTGCACAGCTCCCCAGCTCCAACCCTCACAGCAGCTCTGTTGGAGAAGTCTGGCTGAGGCCTATCTGCGGATGAAGAAACCAAAGTAGTGGAAAATCTAGAACAAATAACCCATAAATAACTGTACCAGATCCCTTTGCCTCTCAAACCTCATGTGTTCTTTGTCTTCCTGATCTGACCCTTGTCTGGAGAAAAAGGGACTATAGCTTGCTCTGTTCTGTAGTTCTGTCTTTACACAGGTCACAAAGACTTGCCTACCTAAAGCTAACCTGTTTTCTACCTGCTCTGCCAATCTCAGGCTAGTTCCACTGCTAAAATGCCTTTTGGATCTTAAGAGTTCTACAAAGGTTCATGTGTTAAAGAGTAAAGACCCCAGAGTAGCGTTCTTGGGAATCAGTGGAGCCTGTAGGAGATGGGGCCATAGTGGGGCATAGGGGAGGGCCTTAGGGTCATTTGAGGTTCATCCATAAATGGGATGGTGAGACCCTAGCCCCTTATTGTTTTGTTCCTAGCCACAAGATAAGCAGTTTTGCTCTGCTGTACTTTCCCACCAACATATGCTACCTCACCCCAGGTCCCAAAGCAATCAATCATGGATATCCCTCCAAAACTGCAAGTCAAAATAGACCTTTTATAAGGTGACTGTCTTAGTTATTTGTTACAGTCATGGAAAGCTAGCAAAACATCCTCTGCTTTTCTCTACAATCTCTCAAGTTCTTCCCATTCTCTGAAGCCCATCTCTAGATGAGTTCCATCTCTGTCCAGGAAATGCACTTGACTATAGCACATCTATAGCTCTTGGATGAACTTTAGAACTCATCATTGGTGCCCTAGGTTTGGCAACTCCCAAGTTTGTATCATTCTTGGGAGTTTTAACAACATTTAACTTTTGTCATTGACCCTGGAACCTTCCAGATGTCTAATTCTGGACATCAAAGGATCCTTCCTTCCTTCCTTCTCCTTCCTTCCTTCCTTCCTCTCCTCCTTCCTCCTTCTCCCTCCTCCCTTCCCTCTCCTCTCTCTTCCCTCTTCTCTTCTTCTTTTTTCTTCCCGGAGATTCCTTCTGTATATCTTTGTTTCTCCCTGTGCTCTGTGAGCCAAACCAGTCTTTCCCTAGTCCCACACACAGTTTTACATACAAGATCTTGGTTGCTGTGAACTTCCTGGAGTGTGCACCCCTTCTTTGTGGCTATCCAGGAACCTATCAGTTGCTACCTGGCCTGGGAACAGCATGAGGAAAAGGCTGTAGTTAGTCTCAGTTCCATATCATCACAATACCCACCACCCATAAGAGGCATCTGATAATTGCCTGTAGAATGACTGAATGGGTGGATGGATTTCCTTTAGCTGTAAGAATACCTTCTGCTCAAATGGATTTCCCAACAATGTAGTATAGATCACAGTCAGCAAAATCTCACCTGATTACCAGTCTCTATCATTACAATGGCTAATTTTATCAATTTGCCAGGGTCTAGCATCACCTTTTAGCATATTTGTGAGGGATTATCTTATTATTTAGGGTGATTGAAATAGGAAGACACACAGTAAGTGTGGGAAGTACCATTTCATGGACTGGGGATCCTGGACCATTTAAAAGAGAAAGTTGGCTGAGCACTAAAAATTCAGTACTCTGCTTCCTCACTGTGGAGGCTATGTGACCAGCCATTCCAGGCCTGCACCATGAGACTTCCCTTCATCATGGACAGTACCCTGAACTGTGAGTCAAAATAAGCCCTTTCTCCCTTGAGTTGCTTTGTTTCAACTTGTACAAGTTGACAAGGCATTTGTCACAGCAACAAGGTAAGTGACTTATATGCACAAACGTTTTAAGTAATATTTTAATTTTCATACGAATGAGACTATGCACATCACCTGCCGTCCCTCCACACGGGAAGCTGAGATGTGCTTCAGATAGAATGCCTCGCTCCTGGATTCTAGAATAACTTAGCCATAGACTGTCTGCACTGGGAGTGAGTGGGGAGTTCTATAAGATTATTGAAATTCACAAACACCTCAATTACACTGACAGCTCTGACCTTCTCTCCTGAGCTGGTGTTAATAAGTTAGAAATAGAAGACACTGACATTTGGCCCCCTCTCCCTACATTCAGTCACACTCCCAACGAACCAAGAGTGGAAAATCAAGTATTCAAAAGGCACAGAAAGACTGAACAAAGCTCAGCTTCTGAGTTTCAGCAATAATGATTTGAAAGCATCTCTGGGTTAAGAAAGCCCACCTGGAGAAATGGTGGCCAAGCATCCAGGCACTGACAGCAAACAGATCAGAGGTCAAGGGCAGGCTCTAGCACTTTTTGTCTGGGGGACACTGACACTTAGAGGGTTCCAAGCCTCTCAAACCCTAGTCTACTAGTCTGTAAAACCTTTCAGGGGTTAGGGACTTGAGTCATATGTGAAGTCGTTCCAGAACGCATGCCTCTGAGGAAGCACACACCATAGCCCCTTCTTCTGGAATCTGATCTAGTGCCGTCTCTCTAGTCTCTCCTGCCCCATAAGAGAAAGCACAGAGAGAAACAGCAAGGGAACTCTGCCCGCACTAGATTCCTCTTCTGAGGCTGTCTGACTTTCCACAGACTCTAAGTCCAATTCACAGTGCATTTTGGACAGTATTTACTGAGGTCTGAATTCCAGCACCATCCAGGATCCCTAGTCACCCAACCTTGCCCTGATAGTCCCAGCTTTAACACTGAAGGTCCTTTGTCCTGAGCAGAGGACATCTGCTCATCTTCATTCTGCTCTCTCACAGGCTTCAATCATGGCTGATTTCACTGCCCTGTACTTGGAGGATTTGAGAGAAATCTCAACACAAGCTTGGCCACTGGAATAACAAAAGGGCAGACATGGAACATCCTACCACAGAGATCCTACCCACATGTGGGTCTTCTCACCATAAGCCTGACGAGCCCCTCCTTGAGAAGATGCCAAATGCCTGGTCTCAGGGTTCCTGTTTCCCTTTGGGGTGGGGGAAAGCCATGGCCAGAACTAGAGTATGCACTCCACTGACACCCTCACCTCAATTTATCTCCATTAAATCCTGGCTCTCCCTGGACCAGAAGGAATCCACGGGCAACAGAGAACTTTGGAGTAAAGGACAGGAGAGTCTTCCCTCTGGGAAAGCAGGTGCAGGCTGAGGGAAGAAGGGAGATGAATGCAAACGAGGAAGCTTAATGCTTGCTCTTTTAATGAGAGCAAGGCTGCCGCTGTCCTAGGACACATGCACAGTAGTAGTGAACCCAACATTCAATCATTGCTGGTGGAGTGGCAGTGTGTGGCACTGCAGCCCTGACTTTATGGCTTTATACCCTCTGGAGTCTCCAGTCACCCTTCAAGACCAGCCACCACATAGTGTATGTACCCCTTGGCTTGTCTCAGAGAGACACTCGATGGTTTGCTTGGGTTTCGATTTTTGAAATAATTTTCCTATAGATCATATCAATACTTCTATCATCCAGATAAAAGAAAACAAAACAAACCACCACCAACAACAACAGTAGCACCAAAATCTCCATCTAGTCCTGGTGATATAGATGTGTGATCCCAACAGACTGGGAGGGTGGAGCAAGAGGATTTCAAATTCAAGGCCTGCCTTGATTGAGTTTGAGGCCAACTCAGGCAATTTGGTGAGACTTCATGTTAAAATAGAAAATATGAATCAAAGGGGCTGGGATTCAACTTGGTAGTAAAGTGCTTGCTTGCTTAGTGTGTATAGCCATTGGGTCAATCTCACAATACTAAGCTTGCAAAGATGAAGATATGCAGAGCTTACATAGAATATTTTAAAGATAGGAAAGACTGCTTCCTTAAAGCCTATCTAGTCCTTCAGAATCTTGGGGAAAAATGGCCAAGGTGGCAAACCTTAATCTAACAACTGGTGATCAACAAAGAAATATAAAACTGTACAGTACTTGACAGAGAAGACCTCTAAATAAGGTCCATGAGGAACAACAGGGTCATTTTCCTCAGGAGTATATGTACAATGGCAACCTGAACCAAGAACACCACACCACATATACCAAAACACACTACATATATATAACATAAACCAGTAGAGTGGACCAATTGCAAAAGAGCCAGCATCCAGACCAGATAAGAAATGGCAACTTATCCTCAGCCTTAGTATTTGGAACAAAGAGAGTGGTGGGGTCTGTGGCAAGGGTTAGAACAAATCTCCCATATAACTGGAGCAGCGTTATAATCAGTTGCAGACAACAGCTGCATGTTGGCCTAAGATTTCCAAACCTCTAGGTTTTCCACAAGTGTCGTAGCTAGGATTTTATGTGTAAACATGCTGTCTGGGGAAGTTAATCTCTGCTTTAAAGGTTCTTTAGAAATTCTGGAGGAGGAGTGGTGTCAGAAGGAGTTTGTAGCATCCAAAGGCTGGAGTCAAAGTGTTTGGCCTCTGCAACTGGGTAATCTTGAGTCTGAATGCTATTTCTGTGTTTAACAAGGCGTTGAGAATCTCTGAACCTCATTTAGACCAGTTAGATGAAAATGGCATGTTTCCTGGCAGGTTTGTGATGATGTATACATTTTAACACAGAGTCTAGTGCACAGTAGATTCTCAAGACATGATACTGAGCCTACTTCAAACTCAGCCCCAACTGCCAACCCTGCTGTCTTTCCCCTCTAAAAATTCTGGGTTTAACTTTCAATTTTGTGCTTCACAGAGTTCATTCTGCTGCCCAGAGACAGCTCTTGCCCCCTCTACCCACTCCCATTTCATTGTTTCCCAGGTCCCAGTCCCACAAAGTCATCCCCTACTCCTGGACTACGAGGACGTCCAGGCGACTGTTTCTGCTTCTGACTGGGTGGCTCTAAACCAGGGAGCCTGAGTCCCTCCCAAGTTTTGCCCATATGTAAAAACAGCCCTGAGAACCCAGGAAAGCAGGCTATTAAAACACTAGTTTATCATGGAAGGGCAAAGCCTAGGGGCAGCCTGCTACACGCTATTCCCGAGAGGCCCACGTGTTGAAGGCTTGCTCCCCAGCATTGGCACTAACAAGAGGATCCTCCATAGACTGAACCTTCTGAAACTGTCGATAAGTGAACCTTCTCAAGTTGATTATCTATGAGATTTTGTTACAGTAATACAAAAGTAGCACATGAGCCAGGAGTGGCAGCCCACAGCTTTAACCTTAGGGAGGCAGAGGCAGTTCAAGGCCAGCCAGGGTTATGTCGAGACCCTGTTTCAAAACAAGCAAACAAACAAAAAACAAAGCAAAGCTAGCACACAATCATGTAGAACGATGAGTGTGCTGGGGATGTAGCTCAGTGTCGGTCCCCAGCATCACATGGACCACACGATGGTGCAAATCCCAGCAACCAGGAGGGAAGGTGGAGGATCAGAAACTTAAGGTCAACTGTAGCTACATAGTGAGTTCAAGGTTGGCCTGGTGACATATGGCTATTCAGAAAGTGTAAGAGACAGACAGATAAAGGAAAGAGGAAAAGGGAGAAGGAGAAGGGAGGAAGAGAAGGGGTGAGATGGAAGAGGCAGGAGGAGGTAGAGACAGGAACGGAGAAAGGGAAAAGAGCAGAAGAGATAAGAGGGAAATTTCCCTCTATCCTCAGAAGATCCAGTGGCATAAAAACGACAAAAGCAAATCCTGGAGAAAAATCAGACATGTATTGTTTTGTTGAAGGCCATTGCAGTGTGATTAGCTCACCTGCCCAGTAGATGCCATTTTTCTGTAGGAGAGGCAGAAGTTGGGGACCATCAAGGGAGTAGTAAATGATTCTGGAGGGAGAAGCTGAATTGGGTTAGAGAATACATAATGGCCTCGGACTGCATTTGGCCCATCAAACAGACAACAGTTTGCACATTATTTTCTGTGGGATGGAAACAGAGGGCAAATGTCTCTGGCAAACACTTGTCCAGGTGTGCTGACAGACCAAGTCTTTTTTTTTTCTATAGATAATGACATTGCAGTAAGAAGACTGGATGCCACACAGTTCTTGTCTGGGAGAATCCAGACAGGATGAGAGTCATCTGAGCAAGGCTTCTCTCAGGGCTAGAACGGGGAACACCAGAGCGGTAGGAATCTGGATTCACACTTTTCAAAAGACTTCTCATTTCTGTCTGACAAAATTGTTTAACATTCCAAAAAGAAAAAAAATCACCCTGTTTTAGGAGTATCATTCTTTGAACCTCCAAAGAAAGATGTGACAGAGTTTGGGGGTGCCACAGGGGTAGCTCGGAGCTTCTGCTTCCTCCCAGGTATGCTTCCTCCTGACTCCTACTTGTGGTCATCTCTGTGATGCTTCGTTTCTGAGGCTTCCTTGCATGGGTCTAACTGAATCCTGGGCTAGTGTTGATCCAGTTCATCTCCTTCCCCTCTCATCTCTCTAAGGGGAAGGTTGAAAGGTGAACCTCTGGTCAAGTGGTCGTCTCCCAGGCAACCAACCTTCTTCCTGAGGGGCTTTTCAAAACTCATCTTATTAGCATAAATTCAAGGGGGTTAGAAAGGTTTATTATTTTCATCTTTATCCCTCTGATAACTTCAGAAATTCCGGAAGTTTTGGTGAGTTCTATGCTAAGAACAGGGACAATGACTGAAGCTGTTTCATTGTAAATTATAACACCACACCCCTTTACCTCACTTTATGCCCTGAAGTCTGAAGCCCTTGGACTACATCACCCAGCAGGCCCCTTTCCTCTTCTGGATTCCAATGCACCAAGCAAAAGGAGGCACTAAATGTCAATACAAATGTGGGAGGAAAGAGCTGGGGCTGTTTGGCCATTCAGCTCCCTCTAAGTGTGACAGTTCTGCTCATGCCACAGTCCCAGGCCCAGGCAGGGCTATAGCTCTTTCCCTCCCTCCTCCTTCCCCCACCCCTCTTTGTTCTGTTTGATTGTTTTTGTTCTTTTGGGTTTGGGAGGGACAGGATCTTGTGTGCACAGCTGATAAAAAAACAGCTCCTCCATATTACTAGCCCCAAGGGACTTCCTCATGCCATACTGGTTTGCCTTATCCGCCATACCTGTGTAAACAGCCCTTTATTAAGCTCTCCTCCATCCCCCTCATCATTGTTTCCTGTGGGACGATGACCCGACCCACATGTAGCATATGGCTTTTGCCTCTCAGCCTCGGGTGCAGAAACCAGTGCAGTGTAATTGGAATTCATCTGAGATCATCAGCATCTCTGCCTCACCTTCCAGCTGCCAGAAAAACCCTGCTATCCAATGGATCCCTCATTGGCTGAGAGCACAGTCCACTGAGGTCCAAGCACACGGATGGGAAATGAGTTTCATATGAACCTGTGGTTCTGAACCAGGTTGTGAACCAAAGACCCCGCTGAGGTCAAGAGAGAAATGTGTGTGCATTTGTGAGTTTATAGTCCGTAGGATTGTGTTCAGGAATGTTCTAGACAGATGTCATCTTTGAAAGCCATCAGGAAGCCAACTGACTGGTTAATGCTGTCATGGCTATAAGGGTCCAGGGGTGTTTATGTGGGACTTCAGAAATTGGGTTGGTTTGTTTGTTTGCAGCCAATAATGTGGGTCAGACCCAAGTCCAATCCAGTTACTAGCCACCTCAAAGTCAAGTGGCTATGGGTATAGTTCTGTCAGACTCAACCTTAAATCCTCAGTTCAGGCCTTCATAGGAGGCCATATAGATTGAGATAGTCTCTGCTGGTTCATAAACCTTCCGTCTCTTTTTGCCCTTACTTTTGCTTGTTTAAAACAAAGAGGTATTGCTTGAAGACCATTATGTAATCATGAGACCAACTGATTCTTTTGAGTGTGGCAAAGAAGAGAGATAGCACAGACAAAAACAAAAAGCAAAACCCAACAACAACAACAACAACAAACCTGGGTTTTATAATACCACTCACTGCCACATCAGCCATGGGCTGTGCAACTCGATTTGTATGACTAAGTCCCCTTTGTTTGAGCTATTGCCAAACATTTGGTCTATTATATACATTCAGAAGAATTTATATCTGGAGGAGTCCTTCAAGATTGACTCTATTTATTGCCTTAAAACCAAGGCACAGAAAGGGAAATTCTTTGTCCCAGTTGCATAGGCTAACATGAGTTCTCGTCTCCTAGCTAGCCATAGTCCAGGCTGATAATCTATACTGTGCAGAGACCTGAAACCCCTGTGTGTGTTTGGCTGTTTGTCTGGAGGTCTTTTGAATACAGAAGTCATCTGAGTCATGCTTGGACCCCTAAGAGAAAGCAGCCTGTTGGAGTGTCCATGTGGCTGTCCTGGTTAACTATGTACTGGGAAGCTTCAGACCTGGGGAGGGGAGCATCAAGTGTGCACATGATGATATCTAGGAGAAAAAAATGCAGCTCTCTGCCTCTTCTGTGTCTCATAGCATGAAGTTTTTGTGGGTCATGTTAATTACATCTCTGAAGGTATATTCTTGTGAAGATCATAAATCCTAAGGCAGAAGATTCAGCCCAATCCTTACCCCAAACTACTCCCTCTTGTCTTTCTATCCTTCTGCCCCTCAGTGTACGCTCATGCACACATACACACACACACACACACACACACACACCTGAGATGCTACTGTTAGTGATTCACTGCCTCAGGAGGTAATTACTTTCTTCCTGAGAATGCTGAGAGAAATGAAAGCCAGAGAGAGGGAGTCTCTGGGACCCTAAAAATAGATTTATTAGCCTTATTGGCAACTGTAATGGGATGAATGTTTATACATCCCGAAATTTATATTACCATCCTAGCCCCCAAGATAGAATGAGGATGTGACATGTTTGGTGAGTGGAGGTTTTACAGAAGGGACCTTGGAGAGCTCCCTGAGCCCTTCCACTATGGAGACACAGAGTGGCCTTGTGTCATCAGGAAGTGAGCCCTCACCAGACAGGGACTTAGTGACAGCTGCTGAAATTGTAGGCAAGAAGAGGTAATGCAAAGCAAGAGGAACTAACATTTTCTAATCCAATATTTTTTTTAGTGAACTCAAGACATGGCTTCCTATTCGTTGGGAACAGTAACCCCAGCACCCAGAGCAGGATATGAAGTCACAGTCCCCACGAATGTTGTTGACATCTGTGGTCATCCTGCTGATGCACCAAAGGACCTCAGCTATTTGAATCTTCACAACAAACATGCAAGGAGGTCTGTCCCTTTATTGACAGGCAAACCAACACTTGAGCATGAGAACTGCTCATAGCCAAAGAACAGAGCAAGGGCAGGACTGGAGCCCAGGTCAGACTCCTCCAAATCCTGTTATCATCCTAAAGCTAACTAACAGGTTGTCAGCTTTATGAACTCAACTCACTCCCTACGTCATCCAATTTCCCAGTTCTCTGGAATGTGACTTTCCACCACATCCATCATCCAATCTCCTTTCAGGGGCAGGGGACGGTGCTTCACCAGGCAGCTTTCGGAAATGCTGAGCCAAAAAGAAAAAAAAAAACCCAATAATGTCATAATTCATAGGAAGTGGGAAGCAGCTCTAGGGGTGGGGGATGGAGGTCTCTCTGGTTTCCCTTTCCCTATGGAATAAATTGTAATTGGGAGAGCTGGTAAAGGGCCTTCTTTTGGTGAGCTGAGCCAATCAATACATGCCACTTTAAATTCTCCTTCCTGCATTTCTCTCAGCCAGGCAGACGGAGAAAATCAAGTGTTTGAGACCTGAGATTACCAGACTAGATTTCTTAATGGAGTGATTTTTTTTCCTATAGTATTTTAACTCCTATTAGATAGGGAAGGATTCCTCTAGGACTTCCTGGCTGCCTGTCCATGGGTCATTGGAAGAGACTACTGCTCTGACAGGTGCCAGGGTCCACCCCTCACAGCTATCATCAGTATTAATCGGCCACAAAAGCAGATTCTGGAGCAGTAGGCAGTTATTCTAGGACACACATACCCATATGCAAAACCTGAAACCTTTGACTCCTAAAATCCTGAAAGGCCATTTCTGCCCTGTCAAGTATGGGCAGCTGGGATTCCATCTTATGTCTCTGCAGAGCCTGATTTTTCTGCTATAAGTCCAGCTTACCACCATAATTAGCATGCATCCACACTCCTGTGAACCACACACCCTTCACCCTCAGCCCTTTCCATTCCTTGTTACAACCTCCCACGCCTCTTCTCCATACCTTACAGAGGTGAAGAAAGTCTCTCTACTTTCTCCTTTGCCACTCCTCTTGTCCTGCCTCTCCAAAGTTCCCCTCAGAAAGCCAGAGTTCAAACTGAGAGGAATTTCTCCCATCTTCTATCCTCTGATGGAGACCTGTCAATCAGACTCCCCAACTTGTTTCTCTTAGGATGGATCGAATTAGCCCAAATCAGGCAAGGGTAGATGATAGGAACCCAGAGGACCATGACAGCTGGACCACAAATCCATGCTACTTAGTGTCATTGAACTGAGATCCAGGAAGAACAGGCCCATCTAGTGGCTTTGGCCACAGGTCCATAGTCTGACCTCGGAGGCACAGCAGACTTGCAAGTTTCATTTGTCAGCCAGAGAGCGCTGCCTTGAAAGTGTAATGAGGATCAGATGAAACACTGGAGAGAAAGTGTTCCCAAAGGTCAAGAGTCCTGCAGAATGAATCACCAAACCCACGCAAGCCTCACTGGCTAATTTCTTTCCCATCTGGCTTCCTCTTTCAGCTCTGCCCCATCCAGCTTCAGAAACCCCTTCTTCAGTATCTCTGCTTTCAATCTTGCCTTCCTCAGAACCCTCTAGACAGGAATCCCGGTAGTCTCTCCACTATTCTACAAGGTATGTTCTCTTATCAAAACTCCATTTTGTCTTTTATGCCAAGACAAAAATAAAAACTCTTCCTGGGGGCCAAGGGCATAATTCTAAGAATTGACCCAGGAGTATAACCTGCTCCCCTTGGAATATGGGATTGGGTCACAGGCTGAGATGCCACCACAATCTCATGGTCTAAAAGAAGACTGTGTATGGAGTGGGGCGGGGTTAGTGGGAAGGAATGGAGTCTTGTTCATTGAATATCAAAAGAATTTAGAATTAGAAGCATAGAAAGAATTTAACAAGACTTATTCCTACCACCATGTTGAGGGACAACATGAACGTCGGGAAACAGACTTCCCCTGCAGCCTCTGGGTAGAGCCTGGTCTGGCCACTGCCGAGATTCTAGACTGTGAGACTCTCAGGAGAAACTGGATGAGGCCACCTGGACTTCAGAACTATAGAACAATGAGATGAATGGGTCTTTTAAACGGCTAGTCTGTGGTGATTTGTTACACCACAACAGAAAATAAACAGATACTACAAGGTTTTAAAGCATCTTTATTCACCTGCTTCTCTGACCTACTTCTGAAACAGTCTTGGAATGATTTGGAAATTCAAATCCAGATTCAACTATTTATTGGCAAATTACACAACATCTTTTTTTTTTAATTCATGTCTACATATATAGGATAATTCTAGAATATTTCTCCTGAAAGTGTTTGGAAGAACTTAGGGGCATAATACAGAATGTAGTATTAGACGCTGTACAGAGCATACTAGTACAGTATCCAACACTAATTATCCACAATAGTAACATTTTGATATTTTCTTTGTACTCTTATTATAATCTCTAAGGATTCTTCCTTTAAATTAATTGGGTTTATTTATTAACCTATATCTTTGTTATTCTTGTATTGCTATGATAAAAACACCCAAGCCAAGGCAACTTCTAAAAGAAAGTGTTTATTTGGGGTTTATAATTGAGAGAGTTGGAGTCCATGACCATCACGGCAGGGAGCATGGCCACAGGCTGGCTGGCAGGCACTGGAGCTGAGCGATTACATCTTGAGACACAACCACAAGGCAGAGAGAGCTAACTGAGAAAGGCAGGACCCAGGGATGCACTTCCTACAAGACCACACCTCCTAATCCTTTCCAAGCAATCACACCAACTGGGGACCAAGTGTTCAGATATATGAGCCGACAGAGGCCATTCTCATTTGAACATCACACCTGGCAAAGCACAATCTTTCTCAGCTTACGTCAGCCCCCAGCAGGCATGCCTTCTGTTTGCTATTGTCCTCAAATTGAGATCTCTCCATGCCCTACTCAGAATCTCGTCGTCTCACAAACCTTTCCACCACGTCTCTAGCCCTGAGGATGACTTCTCCAGTGTCAGAGAATGATGTAAATACTTAGACTGTCTCATCTCTAACTAATTAAAATTATGGGTTTATTTCTTATCAGAGTAATATCTGCTTGTTGGAAATATCTGGAGATATCCTCATAAGCCTGAGGCAAAAAAACGTTAATATTTCCACCACTGCTAATATTTTGCTTCATTTCCTCCCGGTTTCCTTGTTTCTGTCATTTGTACATATGTAAATATGTGTGTATGCTGTTGTGTTCTCGAACATACACCTTGTCTAAAGGCTTCCCCGGGCATCCATCTGCCTGAGAAGAAACTAGGATTCAGTCATACAGGAATTCGAACAGAAAGCAGTGTGGTACTTAGTGTTAGTCATGAAAAATAGAATTATATAGGCAACTGGAATACCAAGACATGTTTTAACCAGCCTTCCTGTATTAGTTTGCTATGGGTCACGGAAAAGATTGTTCTGATTTTGTAGTTTGAAAGAACAAAGCCTCTTACATTCTCACAGCCTGTCTGAAATGAGTCACAGGAGGTCAGGAGTGCTTTCCATGTGAAATGTCCCTCCAGGCTCTGGTACTTGTGCTTGGTTTGCAGCTGGTGGCCCTGTTTGAGAAGGTTATGGAACCTTTAGGAGGTGGAGCCTTGCTGCAGGAAATATATGACTGAGGTTCCCTCCCACCCCCACCCCTCACCCCCCCCCCCCAGCCCTGCTTTCCTGTTTACTCTCTGTTTCCTGACTGTGGATGCAATGTGACCATCCAGCCTATTTAGCTCCTGCCACCATGACTTCTCTGCCGTGGTAGACTGTATCCCCTCTAACTGTAAGCTCGGATAAACCCTTGCTTTCTTAAATTGCTTCTTTGCATGACATTTGCCTTAACAAGGAGAAAAGCGGCTGATACAGACATTGTTAGGGATCTTTCTGCAGCTCAAGGGAGTCCATTCCTTCTTCCTCTGGCTCCCAGATGCTGTCCATAGTCCTTGGCTCATGGATGTTGCTCCAGCCTTCTCCCATCAACATGGCATCTCCACCTAGCTCTGACTCCTTCCTCCCTCTCACAGAGATCACAGGGGTCACCGGGGATAACTCAGGATAGACTCCGAATCTCAGTATCGCCATGCTCTAGACAGTGAGTTTAGCATCACAGGACTGACACCCATAAACAAGACTGTTGGCCAGCCTTGCAGCAGTGTGGAGAGGAACCACGGAGGCTGCTGTGAGGAGCCATGGTGTTTGGAAGGAGTCCAAGAACAGGAAGCTGCTTGGGAAGCTGGTCTCAAAATAAAGTGTCTGCAGCAACATCTGACATTTACTGAGTAGCTGTGCGCCAGGAGCTATACTGAGCTTCCATTTGAAATAGTTGCTAGGAAAAACAACATTGAAATAGCCACAGAATCTTAGATAAAAATTGCCCAAGCTCTACTCACGTAATTAAATCAATATTTTAATTTTTCCACACTCCTGTATAACTTTTCCATATTCATTATAATATTATAGCTATAACTTAGGATGCTAATTTCCACATTTCCATTTTAATTTTTGCCATAAATAATATTTCCATTTTGCAGAAAGTAGCAATTTTGTCTCCTCTTTCATTTTTTTTCTTCTGCTACACTCTTCTCAGTAGTAACAGTTCAAGACCATCTCTCCCTACATATCTGTCACTGCTTACTTCAAATGATAGTGGTGTTGTTATAGTATTTATTGTTTTAATGTATATTACTATAATCAGAAGAACAGTATTGGTAGGATAATAGCTGAAGTGATGGCTTGGATTTCTAGAGGACTGGAGTTCAATTCCCAGCACCCAGATCAGGAAGCTCGTGTTCTCTGTAACTCCAGCTCCAGGCGATCTGACCTCCAAGGTCATGTGCACACATGAGATA
The DNA here is from genome assembly GCA_021653895.1 of Mastomys natalensis. Taxonomy (NCBI): domain Eukaryota; kingdom Metazoa; phylum Chordata; class Mammalia; order Rodentia; family Muridae; genus Mastomys; species Mastomys natalensis. The sequence continues at coordinate 1,332,454 of JAJTUV010000205.1, forward strand.
TACATATGTACACATAAATAAGGATGACTAAATAAATACATAAATAAGTTAACAAAAGTTTGAAGACTTAAAGTAAGTACGTTTGTTTGTTTTTTAATAAGTACACACACACACATACACACACACACAAAACACAGTGTCCATCTCCCTGGAGTAGCTTTTGAAATGCAGTATATGTGTCTTGCGACCTTTTCAAGCCACTAGATCCAGTTTCTGCTCATCATTAGGAAGCAGCACAGTGCCCATTATCTGGAAGCACCAGCTTTCATTGGACTTGTTGAAAAACATCCCTGTTTCCAGTTGCAGAGACTAGAAGTACAATTGAGGCCAGTGAGATAGATGGCAGGTCCATCAGGTACCTGATGATGTGAGTTCAATCCCTGAAACCCAAATTGAAAAGAAAGAACTCAAAAGTTGTCCTGTAACCCCCACACATATGCTGTGGTACATGCACTCCCACACTCACATAGACTTACACATACACACACACATTATTATAAGTAAAATTTTCTTAAAAGAAGTAGAAATTGGGCTAGAGATGAGCCTCAGTGGCAAAACAGTTGCCCAGAATGGAAAAGACCCTAGGTTTTATCCCAAGTGTCACACTCACAAGAATGGCAGTGTGCTGGCTAGTTTTATGTTACCTTCATACAAGCTGGAGTCATTTTGGAAGCTCAACTGAGAAAATGCCCCCATTTGATTGGCCTGTGGGCAAGCCTGTGATAATTTTTTTGCTCAATGATAGATATGGAGGGCCCAGCTCACTGTGAGCAGTGCACCTCTGAATGGTGGTCCTCAATGCTCTAAGAAACCAGACTGAGTAAGCCATTGGGAGCAAGCCAGCAAGCAGCACTCCTCCACAGCCTCTGCTTCCGTTCCTGCCCTCACTTCAGTAATGGACTGTGATATGAAGTGTAAGCAAAATTGACCCTTTCTTCCCATGTTGCTTTTGATCATGCTGTTTATCATGAAACCCTAACTAAAACAGGTCAGCTCTTAACACTGCAGATGACATTGCAATACATATCTTAAAATATAAATTCTTAAGTACCAGTGCTTTCATTTCTCCTGGGTAGAGACTACAGACCAGGGGTGAATTTAGGATCCTCCATATGGTATGCCAAGCACAATCCTCAATTGAACATGGGTGTCTGTAGGGAAACCTTGCTAATTAAGGTCACAGTCTTCCATGTCCAGATAGCTCCCCTGAGCTTGGCACAAAATGGAGGACTCCCTTTACCAGTAGGGCTTCTCCTTCTCTTGTTTGGGGAGCCTGACCCCCCCACCCCCAACACACACACACATACCTTCTACCTGGGGCAGGCTGAGTAGTTCTTGGTAACTTCTTCTTTCCCAATAAGAACCTGTCCAGCAAGTACCTGGGATTCCTTGAATGCCTCTCCATACAAATGAGGCATTCACAGTTCATTAAGCTCCAGCCAATGAGTTTTCACCCTGAAAACTCCTTCCCACTCTCCAAGGTTCATATATAGCCCTTGGTTACCCCAATCAAATGTTTGTGTACAAGCCCACCCCTAATAAAGGTATGCACACCAGCTGTTTCACTCAAGGTCTGCTAAGAGAGATCTTCCATTGAGAATCATCTAAAAGAGCTGTCACACTAACATCCTCAGAGAATGCCTTCCTCAGAGAAGTCCCCTTCCGCAGCACTCACTTGTTCTGGGCTCTGCTCCAGCCCGGTGTGCAGCAGCATCTGGACCCTCAGCGGGAGGGAGGGAGCACACCCATACCACAGATGTCTTGAAATATGAAAGCTCACCCAGGTGAGGGAGAAAGATATGGTTTGTATAGCAGAAGGGATAAGAGCCAAAGATTAAAAAACCGAGGGGCTTGATCAGGGACAGGAAAACAGATAGGGTCCAGGCTATTCATAACTTGATCATTTCTGAGGTTTCCGTAGAATAGTGTCAGCAGCCAGGCAGTCCCCAGTGCTGCATGGCCTCTCTTTTATCTCAGTGCATTTGCTCCTAAAAGAGAAATGAGAAACAGGATGAAACCCTCTGGCCACTCACCTTCCCCATGCACATGCCAGCCTCTACATCTGTTCTCTGCTGCTGTAGCACAGAGTAGGAAGATTGTGAAGAACACAGTTGATTTGACTTGTTGTTCTGAAGGCTGACACCACCCCCTGGTGAGGGTCTTCTCAGAGCATCTTAACCTGACACAAGACACAAGTGAGACAGTATGTATGCCAATGAGAGCCTAATTTTATCTCAAAGCCATTTCTGCAGTAACCCATCATTCATTCATCCATGGCTGGACCGTGAAAGCAATCTACTTCTGCCTGATAGATACTGTCATGAGGACTAGGTGCCCCACCCTTGTGGAGGACATAGTCAAAAAAAAACCTACGTCACCAGGGAGCTTGTTTGTTGTGCACTGAGAAAAATACACATTAGACTTTGCATCAGAGTCCGCATTTTACGAGAATTCTACCACTGAACCACCAATGCAACTATCAGAGTCCGCATTTTAAATTGTTATGTGAGGCAGACGGAAGATAGTATAAGGATAGTATAAATGAGGAGGAGAAAAATGACAGAGGCAAGGGAAAGATTAGATGTTTGGCCTGCTTATGAAAGAGAAAGCATTTAAATACATATTTATAGTAGTTTGAATATATATGAAAACTTCAAGCAACCAAAGCAATACATAAACAAAAAGCCGACTGCCTTAAGGCTAAGGATCTTTTTTTTTTTTTTAATATAACAAGAAAGGCAGTAGAAAACATGTAGTTCACCAGCTCAGCAAGGTCAAGTCCAGTGCCTCTGGAGGTTGCTGGGTCAAAGGAGGGTTGAATCAGTAATCATGCTAGATTTCCCATAGTTCCTTGCATTTCATCCCCTGAAATACAGTTACATCATAGACTAAAATATGAGTATTTCTAAGGAACATAGAGCTTCTGAAATTTAAGAAGAAAGCTGCTAGCTACCCCAAATGGGCAGACTATCTGAATAGTCTGTGAGGGGAACACAAATGGCCATTACATTATATGGTAAGAAGCTCAACTTTCTCAGACCATGAACTGCAGGTGGAAGCTCAGCTGAGCCATCTTCCTTCCCCATCAGATTGGCGGATACCCAAAGCCTGCTAGGGAACTCTACTGACAAGACTGAAGACTCAGCCTATCACAAGATACTGGTCAAGATGCAGAAAGATGCTAGCCTAACAGGGAGAGATTTGGAGCATTGAGCAAAATCCCAAGTTCATCTAGTCTCCACCACTGCAATTTCACATCTATGAATCTTTCTCAACAATAACCCAGTGAAAAGAAATGGTAATACTAGTATTAGGTTAGTGGTATAAGAATAGGAGGAGGAGGAAGAGGAGGAGTTAGTGTGGACAACTCCAAAATAGCACTGTAATGGTAAGTTCTTCATCCTAAGGCCTGAGAAGAAACTATTGAACAGCATGTGGATCAGGGCAGGCTGGGTGATGCTATGCTATAGTGCCAAATAAACCCAAGTGATGGTGCCTTCCACAGCCTCAGGCTGCCTCTTTGTTATATGTGAGCTTCACCCCCACCACACATTGTCCTCCCCCTGGGACCCAAACTTTGGAAACAGCAACTCTCTGGGATATTTTAAAGCCAGTCACTGAGGCAAAGAGAAAAGCTACTCGGGCTGTTAAGCCTTCTCCCTGGAAATGACCAGCATCACTCTAACTGTAGCTCCCATTTTATTGGTCAAAGAAAGTCACAGAGTCTGAGTTCAAACGGGCAGGTGTATAATCTGCAGTGCTCAGCACCTGATATGAATGAACAGTGGGACAGCCTAGTGCAGAGAGGACACTATAGCTACCATTCTTTTGAAACTATCATATAACATGGCAGAATGGACATAGGCATGCCTTTGTTAATGTAATTAAGAACCTAGAGTTTCAGTCGGGCAGTGGTGATGCACGCCTTTAATCCCAGCATTCAGGAGGCAGAGGCAGGCAGATTTCTGAGTTCGAGGCCAGCCTGGTCTACAGAGTGAGTTCCAGGACAGCCCGGGCTACACAGAGAAATCCTGTCTCGAAAACAACAACAACAACAAAAAAAGAACCTAGAGTTTCAGAACTAAAAGAAGAGTCAGGGCTGGAGGATACAGTTGCATCAGAGAAGTGTTTGTTTTGCAAGCATGAGGACCCAAGTTCAGTTCCCCAGAACACACATAAAAATAGCCAAGCATAGTGTCACACTCGTGATCCCCAGCCCTGCAGAGCAGAGACCGGTGGATCTCCAGAGCTCTCTGGCCAGTCACTCTAACCTATTTAGTGAGCTCTGAGCCAGTGGAAAACCCATTGTCAACAAACAGCTGAGGCTGTCCTTTGGCCTCCATGTACACATGCACATTTACCAGTGCACAAACACATACATGTGCATCAGCACACACATGAACATATGCACCCAGAAATCTTAAATGAATTGAAACAAGATGAGAGATGGACAAACCCCACACAAGTTGAGACTGCAAGCTTACATTTTTCCTGGAAACATCAGTATGAACTTCTGAATTATCTTTCTCTAGAACAGACCTGTTTCTTTTCACTTGTGTAAATATACAATGAGAACCACCCTTTCTTCCTCTAATTCTCAGTTAAAATTCTCCTTAAAATGCATGGCTTGGGTGAGTACACATAACAGAGTCCTTATAGCAGTTCCCTGGCTTCCGTGGTAAAAGTAGTCTCCATCCGAAGGGCTGTGGAGAGATTAACCTTCGTCCTGGCCTAGGTGGTAAGTCAGAAACAGAGCTGTGTTGTAAGAGGCGTTCGAGGGAATAGTGCAGCTTTCACCCAGTAAAAAGGATGCCCTGGCTCCCATCAGGCCCTCCTCTTTTCAGCCTCTGGTGGACGGTGGTGGATTACTGTAATCCAAGCCAGGTGCCAACCAGTTGCAGCACAGCTGCTAGTCCAACTGTTGTACCTGACACTGTCCATGTGCCTGTTGTTATAGTGACTTTTTTTCTTTATCCCTAATAGCAAGGAACTCGGTTGGACTTCTCCTTTTGCTGGGAAGGAGGCACCAGCCCGCCTCTGTTGTTCTTCTGTTGAAAGATTGTGGTGCAAAGGAGGAGCCGTGGGAGTCGGTGCCACCTGTTCACATCATTCATTAGTGCCTTCTGGATTTAGCCAGACCAAATCCCAGATGTACCATTTTTATTATATAGTGAGTCACTGCTTTTTTACTATGATCCATCAGACCAGTACTCAGATGCCAATGAACATCTGTGGTACAGTAGCCTTGCTATAGAATTCTATGCTTTCTCTGTGTGTCTATCTTTCTCTCTCTCTTTGTATATATGTGTGTACATATATATGTATGTGTGTTGTATATATATATATGCATATGTGTATGTATGTGCATATGTGTATATGTATGTATGCATGTATATGCACATATGTTATTGTGTACATAGGTATGTGCGTATGTGTTAAGTATATGTATGTTGTGTATATATGTTTGTATGTATTATGTATGTGCATGTATATATGTATGTATGTATGTATGTATGTATGTATATTGCATCCACATATGTATATGTATGTGTGTATGTGTATTTTATATGGTATGTATGTGCATGTATGTGTGTATGTGTATGTGTATGTATAAATGTATGCATGTATATATGTGTATATGTGTATGTGTATAAAACATTGAGCTTCTAGTCTTCCTGAGTGTTGGCATGACAGAGGTGCACTACTATACTAGTTTAAGAAGTGTGGGGACAGAATCTCATGGGTGCTAAGTAAGCACTTTACCACTGGGCTACATTCTCAGCTCTCTGCTGTGTCTCTTATTTCAGTGCATTTAAACTCCCAACTATGAGTATTTCTAATGTCATGAGACCTGCTTGGTCGTGATCCTGAGTGACAGAAGGGCGGCTGGAGAGCCCTCTGGATCTCACCTGAACTTGGATCATCTGTAAATTCAGAGAGAGCTAGATCTTGGCTTCAGAACTGGCTGTAGGAATTGTGTGGAGTGGGATGCAGAGAAGGATCTCCCCGCAGCACAGGGGATTCATGTGTGCAAACACTGACCCTTTAGCAGTAATAGATGGTCTGGCTCATTAGTTAGGGACCTGGAAGAGAAGACCACAGTCCATATACCAGTTCCAGTGTCCTGATGCTGCAGGTCACCTGAGGAGGCCTCTTAACTGAGGCCTCGCCAAGTCATTGCTCCATTTCATTTTCTTTTTCTTTTTCTTCTTCTTTTTTTATTCTTTTGCATTTTGTAGGAGATTTTTATTGTAAGAAACGTTCTTTTTTATTGGATATTTTCTTTATTTACATTTCAAATGTTATCCCCTTTCCCAGTTTCCACTCCCCCAAAACCCCTTATTCCATCACCCTCCCCCTGCTTCTATGAGGGTGTTCTCCCACCCACCCACCCGCCACCCTCACATTCCCCTACACTGAGGCATCGAGCCTCCATAGGACCAAGGGCCTCTTCTCCCATTGATGCCCCACAAGGCCATCTTCTGCTACATATGCAGCTGAAGCCATGGGTCCCTCCATGTATACTCTTTGGTTGGAGGATAATAGCCAAAATCTGGAAAGAACCCAGATGTCCTTCAACAGAGGAATGGATACAGAAAATGTGATACATTTACACAATGGAGTACTACTCAGCTATTAAAAGCAATGAATTCATGAAATTCTTAGGCAAATGGATGGAACTAGAAAATATCATCCTGAATGAGGTAACCCAATCACAAAAGAACACACATGGTATGCACTGACTGATAAGTGGATATTAGCCCAAATTTTCAGAATACCCAAGATACAATTCACAGACCACATGAAGCTTAAAAAGAAGACCAAAGTATGGATGCTTCAGTCCTTCTTAGAAGAGGGAACAAAATATTCAGGAGAGGAAATATGGCAACAAAGTGTGGAACAGAAACTGAAGGAAAGGCCATCCAGAGACTGCCCCACCTGGGGATCTATCCCATATACAATCACCATCCCATATACAGTCACCAAACCCAGACACATTTCTTATCTAGCTGGTTGTCTCTGGGTGATGAGATACACGGGGATGGGAAAAAGGGTTATTGAGAAGTGGGGGAGTTTGGCGCTCTCCTCACACACCTGCATGAAATAATTGCAAACCTCTTCCCTTACACTTTCTATCCAGGGGTGACTCAGTTCAGTAGCCCACACCAAGGGCCAGTGCTAGGCTTATGGACTTCCTAATTTCCAGAACCACTAGCAAAATAAATTTCTGTTAATTATAAATTACTCAGTCTCAGATCTTTTGTTACAGCAACACAGAATGTACTGAGACAATGTTAGAAGCACTGAATAAGATCTGGAGTCAGGAGTCCTGGAGAAAGATATACGAATGAAATTATGGGATTGTGTACAAAAGAAAATTGGTGTAATGTTAGACAGCCTGTTTTGTTTGCCACTATCGTGGCCTGGGACCAAAGTAGCCATAGAATAGGAATGGTCTCTACACATGGTTCACACTCATTGAAGCTGTTCTAGCTGTGATGTTAAATGAATACATGGAAACAGCAAGGACTGATTCTGAGCCCTGAATACAGGACTACATCTGGGGCAACCAGCTATCTGTGCTGTGGCAAGTAGATGATATCAAGCTTCCTAATTTCATGTGAAAAGTCAATTCTTCCTCATCACACTACTCAAGAGATAAGGTTGTCTCTTCTTCCTCCAGCACCACTCCAGCACCACCACGTGAGGGTTGACAGGATACTTGACCTGTTCTCATGAGATCTTTTACTCCACTGCCACAGAACAAGAGCACCATTTGCTACTCATTAGAGGCTTTGAACCACAAGACACAGTCTTCCATGTACCTCATTCCCCAGAGACAATCATCTGGATTGAAAAGCGGGGTAGTGACTTGGTGAAGTCACTAAAAGGCCAGACCAAGGTCATTTTGTCTGACCTCTGCTCCAAATAGAGCAGACACTGAACAAACTTGATTCATGCTGTTAAAATGTCTGGGTCCAGAGAGCAAGTGAAAAAAAATATATATAACTGGCTTTACTAGCATTTCCTGTAGAGACACAGAGAAGATTAGCTTCTTCTTCCTGTCACAGCAGACTCTACCAAATGCAAGGTTTTGGAGTGTGGATGGAAATGTTTCCACCAGGGTGGATGGTTATAGTTCTATTGAACCAGATGTGGCAGGACTGAAGAAGGCAGTGGAGGGGTGAGGTGGTGAGTATGGCTCTTGACCACTGGACCATAGCTTTACTTACCAATTGCTTTGAAGTCTTTTGTGATTGCAATACGCCATTACCTCAAACTACTGGATCTGCCCTTCCCTAAGTAAAGACATGCAGATAATTTATTAATTAAATCTGAATATTGTAAGAAGATTTAAACACACATGTGAATCTATGTAGCAAAAGGGGTGGACATACTAGAACCAGCCAATGAGCTACCCCAGTCTTACATAATCCACTTACATCAGTGGCCTTGGATTTATTCCTATTTTCCTGATCCACAAAGTACTAACAATAACACACTGTCCTACTGGCTACAAAACCCCTGATCACCATTACTAGTGCACACTAAGGACTCCTCACAAAGAGCAGTAGTGTTGAGAGAGACCATCTCAACTGCACATTGCCTGCTTCCTGCTGTTAGGAGAGGTACTTTGAGACTCACAGCTCAAAAATACAGAAGAGGAAATAGCAGGTGAGATGGTGCCTGCCATTGTTCTGGGGTGTGGTTAACTCAGACCTTCTTGTTCAAAAGGCTCTGAGCACCCAAGCAATTGACTGAGAAGAGACGGCAGCCTGGGCACATCCCTCCATGTGAGCATCTCTCTAGGTCTCTGCCTTGCCTTCGATTTGATTTTTGCCTCTCTGACTTCCCCAAAACTCTTCCCAGTAAAGTCTGAGTACCTGGCTTTGCTTCAGTTTCTATTTTCTAGAGAAACTGGGCAGAGACTTGGGCCTTATTAATGAAGGAAAGGCTACACCAGATGGGAGTGGGCGCCTTCCTATGCCAGAAAGCAAAGACATTATCAAAGACTAATGGTGTTGAGTCAAAAGGACACAAGATCTGATTTGAAAAATCACCCACTGGCTGAAGATAGAGCAATTTGGCATCAAATAAATACTGACATCAGTGGATTTAAAAACATAAAATACATTTTTAAACTCTTTGTATGTTTTTGTATGATGTGTGTGTGTGTGTGTGTGTGTGTCCGTCCAGAAGTCAAAGTTGGCTGTTGTTCTTTAGGAGCTGTCTACATTATTTCTGAAATAGAATCCCTCACTGGGACCTGAGGCTCACTGTTTAAGCTCAATTAGATGGCCACTGGTGATCCTGGTGCCTCTGCCTTCTCATCACTGGGGTGACAAGCAAATGGCCACACTTGGCTATTTACTTGGGTACCAATGATTAATTATCTCCTCATATCTGCTCAGCAAGCTCACTGCTAACAGAGTAGTAATAAGCCCCCAAACTCGCAGTTCTTAATAATACCAAGAAAATGGCCATTTGTATCTGTCCTACCAAGTCAGTCTTCTGAAAGCAATAAGGAAAATACCTGTTGTCTTTTCAACAAGATTATATTTCAAGGTCACTAGTTGATGAGGGGAAGTTCTTCCTTAGAGAATAATTTTGTTGATAAATATAGAGGAAGTATTAGATTAGAAAAATCAACATTTTGCAAGCCAGACTGAAATAGTGGGCTTGACAGTGTTCGTCAGTGCTCACTATCATGTTAGATAAACAGTTATCAGACCCACTGTCCTCACCATTACAGAAAGTGGGAGAAGCAGAAACTCCACTCCTGTAAAGTGAGGCACCACCCTTAACAAGACTTTAAATCTACCTGGCACTTTACAGGAAATTCTGGGGACAGGAACAAGCCCACACATAGGAGTATGATAAGCAAGACATTTTAAAGAGGCCAAATAAAGGATTTTTTTTTTTCAATAAATAAATATGACCATTCAGGCCTTCAAGCCTGGTGAGAAGGAAGTGTTATGTTTTGAGTTTTGAGGCGATGGAGACCTTTGAGCAGGGATAGGGTGAGGTATGGTTAACAACTTCTGTTCATTTTCTTGGGTATGATAAAGGCATGGTGGTCATGTTTCTTTTCAGTTGCTATCTATTAGTGACCTACTGAACACTTTACCATGTCTGTGATTTTCCTTACCAGAAAAGAAAATCAAGGAGAGAGAGATGCTTGCAACAGTAAGAAACTGTTGATACAGTGTGCTGGACAATCATTGAGGAACAGCAGGGCCACCTCTATGTGAATGCCGAGGGCCGCCCCTCCTCCATCCCCACCCCTACCCCCCCTACCCACCCTCCACCTCCCCCCCCCCCCAGCCACAAAGGCATCTCCTGCAGGAGGACCTAATTGAAGACTGCTGAGAGACCAAGGATTGCTGAAGCAGACAATGCCTGCAGCCAATTGGCAACTGCTGTTTAGAAGAGATGCTTTCTTGGGACCAACGGGGCACAGGTGAAAGGTATTAAAGGAGCTTTCAGGTCAGACAAACTTGCTGTGGCGGTGTTTCTCACCTGCTCCCGGAGCCTGTGTAGTTGTCTCCTCTCCACCTCACCTCCAACCCTCAAGGGCAGGTAGGGTCAGGCGGTGAGTAGTCCAGGGCACAAACAGCACATCCTCTCTCTCCCGTGTATTCGCTGGCCACTCTACTCTCTGCTCCAGCAACTATTCTCTGCCCTTTGGCCCTGTTCTGGGCTCTGGGAGATGAACCTTTCCACTGGCTTAGCCAATGGTGTCTCCACAGCTGTGCAGGAGTGGGAAAGAACAGTGGGTGTTCAATCCACCCAGTCCTTTCCTGCCTCCAGATATTCCACTGTGGCATATGCATTCACATCACAGGGCTACTGTGACAAACACAGAGGGCCTCTAACAACACATACTTCTTTCCTCACAGCTCTTAAGTTAAAACTTGGGGTCAGTGAAGTTGGCTTCTTCTGAATATCTCTCCATAACTTGTAGGTGGCTGTCTTTTCCCTCAGTCTCCCCAGGATCTTCAGTATGGAAACATTGACATCTTCACGTCTTATTGTAAAAACACTGCTCAGATTGGACTAGGGCTGCTCTAATGACCTCATTGTTAAATATTACCCCAACCTGGTCATATGATACATACCTCTGACACCCGGGATTTGAGAGCAGGAGGATCAGGAGTTCAAGGCCAGCCTCTGTTCCATGGGAAGCTTCAGGCTAGGATGGGATACATGCAAATCTGTCAAACAAACAAAAGCAAACTATCAAAAATTACCTCATCTCTAACTACAGTCACATTTTGAGGAACTGAGAGGTTTGAACTTCCGTCAGTGAATGGAGCAGCATGTATACAACGAATACGTCAGCATGTAAAAGTATAAATCCGCAAGCTTTCTTTGCATAAAACCAAACAGTAAATAGTTTAAGTGCTGTAGGCTATATGGTCTCTGTCACTATTTCCCATTAGCTGAATCATAAAGTAGCAACAGATAGTGTGGTATTTAAGTAAAGGAGTTTGGCTATGTTCTAATAAAACTTTATTTACAAAGCAAGTGGTCGGCCATAAGCCATAGCTTACCAAAGCTGGTGACTAATGTTCATCTTGCCTCGCTACATTCCCACGCACTCACTTCTCAGTGTGCACCCCTTAAGGACAAAGGGTGGTCACAGCTCCCCACAATTGCCAGTCCCATGACATTTCTTTGGTTCTCTTCACTCAATTATTTTTAGTTAATTCCCCTTAGGCATATGGTCTCTTTCTATCTAGCCACCAACTAAAAATGTATAATTATTTGAAACTGTGCATTTCAAATAGTGTTATATATTCAATATTTCCCCACAGAGTGCCATAATGAAAGGACAGTATAGATATGGAAGGTAGCATTGACATGATTGATTCTTGGCCTTTCACAGTATCTCCACCAAGTGCAAAGATGGAAGATATCACAGGTGCCGACCAGTGAGATCCAATATGGGCTGAGCAGGCAGGAGCATGCCTAGGACCTGGCCCAGACAAGAGAGGGACCAGGTAGCCCAGTTCACCAGCCCTAGGGTTCAGTGGCCGTCATGTGAGGACCAGACTTAGACCTTTCATACCCAAGCAGGTCCAGAGCAAGAAGTAGCCCAGACCAACCACTCTTCATCAGTTTCCAACAAGGATCCAGAGGACATCTGCTTTCTCTGTTACCACGGTGTGTGCCCTCACCACACACTGAGACACCAGAAAAGGACTCTGAGGGACTGGGAAGGTTTTCTTTTACCTAAAGAGACTAACCATGACTTCTAAAGACTTGCATCAAACTGTGCTTATGGGATTGGACTGAAACATAAGGCCATCCCTTGCTCAGAGAGTGAACACTGCCTCAGAGATTGTTCCAGGATTTTGCTTGGATATCATTATAAAGTCCCTTACATAAAATGGCATAGAATCTGCACTGCATCCCGTATACATTACATCATCTCTAGACTACTTATAGTTGTTGCTACTAAGTAACTGCTCTACAAATAATTGTCAGGCAGTGCTGTGTAGGACTGACAAGAACCTCAATGTGTTCATTAAAGACTCATGCAAGACTTGAATGTTTTATATTTTATATAGCATGTGTGTGCACACATGCTAAGGCATATGTGTAGAGGTCAGAGAACAGCTTTCAGGGGTTGGGTCTCTCCTTCCATCTTGTGGGTCCTAGGGCTCCAACTCAAATCGTCAAGCTTAGAAGCAGGCACCTTCAGCTGCTGAGCAATCTCAATGGAACCTGATGCAAATTTTGCAAATATTGTTGACTCAGTATTCTGAAGGGTAAGGCAGGAGGATTGCCACAAGTTCCAGGTCAAATTTACATAGCAAACTCTGTCTCAAAAAACAAACAAACAAAAAATTTAACCCACAATTCACTGAATCTTCGGATTCAACCCCACAGATGTGAGACTGGGCTGTATTTTATCCAGTGTCTGGGAACTGCTGTGGAAAGTCGGAACTGTGGTAGACAAAGAAAGAAGCCACATTTCTCAGTGACAGTGTGCTTCAGAGAAGCTTGAGAACTCTTAAAGCTATCTTCGCCTGTCAGGTTAAACACTTAACTAGGTAAGGGAACCTAAGCTTGAAGGGTTGAAATCAGCTGCAAATTTCCAACACAAAGTGCTGTTGAGGAAACCCTGAGGGCCACAGAGTCCTGCACTGGCTTCATCAGAGATAAAGATGGCTCTGTGACATGACCACTTTGGAGCCAGGCTGTGTGTGGACCCCTCATCCTTCCAGTGGAATCCGCCCTCCTGGACCCCTCTGGAGGCCCGGGAGCCTCTCTGCAGGTTGCTGGGGTCCCCAGGAAATGAGGTTAGCAGGCTGCCAGCTAGACCTCAGCTCTGTGCTTTCCCCTTTATGAACCTTGTTCTTTTAGTACTCAGGAAATTGCACGTATTTCCCCTACTTTGCCGGCAACACAGCTGTTGCCCGCTCACCTGCCAGCAAAGGCCTCACAGGGAGGAAGTGAGAAGGATGAGCTCACAGGAAGGGAGGGAATCAAGGTGAGCCCTGAGCCAGAAGACACCCTTTTTCCTCTTGGCCATGACCTCTCTGCTACTGAGAGTTCCCACCTCAATATCTGCTGGTACACTGAGATCCAAACTGCCTCAACTCAGCCAGAACAGTGAGGTTGCTAGGACCATGGTCCTGGGTCAGCAGTCGGGGAGCAGGGGTGGGCAGAATAATTTGGGCAGAATAATTTTTTAAAAAAATAAATAAATAAACACAATTTTACTCATTCACACAAACAGCATTTATTAGTTTATGAAATGCCTAACTAGGGCAAGTGGGTGTTTACTGCACCGGGGAGGCAGAGATAGGTAAGATAACAGCAGGAGCAAGAGAAACGGACACTTACCTGTATGTGTACACTCAGCTGTGCACATACCATGTCGCTGTGGGCTCTGTATCCACGGGATCAATGAAGCACACACTGAAAAGAGATGGAGACTTTGCATAGTGAACATTCCCCTTTGTTACTGTTCTCTAAATGAGATACACACCACCTATGGCAACTACATTTGCATCGCATTGGCTGTTGTGAGAGGATCTGAAGTGCACTGGGGAATCACACAGACAGTGTACAAATACTACACCATCCTGTCTGAGGGACTTAAGCATCCATGGATTTGGTGAACTTCAGGGATGCTAGATTCAGACTCTAAAGATAGCACAAAAAGACTGAGTATACATGTAACATGTAAAAAAAAAAAAAAAAAAAAAACCTCACCATGAAATAGACATGAGGCTCCAGAATAGAAAAGAGGCTGGGATGGGGAGATGGAAGATTAGGGACATGGGAGACCACCCAAGGGCAGAAAGCCAGTCAATTTTCTGTGCCCCACAAAGCCACTCAAGCCCTATTGGCCCCTCTGGCTTCATAGCAGCCTGCTTAGAAGGATGTGGGTGCCGGCTGCATGGTCCGGACGGAAAACTAAGGCCTAGGAAGATGAGGACCCCAATGAGTTCACACAGCTAATAAGCCAGGATTCAAATCGTTCTGAGCTCTCTGACACTTAAATACTATGGATTTTTTTTTGTCTTCCAGAAATTCCTATCTCTTCAGAAACCACCAAAGAAGTAATACAGGGAGGGAGGCTGTTAGTATTCTGTCAGACATAGTCGGAAGCCAGACCTCAGCTCCCTAGCAGCCAAAAGTCAGTGAAAAAGTGGAGGAAGCGAGGAAGATCAAGGAAGAGGCAGAGGAGAAGGAAGAGGAGGAGGAGGAAGACGTCCTGTGGTGATGGTGAAGGGGGATGGTCAGGGTGCCCCGGACCCCTCCAACCTCACAGCAGCAGGGCCAACGCAGCTCTATTCTGAGCAATGCTCCGCAGAGAGGCAATATTTAGCCTTTGTAGGCCTCAGGGTCTCTTTTGCTTCAAACTTGTCCTGACTACATTACTCATTAGGCCCCAAGAAACATTATTTCAGTCTCCCCCGTGCCTCTGTTTCCTCAGTTATTAAATGGGAACACAGAGTCCTAATTTCAGGGCATTTGCTGGCAGTGTTACAGGAAGTAGCATCTGTCAAGTGCCTGGTCCATATTAGCAAAATGGCTGCCACTCTCCTAAGCTTTCCTCACCCGGGGCACTGCAGGGGAGCAGGGGTAGGGTGGGTCCTGACCTGTCCTCTCACCCTGGTCCAGCTGCAGAGCCCTCCCCCTGCCTTCCAGGCGTTGGTATTGGAGAGACCTGACCTGAAGCAACTTCTCAGAGAAGAAAGCAGATTCCACATGGATGTCAGCTTCATCTTTCCTGTGTCTTCCTCATGTTTGGCAGAAATGAAGAGTGCGGGTGATAAGGGAGAAGCCTCAGTCTGTGAGACACTATCCTATTTTGACTGACCTCCGGTCCTTATGGGTAGGGTGACTTGGCGAGCAAGCAGCAGGTCAAATGATCTAGAGGTGAGAGAGAAACACACTCCAAAATCCTCAGGCAGCTTCAGCTGCCCCTGGGTGCGGCTGCCATGTAAACCTTGGCTGCTCCATCCCACTTCCCACAATTGCTCCTTCTGTCCACTTAATATCAAATGCACCCACATATGACTAACTCAAATTGGACGGAATTGTTCCAGGATGCGTTTACCTCCTCATACGCAAAGTATTTTCAGTTTGGTTTGGGGAGGGGACATGAAGCTTTCTCCAGCGTGGCTGATGAGAAAACAGAGTTACAGAGTGTATACACCTGATTACAGCCCTCCAGCTTAGATCACTCCGGCTTCCTCCCACTGAACTCCAAACTATAGCTGCTACTGCGTAGTCAAGAATTTATCACAACATATATTATTAGTTTTTCTACCACACCCATTTTCCCTTCCATTAGCATTCAGCTGAAGGAGATGTTAAAGGGACAACTGAACTAAAGAGGATTGTTCTAGTTGACTATGGAGAAGGAGAGGTAAAAAGAGGTATTTGTATGGCGAGATTACACATCCACCGGATCTCAATTTAAAATTTGCCAAACCTAACCCATTTTCCATAAATTCATTTACTGACGTCTAGAAACCCACTGAGAAATCTATTTCTGATCTCCTTTTGAAGAGTTATTTAATTCCCAGGGAGCGTGGCCCAGTGGCAAGATATTTCCAAGAAAAGGGAGGGGAATCTAATTCTCTATTTGGTTTAATTTTCTCCTGGAACACTTGTGAAGGCTCAAATCCAAGGGAGAAGAAAAAATACACTCCCACTTCAGGCAGCACAGCAAAGAAAGATAGAGGAAACCAGAACTTTCCCCCACCAAGAGAAGCAGGCACAGACCACGCACATATGCACCACCTTACAAATTTATAATCTACTTGAGCTTGGACAGAAATGAGGCTTCAAGTGGCCAAAGACACAGAGAGAAATGGAACAAAATAAATTCTCCCATCATTTGAAAGAGAGTGGCTCTTAACTATGCAAGAGACATGGATAGACAGACAGAGGGACAGTCAGATAGATGGATGACTGAGTATGTGGGTAAGCAGATGGATGGATGAATGGATGGATGATGGATATAGGTAAGTCAGCAGATGCACAGTTCATGTGTGTGAATGAGTAAACATATAGCCAAATGCAGGCATGCATAGATGTGTGGGCAGATAATGGATGGAAAGATGCATGAGGTAGATAGACAGGTCAGTAGAGGAGCCAGGTGGCTAGATCCTGCTTGTGATTAAGTTTGGCGACATGATTATGTGAAAACTTTTTAATTCATTGCTTTCTTTACCACACAAACACAACACAAAAATACTTCAAAGCCAGAGCTCTCCTCTTCCAAAAAGCCAAATTTTCAAAACTAGGGTCACATTTCTCTCTGCAAACAACTGACTAGGGCCTAGAAACAGCTGTCCCTTTAGAAGCAACATGTAGCTGCCATCTGGGGTCGCCATCCCACATTATTTCTGACACCTGCCAACTCCACTCTCTCAGGCTATCCTCTGCAAGGAGGTATTTGCTAGTACAATAAAGGATCTAGTACCTAAGGCTGTCTTAGTCTATTCTGATACTTTAAAAAAAATGC
Organism: Mastomys natalensis; assembly: GCA_021653895.1. Classification (NCBI taxonomy): domain Eukaryota; kingdom Metazoa; phylum Chordata; class Mammalia; order Rodentia; family Muridae; genus Mastomys; species Mastomys natalensis. The sequence goes on from JAJTUV010000205.1 coordinate 1,349,453, forward strand.
TTTGAAGGGGTGACTTTGTGACTAGTAGAAGCTTGTTTCTCAGAGTTCTAGAATCTTGGGAAGGCTACTGTCAAGGTGGCAGCAGATTCTGGATCTGGATTACTCTCTGCTTTATGGATGTCATCCCTGGCTGTGTCATCACAGGGTTCCTCTTAAGCTTTTCTCATAGGATCACTGAGCCCGTTTGTGAGGACTCTGCACCATACCACACAGGATATCCAAGCACCAATGCCAGGAAAAAAAGAGGGTCTCAGGCTGCTGGGAAGGTGAAGAGAATTCAAGGACTACAGGTAGATAATATATTCTTTCTCCACTCCTTAAAAGCTCACCTAGGCAGGCAGCTGTCACTAAGCACATACCAGCCTTCTCTTTTTCAATACCCCAGCACTCCAAAGACTCTGCCTCTGACGTTATCATAGGGACAGTGGCAGGAACAAACCAGAGCAGGCATACAGTCAGAACTCGATTCACTGGCCATGTCTTCGGGCCTTGAAATAAGCCTTTATTTCCAGGAGCCTCTGGGTTACTTGCACTGTCTCAGACCAAGATTTAGAAGCTAGAGATGGACGTTTCTCTGGGTAGCACAGAATCAGGTCTGTGCATCCCTGCATGTCTCTTCAGCTTGAAGCATTAACCTCTTAGCAAGATAATTAAAGCACTCCAGGACCCAAGTTCCCATATAGCCATTCAACTATAACCAAGACTTCATCCCCTGCAAATGAGATGTGAGCTGGCTTTCCTACAGGCAGGGCACTGCACGGGCCAGTAGTTCTATGTCTATCCTGCTTCTTTGGGTCTCTCTAGAGAATATCACGTCCTTTAAGCCTTAGCTCAGCTGACATTCTGTACAAAGCCTCCTCCACACTCCATTCTGCAGGCAGAGGGAGGTGCCCTCTCCTCTGCCCACCACATGAAAATGAGCCAAACTGTTTATGTGACTGTCTCTCACAGGTATACACTGTCCTACCCCATCCTCATGACGTTTCCAACTGGGGTGTTATGAACTTGTTCAACGTGACACTGAGCCCCTTCTCTCTCTCCTTCCCCACCCCCTCCTCTTCCTTTATTTCCCTTCTGTCCTTATATGAAGACACACATTAGGAGATAAGAGCTTTTGGATGAAAGGGAAAAAAAAAAAATCCAAAGATGATCGTATGCTTGGAGCCTTCTCTTGCTCTTCTTTCTGTATGTGCACATTCATGTGAGCATATCCCAGAAAACATTCTCAGGTGACACCCACCTTCTTTCTGAGACAGTGTCTCTCATTGGTTAGAACACCAAGAATCTGCCTCTCCTTTGTCTTCCCAACACTGGACTTATAAACATGCATGCCTGGCTATTCTGTGGGTTCTGAGATTTGAACTTGTATCTTTGGGCTTCATGCTTATAAGGCAAGTACTTTACCAAATGAGCTATCCCCTCAGCCCCTTTCATTCTCTTCTCATCATGCTTTAGCTACCTATCTGCCTCCCCTCTACCTCTGAGCTTTCATCTTTAGCTCCTGCCTAAAGCCCTCAAGCTTTGAAGTCAAATTCTTTATATGAGGAAATTTTAATGGCCACATAGTTGTCTGTTGGACCAGGATGATGGGCAGGGGCACCTCATAGGTGGGTGGTCAGCATAGGGATGGCTGTCATTTGGAAGAGACCCAATCCTCAAGTTCAGGGAGTGGCATTCCCAATGTGTCACCAGTGTACTTTAGGAGAGGGAACCTAAGAAGGCAGCAGAGACATAACTAGTCTTCTGGAACCCTGTCACCCAGGCCCGCCAGACATTCCCAAATTGAATTCTTTAATATTTAATATTTATTGATTAACAGGTAGAAAATTCCAAGTTGATTGTTTATAACTAACTTATATACAGTCCCAAGAATTGAATCAAAGGGTGCTAGACGGGAGAAGCAAAAAGCAATTTCCTCCAAAAATTCAATTTGTGTTGTTCTCTGCATCTGATTTCCTTTGGGTTGAGCCTGATTTCCTTAAGACCTCCAAACTCCCGACTTGGATGGTTTCTGAAACCAAGGCTACACAGGAGCCATTTCTGCAGCTCAGACCCAGGTTCAACAGAGGGGTCTACACTTTCACCTGACAGGGGTAGGAGATGAGCAGCTGTTGGATTAACTCCTCACAAACCAGTGTTTAGGGAGGAGCAAGTTCCTTGAATACACAGCCTTAAGAGTTAGACAGGCTGCTCTCTTGGTTCCATTAGGAAAAAAGAGAGCAATGAGCATGGTGGCACTTGGGAGGACTTCAGGGTTCTATAATCTGATGCAATGTAAAGGTTCCCACTCACCAATCATAGCCACGAACCGCACACGCTGCTCCTTCAGCTTAGGTAGACAGCTCTCCCCACTCCTTCCCTAACAAAACCCAGCCTTTACTCTCTGCAGGTTTTAGAGCAGCGGTTGTTAACTTGTAAGTTGCAATCCCTTTGGGGTGTCAAAACAACTTTTTCATGAGGGTCACGTATCAGCTATCCTGCATATCATATTTACATTATGATTCATAACAATAGCAAAACTACAGTTATGAAGTAGCAATGAAAACAATTTTTACAGTTGGGGGTCACCCCTATGTGAGGAACAAAACAAAATGTATTAAAGGGACACAGCATGAGGAAGGTTGGGAACCACTGCTCTAGAGAGACCTAAATGTGGATGTGAGCCTACTCTGCCGGAGGTGAATCACCCATGTGTGCCTGGCATGGTTAACTTAGTGTTCATTTTGTGGCCAAAGGAATATGATATTCCCTCCTCCTCTTATGTGGCATCTGTTCCATGGTCTCAGAATAGACCTGCCATCCTGCCACACCTCACAACCTTTGTACTGGCTGTTTCTCCTACTGGAATGCTTCCCATCCAGATCACAGTGTGGCTGGCTCCTGCTCTTCCTTAAGGTCTTCATACAAAGCCCCTGTGAGTTCTCCCTGGCTACTCGGTCAGTCTGTTCCCTGTTACTATGATGAAACACACAAAACTGAGCACTAATCAACAAAAGAGGCTCATTTGCTGAACATTTGGTAGCAAATTGTTCCAGCACCAGGACACAAGGTCTGTAAGGACCCCTGCAGCTGCGTTATATCATATCAGAAGGCATCATGGCAACGGTGATCATGGAGGGAGAGAATACCACAGCACCAGAAGCCAGGAAAGGCTCACTCCTATAATAGCTGGTTCTCAACAGTTAGCTCAGTGACTCAGGCTTGCCCTAGCTGCCAGAGACCAGGAGAGCCAGCCCTGTCCCTTGCTTCTATGGCATTGGGTGAGCTAGGAGTTGACGGTGCTGGAGAGCTTGCCCTGGTGGCGTGGGTGCTGGAGAGCTGCAGGCTGACCAACTCAGCTACCACCCAGGCCTAGATCCAAACATCTACCTCATCTGTGAACTGGTTGAGTGTATGAGGGGGTCAGTCTGGCAGATTCAAAGCTGCAGGATCTCCATGACATGGGAAACAACAGGTTATCTAAGAGGAGTCCCTGTGAGGATTCAGTTTGACAGTGTAGCAGAAGCCAGTGGCCTTGAAACAAACCAATACTCATTGTAATGAACATTTGCATGGGAAAAAATGGACAAAAAAGTATACTGTGGGCACACTGTGACACACTACTGCTTCCACAATGAGATGTGGGTTTATTTATTTTGTTTTGTTTGTTGGGGTGGGGTTGCAAGGGTGGAGGGCAGATATGACGGGATGGGGAGATGAGTGGGATTCGGATGCATGATGCAAAATTCATAAGAATCAATAAAAGATTTTAAAATGTTTTAAAAGAATGTGTCTCTTAGATATTAATGCACCTCTTAGTACAGATCCACCTCCTCTCCTATCACCACACTCCAAATTCCAGCACTGCCAAAAGCCAGCACCACCAACCTCTGTACCACCTAGACTCCAGCACACGTTCTCAGACCCCAGCACTATGCAAACTCAGGTACTACCCAAAGCTTGGCATCATCCAGATCCCAGCACCACTCAAATCTCAGCATCAACAATATCAAAGTATCTCCCAGACCCCAGCACTCTCCAGGACCCAGAACCACTCAAATCCCAGCACCACCCAGACCCCAGCATCACCCAAATCCCAGCAGTCACCCAAGCTCCAGAAGTGTTCCGAGCTTGAGCTCCAAACTGTTGTTCTCCTTGTTCCTCTTCCATTTCCTTCTTGGCTCTGAGTATTATTTATGTCTGATACACTGTGCTATTTAACTTGCATATCTATTCCCAGTGGTGGAACGTAAGTTCCACGAGGCCTGATGCTCTTGTCTGCTTAATATGATTTCCCAGCAGTCAGAGGGGGTGTCCAGCAAGTGGTAGCTTCCCTATAAACATTTGCTTCATTGACCACACTGCAAAGAGCTGTGTTTGGAATCACATCTGGGTTCAGACGTGTGCTCTGCAGTTTATAAATAATAAGATGCTGGTGTATTACTTCCCCTCTCAGGGTCTCGGTTTTCTTACCTGGAAATGATGTATAATATTTATTCCATGGGGATCCAGGAAACATTAACAAGATGACATAAAAGACTGAACACAGTGGCTGCCTAGGAAACGAGCAGGTGTTTTACAATCAATCACAAGAACTTGGGGCTGGGGAAGCGGCTCAGCAGTTAAGAGACCCTGAGCTTAGTTCCCAGCACCCATGTCAGGTGGCTCACAGCTCCAGCTCCAGGGCATCAGACCCCCTTTGCTGGACTCCAAGGACACTGTATTCCCATGCACATACCTCCACCAGCACACGCATAAGCATGCTTTCTTTAATGCTTTTTTAATTGCAATAATTACATCATTTTAAAAGGGATGAAAAAATAAAAGCCTGAAAATGTACCTGCGTTGAGGACAGAGGGCAGGGAAGCTGCGTGGTCAAGGCGGACTGAGAGTACAAGTCTGTAAACACATGCACACCTCACTCACACGAAGTAAGGCTTTGTGGTGTCTCACCCTATCCTACCCCCTCCAAACAATATGGTGAACATCACACACACACATACATACACACACATGTATGCACATATGCATTCATACACATATGCACACATGTGTACACACATGCATGTGATCACATAAACATACCTGTGCCTGTATGTCCACACCAAAGTCTGTGCACAAAAGCTCCCAAGCTCTCATCCAGAGGGGGAGCCTGTGAAGCTTGACATTATTTCATTATTCTTTGCCTAGCAGACTGGGTAAGAAAGTTTGCCCTCAGAACATGGTTGTACTGGTATAGTTTAGCAAGCACAGGCCCTGAACTTCACACAGCTCTGTGTCTTTCCTGCCCACCCTCCTGACCCTTAGATTGTCCCTTCTGACTCTTCTCAAATGGGCTTGTCCCTTAAGGTCCTCTGTGTTCTGACTACAAAGGTAATAATTGGAGGACACTGGGAAACCCTTGCTACTTACAGCCCAAATTTTGCTGATAGAAGTTGGAGAGTAGGAAAGCAGAAATGTGTAAGGCGACTGTGTTCAGGAAACACCCTACAGTGAGGTCCTGAAGAGCAGGGGAGGCAGTGTGGGCACGGAGCCAGCCCTGCAGAGGACTCTGGTGAGCTTGCAGTGCCACAAGAAAGCAACATCCTGGTGGGCCCGGGACCCTGGGACCCAATACCTATTGATTGTGAGAACTTCAGCAAATGGCATCGCCTCTCTGCACCAGTTACATCATCTGTTTCATGAGCTGTACCACGCTGTAGGATTGTTGGAACATTTTAAACCACAGCCCTTCTGCTCTGTACACTGCACAAATCCAGAGGGGTGGGGGAGGCTACTACTGATATAGACCACAAACCCAATAGCAGCCCTTGGATTGTGCAGGACACTAGTCTAATGTACCACAGGTTAGAAGCACCTGGCACAAAGTCTGGCATCCAGTATGCACCAAATCAGTGGTAGGCAAACAGTAGACTGGTTTATTATCCCTCCAGTCCACAGAAGGGCAGCATGTAGCCTTGTGCTGCCATGCTGGCTTCAAACGAAGCCATAGCCATGTTAAAGTTGACTTTGGAGTAGTGGGATGTGACGTCAACTGAGAAGCAGCTTTAACTGTTCTCGTCACAGAGCTTGGACTAACGAAAGTTGTCCCGGATTTCTGCCTGCCGAGCATGTTCTGAATTCAGGATGAGACATCTTGCGGATCTTGGGTGTGTATGTGCTCAGAATCATGTTGTACAGTGATATGCATTTGGTTTAAGTGGCTATTTGTCCTTCTACATTAAAATGTCTTTAAAATTAAACAATCCTTTTACAGCCAGTTGCTTTGCTCTGTATAGAAGAGTTCCTTGATCTTCAACCTTTACCCTCACAGTCTGGAAACTCCACTGGGAGTGAGAGATACGCTTTCTGTCACACTGTAGCATTGGACATGGGAACCATTGAAGGTGATGACTTTGCCTGATAAACCCTAGGCTTGTATTAGGAGAAGTTGGATCCGTGAACATTTTGTTCCTATACCGACTGGCCCAATGACGCTGGCTGGCAGATAGACTAAACCCATCTGCATGATAGACAGGGCTTGGAGATGGCTAATCCGTCCATAAAGAGGCTTCTAAACATGAACAGCTAAGAGGTCCAGGTGGCACATTTGGGGCAACCCATAGACAAGTCTCATTGATGGCAAGGCACTCCAGCAAACAGATAGGACTTCCAGTCAGCAGCCTAGACACTCCCCTGGTTTTCTCTCAGGTATGTTAAGTAAGAGGGAGATACTGAAGACAATGACCAAAAGGAAAAAGAAGTGCAGAAGGATGGGAGAAAATACCACAATGGCAAAAATGAAAGAGAGCAAGAAAGAACTTGAGGAAGTTAAAGTCACAGGGTCAGAAGTAACACCCAATCGACACAGGTAAGAGCATCCCCAGAAATTCAAGCATCACAGAGATGGGAGATGAGAGAATGAGGTAGCTGCTAGAATGATCCAAAGTCTAAGCAATCAGGTTAGAGAGGCAACGGAGTAGGAGTGTGCTTGCCTGAGATTCGTAAATCCTCAGATTAATCTCTAGCGTGAGAGGAAAAGAGGCAAGAAAGCAAACAAGCAAGGAGGAAAGGATAGAAGAAAGTGGAGGGAAGGAGAGAGACAGGGAGAGAGGGATGGAGACGGGGACAGAGGGAGGAGTAGAATTAACCAAGGAAGGAAGTTTCTAGGGTAACAGAGTCTTCAAAAGCCAAGTGTAACAAAGAAATCCTCTCATTAAAGCCTGTCATCCCAAACTTCAGATCATCAGAAACAAAGATCACAAATGCTGTCAGGGAGAAATAGGGGTCAGAATGTCACCAAACAGGAGACGACAGAACAGTGTGTTAAAATGCAGGAGGAAAAGGGCTTCTGATTTATACTATGCCTAAACATCAGCTGGAAAAGAGGATTAAATAGGGACAGTTCTAGAAGCAAGGTCTTAATGTTTTACCTCTGAGGACCTTTCCAAGAAAGGTATTATTGAGGGATGTGTTCATTAAAATGAAGGAGTAAGCCCAATGGTGGTGGCGCACGCCTTTAATCCCAGCGCTCAGGAGGCAGAGGCAGGAGGATCTCTGAGTTCAAGGCCAGCCTGGTCTGCAGAGTGAGTTGTAGGATAGCCAGGGCTACACAGAGAAACCCTGTCTCAGAAAATCATAAAATAGATAGATAGATAGATAGATAGATAGATAGATAGATAGATAGATAGATAGATAGAGCAAGGGAGAGACATGAGTTCACCCAGCAGTGTAGCACAAGAGAGAAGAGACAGACTTTGCAGGAGGATGGGGAAAGGCCAAGAAAATGTCTGTCTGGCACAGAGACCCCAGGTGAGTATTTTTAGGAATCAAAATTAAAAATGGTAGCTATTTGACATGTTTGACTATGTCATTCTGTAGCTTCACCAAAGATTCACTAGAAATTTAAAGAACATCAAATATTTTAATTTTTTTGGTTGGGTTTTTTTTTTTTATTAAAAAAAAAAATTGGAGACACTGGGCTGAGAATGCCTCCACCAGCCCTCATCAGAGAAGCTTCCTCTTGCAGTAGATGGGGGCTTTACAGAGACCCACAACTGGACCATGTACAGGAAGTGAGAAGCCTTGAAACCCTAAGTGGGATGCCTTCATTAAAGTCTTCTCCTCAGGGCTCAGGGATCTATGTGGATAAAGCCAGAGGTGATAGACGACACCAAGGTAATGCTGTCTTCCAGACACAGCGGGACTGATGTACACGTGAACTCACAGAGACCATGGCACAAGGCCTGCACAGGTACAACATAGAATCCCAGTGCTGAGAGGGGAAGTAGACACAAGGTCCCACCCTATCAAGAAACTATCTGCAACTGATACCCATTGTCAAAGGGAAAATCAGTTTTCTCCAATGGGAGATCAACCCCTAGGTATATCAGCCACGCTCCAGTATGGGTATAACATGGCCACGAGGAATTGGCCAACATAAAGCCAAACATCTACAAACATCATGGTGTTTTGTAGACTTTTTGTATCATCTTGCTTTATTTGGGCATGTTTTTGGTCTTACTATGTGTGTTCCTTGTTTTTACTTCTGTTTTTGTATTTTTTTTTTTTTTTATTTTAGATAAATAGAGAAAACAAAGTTGGATGGTAGGGACTTGGGGAGGATCTAGGAGGAATTGGGGGAGGAGAAAAACATTATCAAAATACATTATGTAAATTTTTTTCCAAAATAACATTTTGAATATAGTAATGGAGTCTAAGCATGACAAAAGGTCCTGAAAACCAACAGTCTGAAAAGCTGTAAGGTAGGAGAATTGCAATTTTGAGACCAGTCTGGGAAACCTACTGAATTACAGGCCAACCTAGGCTACATGGGGGGATGCTACCTCAAAAATATATTTAAAAATGAAATTATGTGTAAGAAACACAAAAATATGTAATTGCTTCACACAAGGACTGTTCAAATGTTCTTTCTATTCAGAATATCTACTTTAAAATTATGCCATGTTCCAGATAACACTTATCTGTCCTTCAGGTTTTTTTTTTTTTGTAGATAAAGTTTTAGCCAGAAGCACGTGCAACACATATCATGTACAAAGGAGCATTTGACATTTAGTTTCACACAATGGCACAACACATAATCTCAACTGATTTAAGTTTCTAAACAGTGCCTAGCACATTGGATACATTAGTCACTCTCTGTGCTAGAAAGAAGCCTCAAATGTTTTCTTAAGGCAGGACACTAAACAAGAACGGCTGTCTTACAAAGCCCATTGCATGGTGTGTGCGCTGCCTCCATTGGTTTGGAAGTGTCCTTTAGTCGGCCTTTAATTAGTCCTCAAGTGTTCAGCTCAAGTGAAAGGCAAGGATCAGAACACAAAGCTGCTGACGAGAAGATGGCTTTCAAGTACAGTTCCCTTCAATCATCGCGCCCTGGATTCTGCTTTGCCAGCTTTGCTGAATAAGCTAAGCCCTCCTTGTATGGCATTAAACATAAACTAGTTACTTTCAACTCATCCTGAATTGTGTATTTGAACATATATTGGTGATAGTTATATCTTCTATATTTCTCTGTCTGAGAAAGTTATTTGGGCATTTAGAGTTGACATGGGATGCCTCAATATTTCTACCCACTTAATTTGATAGAACAATGTCTTTCAATTTAAGAGTTTTTCACTCAATGGCAGATTTTCTGGAGTAAAAACAAAATCTTTAGGAAAAATGAGCATTTAGGGAAAGAGACATGAATGCAGCAGATGGCTCAACCGTGGTCAATGTTAAGCCGTGCTCTATCTCTGAAAACAACAAATATCAGTTAATTGAAAGATGTGGTTTGTTTAGCTCTGGCAGGTGTATGCAGTAGGAGAATGGCCATAGGGTTGGTCTACCAATGGTGTGCCTCCCTCATCCTTAGGAGAGACTCTGCCATAAGGATTTTCTCCCAATGCAAGTATTCCCTCCAGAAAGAAGGTATTAGGCTCATGAGACCCTGATAGTAAACTTCATATAGCTGGAAAGCTGAAAGTTACACAGTTCATGAGGACCCCTACCAAAGGCTGTAGAAACAGTAGACATCAGCTAGGGGAGGAGACTTTGATCGACCCTAGTTGTAGACAGGGCCAGTTGGAACTGATTGTAAACCATGTAGAGAGCTACGGGGTTGCAGCTTTTGAGAATCTTCACTGGTGTTAGGGTGAGATTTTCTGTGATGCAGCTGCATTTGGGTCCCTCCTACTCCTGTAAGGAACTCCTCCCCCATACCGCAGTACCCCAATAAGCTTATTTGTTCACTAAGCCTGACTTTGGCAGAATTGTTACTCTTGGTCTGTCTTCAGTTCCACTTTCACAGTGAATGGATGTATGTGTGCCATGCCTCCCCGGGAAAAAAATCTCAATACAATGAGAGTCAATACATATTGCATAATTCCCTAAACATCATCAATATCAACATAAGCACCGAATCTCATGAAACTGAGGTAAGTCCTAAAAAAACAGCTCAAAGCATTGAGCATTTTTGTCTCCGGAAATGAACACTGGATTTCATGGGACTGTCTGGCTTTTCAGTCAGTAATAACTATTTTTATGAAATCTTTAGTTAGCATACACAATAAAGGATTTCATTATGACATTCTTATACATGTGTATCATTGTGCTTTGCTCATGTTCAGGTAATAAATATTCATTAGGGAATGCTTAGGAAATTCAAATATGGGACCAAAGTAAAATAGAACAATTTATAACGACGTACAAACCCAGAACAGCTATCCATGAAGCGATGATATGATGGTTTTGTCTTTCTGTTTTGTACACAGGCATGCACAGTTGAAAAATAAAGGCAAGCTCATGCTGTAAATATTGCTTTCCAGTTTGCATTTAAAGTATTGTGGTAAGTGCATTCTGCATCAATATTCATCTACCACCTGGCTTCAGTGTGTGCAGACTCCCCATTGTATAGATATACTATAATTTATTGAATTCAACCCAATGCTTACCACTAATTATTCTGTTGGCCTAATTCCTCCAGCACACTGCAACTTGAGGTTCTTTTGAAAAGCCAGCAGAGTGGAGTTTTCTCTCTCCCTGGGTATCATTGTGGTAGTCAATGGTTTCTATTGTGCTTTCTCTGGCATCTTCCCCTGAAGACTTACTGTCTTTATAAAGGGTCTCCTGTGGTTTAAGACTGGAACGGTATGTGTGTGGCAGGTGGCTGTTCTCACCTGATGAGAGCTTCCCTCTGTTTAGGAAACAGCCCCTCACTTTCCCTTGTTGGAGTTCCCTCCCTCATCTGCAGCAACACTCTCCCATGTGACTCAGGTAAACTGGCCTGGCTTTCTAGCTTGACACTCTGACTATGCATCTTTGTGGTAAAGTACCAGCCTGCCTCCATCTTAGGCTTAAAAGCCATCTTACAGTAAAGATAAACCAGGTTTGTTCCTGCTTATGATGAGACCTCAGTTTCTCAAGGATTGGCTATACCCTACCTGTAACCTTAACTACAGATGATTCTGTGCTGCCTGCTCCAGGAATGGCAAACATGTCTTTGTTTCCAAAAGTTGTTTATAACCATCTTGCAAACCTATCTTGTTTCAAAAGGTTATTTGACCACTTATGAATATCTTGTTATGACTATCTTGCTATGTCCATCTTGCAACCCTGACTTAGTTTCAGGACATCATTAGAAATAACTTGTTAAACAATTATAACAATTAGTTATTCCTAATATTATTGTTCTAACTTGTTATAACTCTATAACAAGTTATTCTTTGTAAGCCTGCCTATTTTGCCTGCCAAATTCCCCTTTTGAAATTCCCTTACCCCTGAGCTATCTCATTGGCTTGTCTTCCTCACATCCAATGTTAACCTCTCGAACCCCACCTTAGGAGGAGGTAGCCTATGTACATGGACAAAAATTAATTAATTGCTTGCATTAGTTAATTTGGCCATGATGATTTGGGTTGGTGGCCTTTCTCCTCCCAGTTCTGGCATTAACAGTGGCTTCAGTGAAAGACAGACTACAGAACTGATCCATGGAAAATCAATCCCAAGATTCTCACTGGAAACTTTGGAAAGGAGATTGCTCTTCTTTGTCATGAACCAAGAGAAGGTAAAGTCTGAAGTGACTGGTAGCCATTTACCATTTTACTTCAGACAAAGAGCCTAGCTGAGGTAAACTCAAGATGAAGCAAGAGAAACCCCATAACATCTGAGCACCCGGATTCAGTCTAGCCAGATGCTCTAGAACAAAACGGTTATGGGGATCAATTCATTTCATTTTCTTCTCAGTTTTTGAGCTTGAGTGCCATCATTTGCAATGTGTTCAGCATCAAACAGCAGTCTGGCAGTACCAAAGTGTGCAAAGTAAAAGTTAAAGCTCATCCCAGAATTCTCAGAGATTCCCCCAAACTCACGTGTTTCTCAGTTTCCTAAATATGCTTCCAACTTATGCAGTACATTTACCACTATGCCAGAATTTACACAGACCACACTGTCCTCTAGCTTCCTGTCTCATAAGGTTGCTTTCACACGAAAGAAATGCCACTCTCCTTACCTGCATCTAGATGCATACTTCATTTCCTCTAAAACCTGCGAAGGATTGACTGTGCTGACTGCCCACAGTCCACCCAGCCCTCGACTGATGCCTACTTGGGCTTACCTTTTAAAAACAAAGTTGCTGGCTGGGGAATATAGCTCATTGAGTTAAGAATACTTACTACATAGGCACAAGGACCTGAGTTCAAATCCCCAAGGGTGGCCACATGTGTGCTGGTAACCCAAGTGTTGTGGGAAGTGGATACAGGAATGTCGCTGGGGCTCCTAGCTGCCAATCTAGCTCCAGGGCCAGTGGGAGACTTTGTCTCAAGGGAATAGGGCAGAGAGTGACAGAGCAGAGCACCTGACCTCCTCCTCTGGCCTTTGTGTGCACTCCTGGGGTGGGAGAGAGAAAGAGAGAGAGAGAGAGAAAGAGAGCAAGCAAGCCAGGCTGCCATGGGTATCTTTTTTTTTTTTTTTTTTTTTTACAATTTTTGGCAACAAATATACTTCTTATCTTTTATCTTTCTAGGAGACACATTCAGCTTGCTTTTTATTGGGTATGGCTATATAACACTAGCTACATATAAATGGGAACTCTTGAAATACTCCTATGAAATTGTAGGGTTACAGGTTCAGCACTTCAGTACAAACATGTCCAAGGAAAAAGGCTGCAGGATTTCACTGGAGCAGAGAAGTGATTCAAAAGATATACAGCCGATTGCTAAGGACAGAAAGTTCTTCTTGTCATGAGGGACACAAACAGGCTTGGATGCCTATCAGATGCACCAGAAACACTCTTAACAAAGCTGCTCACTCTTATTAATGACAGCAAAGGAAGCTTTGTGTCTAGGGACAGTAACAGCGCATTATCACGAAGCCCATTGTTGTGGAGTCATATCTGTGTGGTACCACAAAAGGTAAGCAAATGTCCATCCAAAGTTATGTCCTTTCTGTGCTACAGCTACCAATAATGGAGAGAGAGAGAGAGAGAGAGAGAGAGAGAGAGAGAGAGGAGAGAGAGAGAGAGAGAGAGAGAGAAACTGAGAGAAGAGAAACTGAGAGAGAGAGAAACTGAGAGAGAGAGAAGAGAGAGAGAGAGAGAGAAACTGAGAGAGAGAGAAAGAGAGAGAGAGAAGAGAGAGAGAGAGAGAGAGAGAAGAGGGAAGGGGAGGAGGGAGGGGAGGAAAAGGAGGGAGAGAAGGGAGGGAGGAGACAGAGGGAGGGGAGGGAGGGAAGGAGAGAGAGAGAGAGAGAGCGCGCGCCTATTTACTGAGCTGTGGGGAAGAGTCAGCTAACTTCCCATTCTCTTTATAAAACAAGAATATTTCAAAACCATAAGTGAGCCGAGTGTGCAGCCAAAAAAGGAAAAAAATACACGAGACAGTAAATTAATTTTTTAAAAAGTCATTTTTCTGAATTTTGTGATGCTTGTGGTATTTTTGTCAGCTAGTTAAAATTGTGTAAACTTTGTAGCTTCTTTCCTTCCTATAAATCGGTATTTGTTCATGTCCAACTTGTGTCTGCCGTTTGTTTTCTGGGGAGGAGGCACTTTAAAGTTGCATGAGCTTCAGGCTCAGCACAACCTGGTTCCACCCCTGCATCTGCATCGTAACTGAACATTCAGGGTCTGCAGCCAAACTGCACAACTGAAAGTGGAACCTGAGCCATTTCCCCTTTCAGCGATGCTGGGCAGGTTACTATGCATCTTTGGTCCTCAGTTTCCTCTTCTGTGACATGGTGATCAAAGCTTCAGAGGGCTACTGTGATAGTTAGCTTCAACTGCCAATTTGACAGGATCTGGGAACACTTAGGAGATGGGCTTCTTGGCTTGCCTTAATGGGGGCATCAATAAATGTGGGAAGACCCATCTTGACCATGGGCAGGACTGTTCCCTCAACAAGGGATCTCAAACTGTCTAAAATAGAGAGTGTGAACACTAAGAACTATTCATTGGCGTGTATCTTGGTTGTGGATGCAATGCAAGCAGTACTTCGAGCTCCTACTGCATTGATCTCCCCACCATGGTGGGACACACACTGAACTGCCCCACTGAATAAATCTCTTCTCCCCCACACTGCTCTTGTTCAGAGTACGTCACTGTGGCAACAGGGAAACCAGGAGTTGTGAGGATGGAATGTAGTGAGAACCTGGACATCAGGAGGAGTCTGCAGCAGCTATTTCTTTCTTTAAAAGAGCTGTGTGTCAGAGAGAGAGAGAGAGAGAGAGAGAGAGAGAGAGAGAGAGAGAGAGACAGGCATTAGGTCACATTAGGTATCCTCATTGATCACTTTCTACTTGTATTTTTTCAGGATCTCTCAGTTAACCTGGAGTTGCCTGACTGAGCAAGCCACTTGCTCAGCAAGTCCTGTGTAGGCACTCACTAAAATGCCCAGCTTTTTCTTGGGTGATGGGATTAGAACTCAAGTCCGCATGCTTGAACAGCAAGTACTTTACCGACTGCGACCAGCTCCGCAGGCCTCAGTTTATGTCTTATGAACTCATGCAGACCTCTCAGCAGGACAAGTTCCTGCACATATAAAACCTTGAGTCCACACTGGGTTTATTGCACTGGGAAATTCTAAAGACCCTGCAGAAAGCCAAGCCAGCTTGCCCTCCACACAGTAACCTAGGTCAGAGCCAAGGAGTCAGGAAGTCTACATAAATGGCTCTGAGGTTTTGGTATGAATTTCATCATGGCCCAATCTAGTCTCATAAATCCATCCAGCTCAGGTTAGCTGGGGATTGTGTGTCTTGCTCCTGACTGAAATGTCCTGTGGTTCTTAACATTTGCTCCCCTTTACAAACAAGCATCTTGCCTCTTATGGAGCCCAGTGATCATGTGCCATGGAAGAGGTTACATAGATAGACAAGGGAATTGTAGCTCAGATTAGTCAGAGTTACCCCACCAGATGAGAATCAGGGAGAGGAGTTAAATATCCAGGTCTTCAGAAAACCTAACACTTTGTCATCTCTCAGAAAATCTGTATGGTAAGATGAAATATGCTCTTTAAAATTAAATCAATTCACAATGAAATACACTCTTTTGCCAAGCTAGTTGTGAAGGGTGGCCATTAGGCTATATTATATACTAAGAGGGCACTTCTTAGAAAAAAATAACTTTAATTGCAGGCTCTTGAGTCATGTCAGATCCTCTCTGTTTTAAACATTCAATTATGGCAAGATAGAGCTATAGAGTGTATGCTTCCCATCCTAATTTGAGACCTCACATGGCAGCTCCTTTTGTACTTCTGTCTTTAAAAAGCTGCCTCCCCAGCCCCCGATCCCGTTATCTTTTTTCTTCAACTTGCCAAACAAATCTAGTCAAAAAAAAAAAAAAAAAAAAAAAAAAACCAACCTGATTAAACGCCTAAGGGACTAAAACAAAAGCTCAGATTTGGGAGACTGTTCCTACATGTTCGGGCTAATTTAATATTTTCTCACATAGCAAATTAGAAAGGGAAAGAAAAATTTGCATAGAAGGACAATTAAGAATAAACTAAAAGTGTCACTTGTTCCAAATCAGGATGGTCCTTCGCATCTGCTTTTTCACGGATGTAGTAGGTTCTGACAAGTAGGCTCTAATGAGTATACATTAGTTCTCTAGTGTCATCCAGCAAGTGGACGCTTCATCACAAAGTGAGGATGAGCTCATGGTGAGCTGTGCCTCAGGCCTTCTCAGCAAGCCAGACTAACAACCAAATCACTAGCAACATGCTGGCTACCTTACATACAGTGAGAGATGCCCAGGGTCTGCTAAAATGAAATCAGATCTAATGGTGACAGGAGAGAGAGAGAGAGAGAGAGAGAGAGAGAGAGAGAGGAGAGAGCCTAGAATGCTAGACATACAGGCAAACAGATAAACAGACAGATAAATGATAGACGATGAGAGATAGATAATAGATGCACAAATGATAAATTATGGATGAAAACATAATAAGTAGATAATGAATGGATAAATGATAGACAAGGAAATAGATGGATATATAATAAATAATAGATGAATAGATGATAAATAGAAAGCAATAGATGATGGATAGATAGGTCCAGGATGATGAGAAAGAGCAATAGATGATAGATAATCAATGTATAGAAAATTGATAGATGATGGATGAATAGATAGATGATGGGTAGATAAATGGATGGAAAAGTGATAGAGATTGGATGGATAGATGATAGAGAGATTGTGGGAAAAGCTGGGGGGGCAGCAGCGGCAGGCCCTAGGCCCGGGCCCACGAGCCAGTGGACCGGGGCCTGCGTGGTGGAGGCTGCCTGGAGGCTTCCAGGCAGCCTGTCTCACATACCGGAGAAAGGTCCCAGGTTCCAGGGGCTGGAAGCTCCGGTGGTGGCAGGCCCAGCAGGCCCCAATGATACGAGGAAGTCCTTGGTTCCAAAGGGTTTATTGTCATGGCGGATGGTGGATGGATCTGGATGTACCCCCCAAATCAGGCAGACTGGGTTAAGTAGGGAGGGAGAAAGGGGGAGGTTCGGGGACAATGCTTAATTGGCTCCACCCTGACCTTCATAGTATGTAAATCTCTAGGGCCTGAGGCCTGTAGTACACCTCTACCTGTGCACTTTGGGGGGGGCTGTAATGGCCTTCGTGACTGAACAATGTAGGTCCAGGGAGATTAGATTGCTTTTCAGGACCATGATTCTGGGGGCGTGGCGAACTCCTGCTGTTTCTACCTTGAGATCTCGGGTTCCAGGCCCATGCCCAGTCAAGAGACCAGGATACCCTTATGCAGTCCCACAAGAGATGAATGATAGATACATAAGCAAGTGAGATATAGAGAATAGGTAATAGATAGATGATAGATAGACAGACAGACAGACAGACATAGAGAGCTAGACAGACAGACAGATGATAGACAGCAGAGGGATTACTTGGTGGTTCTCAGGCTGCCTGCTAGTCCATCAGTTCTGGTAATTTCCACAGACCATCTTTCCCCAGAGCTCTAAGAATACTCGAAAGACCTACTCTGCAAGTATAATTATGAAGGTAAGTTTTTAACCTGCAGGATTTGATGTTGAACAGCCACTTGATATTCCAACTGCCACAGGAAGTTTCCTCCTCAGCAAAGACAAGATGCGTGCATACAGAAACACTCAGCTGCCTACCTCATGAAGTATCCAGGGAATTTGCTCTTAAAAAATGCACCTTACAAGAGCTTGTAGGCCAGTTAGCCCAGTGTCCAGGCTGGCAAGTTTCCTTCCCTGCCTGGTGGACAGGGAGAAATTGTGTGGGTGGATCTAGCAGCCAGCTCCTGGGATAACCAGCAGCTTGTTTGCTCTCTTAATAATCATAATAATATTTCGACTCTGGCTAGCTTGATGAAGCAAGTGCAGAGATGTGTTGGGAGGATATGAGAATATCCATGCATAGAGAAGTCTAGGGAAAGCTAAACCTAGGAACGGGATCATGAGTGGGAAAGCTCACAACGCCATCAACCTAAGCAACAGGAATTCATAATGGGAGCTGCATGAAGAAGTGACCCTGGGTATGTTTTTTCTATCAGCCTGGTCCACTGATACTCAGAAGGAAGACTGTTTTTCTGTTCACTTACGGGTGTGAGGCAGCTAATTAGCTTGAACTTAGCCCAGGCATGGGTTATGGAACATAGGTAAGAGGACACAGACCCAGGAGACAGAAACTTGCATGCAGTGTCACAGACTCCCTGAAGACCAGCAGCTGTTACAAAGAAGAAAGAAAAACACCAAAGAGATTCGGGTGAGCAGAGAGCATAGATACCCTTGCCTTTAGTTTCTGACTGTGACTCATGATAAATAGGGGTATGCTTCCTCACTGGTCTTTCAAAGGCTTCTCACCTAAAGGATGCCTCACCCAGCATTCCATCTCCAGAAACTAAAGATTGTACACCTGTACACCAGGACAGAGTTTCCTCTCTTCACCTTCCATAGCTCAGACAAACAGGATAAACCTTCAAAGAGATAAAGGTAGGAGCTCAGCAGGGAGAGAAATAGAGCTATGACATGAAGGGAGGGACCTGTGGCAGGTGTCACATAGCTGGTACAACTGGTCTAACCTTGACTTAAAAGAATCAAGAAGGATTCAAGGGCTGATGAGAAGTTGGACTCTGCAGAAAGGGAGTGTGATGTCTGAGGGAAGGAGGAGCTTGTGATGTATTTGAGGGCTCATTATGGGCCATCAGCCAGGAGTTCAAAACGTTGGAGTAGGTTGAACTCTGGTCCTAGTTTGTTACCAGCTGTTTAGCCTTTACCTTGCCTTAATTAGGGTGGAGGAGACTTCTCTCCCTGTTGACATCATCTTGGCCTTAAGGGCTGGTAGGTATGTCAGCGTGCCAACCCAAAGAAGCTTAGGTCTTAAGCATTGGAAGATCCATGTGCTACAAGAACCCATTTCCAAGAAACAAACATTCTAGCTGACTTGTGGTCCAAGGAGTTTGGAAGACATGTGGAAAGATCCTTCATCGACTCTCAGAGTTATTCAGTCTAGAACTCCCCCAAGCATGAAGGTCCTGGGCACCTGCTGAACTTTGCCTTGACAAAGTCTGAGAAACCACATCTGATTTGTTTGTTTTGTTTTGTTTTTAAGCATTTGTCTAGGCACACATGCCGTAGCATGCTCATTGACAAAAGACAACGTATCGAAATGACTCTTTTTTTCCCTCCATGTAGACTCCAGAATCAAATTCAAGCTGTCAGCCTTTGGCATAAGCAATTTTATACAATAACATGTAGCTAGCCCTATTTGCTTTTGTAAAAGTTCATTTTGTGGGGCAGAGGGGGTGGATCAATTAGCAAACTGCTTGCAACACAGTGTGAGGACCTGAGTTCAATTCCCAACACCCAGCTAAAAGGCTTTGACAGAATGTACATGTCATCTCGGTACTGAGGAGGCAGAAAAGGGGATTCCTGGAACTTGCCTGCCAGTCAGTCTAGCTGAATTAGTGAGCCCCAAATCCCATTGAGAGACCTGTCTCAAAAACAACGGGTGAGGAATTTTAAGACCAAGACTTGATTTTACCAAGGCTGGTAAATAATACATAACAAAATCAGATGTTGAACCCACATCTATGTAAAACAGACCATGTACTTATTGGTTTTTTGGTGGTGGTTGGTGGTGGTAGTGGTTGTGGTGGTGGTGGTGGGGTGGTTGGTTTGTTGGTTGGTTGGTTGGTTGATTGGTTGGTTTGTTGATTTTTGGGTTTTTTGAAACAAGGTTTTTCTGTGTTACCTTAGCTGTCCTAAAACTCACTCTGTAGGCCATACTAGCACCAAACTCAGAGATCCACCTGCCTCTGCCTTTTGAGTGCTAGGATTAATGCATGTGCCACCACCCCACCATGTGGTTTGTTTTGGGGTAGCTGCTCAATCTCAAGTGTGCAATGTGCAAAGTTTAGTATATGTATGTATCTCTCGAACCCACACTCCTGATAATTTTTTTAAAAAATATTGATTGATTTTATTTTCTGTTTTTGGGTGTTTTACTTGCTTGTGTACTACCCACCACAGGCACACCTGATGCCTAAGTAAGGAAGTGGAGTCACAGGTGCTGTGAGACTCCATGTGGGTCCTAGGAACTGAACCCAGGTCGTCCGCGAGATAAGCAAGTGCTGTGAACCACTGAACTATCTTCCTAGCTACATTTAAAAGCTTTTCATACCCCTAGTAAGATAAACAGCTCTTTCATGATTCTATAAAATTCCTTCTTCCCAGCAGTCTTCCCATGGCCTTCAATAACTACTGTTGTGATTTGTTTACATGATATGGAAAATGCACTCTCTGTGCTCAACCCATTCCGAATGCCTCCCTCCACTCTCATGAAAATGTAACTGTTGGTTGCATCTTCTTCCATTTAACACAACTTTGAGCAGGGTGCATTGAGGAGAACTCCATCTGTGCGAGGGCACTGCCCTGTGTTCCTTTGTTTTCTTTCTGATGAGCATTTGAATAGTTTTGACTTAGGGTCATAATGAATAATGCTGCTGTAAATATCGCTGAAGTCTTTGGTCTGTATGCGGTTTGATTGCCGTTGGGTGAATACTTAAGAATGAAAATGCTTGGCTTTAGAGTAGACATGTATTTAATTCAATAAGAAACCAACAGTAAACAATATTTGGCTGATTTTATGAGAGACTGTTACTAAGGTGGGTACATCCGATCTTGAACACACAGCATCCTAAGCCTTTGCAGCTTCCTGAGGGACAGAGGGGCCACTGTCACCTTTGTTCTATCATTTGTTCCCCACACACACACTGGCTCCTGGCACAAGGCTGCTAAATCCTGTGGGTTTCTGGAATGATAGGGCCTTCTCTTGTTTTGATGAGGTGACTTGTAGTGGGCTCCTGGCTGGCTTCAGGGTCAGGCTTGGTTATCAGAATGAGAGTCATAATTAGAATCGAGGACCTTCAGCCTCTCTCATTGTCATCCTGAGAAGGGAGGAGTGTACGAGCTAGTAGACTGTGCTTATATAGTGACAGCTAGATAGAGATCTCCAAAGACAGTGTTCAGAAAACCCTCAAGAATGGGGAGAACCCTAATTCTTTGGAGATAGATGTGGCTCTTTTTGGGACCCTCTGGAACTTAGTTCTGCGTATCTCATCTTGACCCTTTACTAGATCCCTTTACAGCAAAGCAGTAAGTGTGTTCCCTAAGCTCTGTTAGTTATTCCAGCAAATTACTGAATCTGAGGAAAAGGGTTGGGTTATACAAACCTCTTTTATACCCAGTTGGCCAGCAGGACAAACAACAAGCAAAGACAACTGGCAATGGACTGGGATGGTCTGGTTTGGAACTTAGTGAGTGGAAGGTTGAGGGGATTCTTGCTAGTGTGGAAGGAACAGCCATTGGATCTCAGAAGTGAAGTGCTGTGCAGAGAGAAGTGAGAGTATGGGAAACCTATTTCGACCTTAGTTTGCTTTATGCGTTAGTCAGCAATGGGTGACAGTTTTATCTAACCAGTTTCATCTCTTGAGATCATCAACCTTTTTAACTTTCCTCACACTGATGGCTGTGTACTTATATGCCATTGTGATCTTAATTGACTTTTCTCCGTGACTAACGATGGTGAGAATTTTTCCATGTGTGTATTGACTACTGCCTCTTTGTCTAAGAAGTAGTTCGTCAAGTCTTTCAGCCTTGACTTACAATTGGTTGATTGTTAGGTTAGTCACCTTTCTGTTACTATAACAAACACCTGAGATAATTAACTTATAAATAGAAAGGGTCGTTTGGGCACTTTTAGTCATTAAGACCTTGATTGATTTTGGGTTGCTTTTGGGTCTGTCTTGAAATAAACGTCATGTGCATGAGGCACTTTTCACGTCCTCGAATAGCTCTTTGTTGAGACCCAAATTTCTAACATATGGATCTTTGGGGAAAAATTTGACCATTACTCCTTCCCTTTTCCTTCTGTCTCATAGTCTCTCTCTCTCTCTCTCTCTCTCTCTCTCTCTCTCTCTCTCTCTCTCTCTTTCCTTTCTCCTTCTCTCTCCCCTCCCCCCTCTGTGTGTGTGTCTGTGTGTGTATATATATGTCTATATATGTATATATACATATATTTTGGTTCTGTAATTTCCATTGGTCTTTTTAAAAACTTTCCATATGAAGATATTTGCACTGTGATGTCCCTTTTTTCCTTTTTGTTGTTAGACTTACTTGCATGACTATCTTGCTTTGTCTTTGTCTTTTGTCTTTGCTACCTCCCATATCTGGGTCATCTCTACTGTTTCCCTTACCTTATTCTTCAGCCTCACCCTTTTATTTTGCTACTTCATCTCCCTACTAATATTCTTACTGGATGGTAGTAGACATTATGAGTACTATGACATTGAGTAGAGTGTTGGGCATTGTTCCAGAGATATAATGTCTTCATGACTCTATGGATTCTGTTGAGGCTTACTTTTAAGCTCTGATAAGGTGGGTCAAGAGAAGCCCATATGCTAGGGCTAGTGTGGTGTCCCAGCCCGAGCTGCTGCTGGGTCTGCAGGTCAGGGTCTAGCAAGAGAGAGAGTGGGGATGGAGGGGCAAGAGACGTGAAGAATGGAGACAAGACAGGGTGTGTGATCAAGTCCCATTTATTGAAAGGAAATCATGGGTATATATAAGCACAAGCAGGGGAATGCAGCTGAAGACACTTTACCACGTGTGTCTTGCAGCTGGGGGCATTAAACAACAAAACAAGATATGTGAGAAAAACAAGATGTTTATCAGAGTGTGCTCAGCTGTTGTAGGCTTTGAAAATAAGTCTCTTGTCAGGGATATGAGATGGCTGCAAAGATGATAGCCGCTTTTTGCTAGGAGTCAGCTCCCAACAGTGTGGTACTTCTTTAGGATTGGCATTTCTGGACCCTCCACTGAATTCTTAGTGTTTGGCAGTAGAGTTGACTGGCCAGCAATGCAACATCTGCCATCCTAATGTATCCTCAGACCAGCACACTTCCCTTAGCAGCTCTTCTTGCTAGGATATTGCAGGGTGTTCTACATGTGTGTGTGGTGGGGTGGGGAAGGTTCAGAGGTTGATGTCAAGTGTCTTCTGGATGGATTTCTGCCTCAGTTTGAGACAGGGTCTCTCACTGAAACTGGCCATCAAGCTCCAGGAATCCCCTTTCTCTGCCTTCCCAGATCCGGGCTTACAGACACACTTCCATGCTCAGCTTTTTATGCAGAGTTCAGGGAGTGAACTCAGGTCTTACACTTGTGGGATAAGCACATATATGCTGACTGAACCCCCAGCCCCCAGCCTCTGTAGAAAGTCCTATGGCACATGAAGCTTTCTATGTGGCAAAAAAACAAAGGGGACCTGCATGCAGATATCTGGCCTATCTTCTCTGATCAGCTCTTTCTTCTTTGAAAGCCCTCAGCTCTCTTCATCCCACCAGGTCCTGTGTCTGTGGATCTATTCCTTATGCTGCCACTTAAATGTGCCGTGGGCAGAAAGCTGGGTTCTATGCGGCCTAGCTCCTGTTTCTTTGCTCAGGATTCACTGAGTGAGTTTTCTTAAGTCTTTATAAGCCCTGAACAAAGCTCTTGGCACATATTAGGTGCTTAGTCAGGTGTTTCCATAGGAGGAGGGAGGGGTGAGTCGGGCTCACTGAAGTCCCAGGTCTGGAAATACTCGGAAAGCTATGGAAGTGACCCACCCGGAGAATCACACTCATCCCGTCAGCCCACACCTGGCTTCCCTCAGCAGTAACCACTTTCTCTTCAGAAGCTGGTGAGCATTTTCTGCCCGTCTGAGCGACTCGGTTGTGAGACTTAGAGTGTGGATTGCAGGACCAGAATCACATTCATCCACAGCTGAGATGCACACAGTCCCATGTGGGATTTAGTAGACTTTTCCAAATCAGCTAAATGTTCTCTGGAAGAATTATTGGCCGGGAGGGGTGACCATGAAACACTTGGCCTAAGTCATCATTCAGATAGATCCTGGAAGCTATGCACAGAGATTTTCATGTTACCAAGAAAAGGGCTCCAAGTGCTGTTCAAAGCAGCAGAGGAAGGTAATGCAGGAGGTCTCGGTGGGCAGAACCCTGTTGGGGCACTACAGATGAAAGCAGCCCCACTCTGGGCCTCCCGCCTCCTTGTATTTGCCTGGACCCAGGCTCCTGGGTTTGGTTTTCTGTAGCAGCGAACCAATGAAAATGTGCGGGCATTTTCTTTTGTTTTCATTTTTACTGGGAAGAACAAGCTTGCTTCAGAGAGTCACTACACACACACATACACACACACACACAACACACACACACACTGTAACTAATGTCACAAACATCCTGCACCCCGTGTGAGATGTGTCACCTGACTTTGGGGCATTCACCTTCTTCTTGCCCTTAGGGATATTTTTTACCATTTAGTTTCTTATTTCCTTCCAACTAACATTTCCTCTCCATCCACAAACATTTTTCTCTCCATGCCTGCAGTTTAGTTCAAAAGCACCGAAGACAAACAAGGGATTGAAAGGACTTAATGTGTGACTGTTTTCATTTTCCTCTGGGGGAAAAAAAGACAACAAGTTATGATTTTCTCCGTAACAACAAAACTGTTTTCCATATGTCTCCAAGAGAAAACTGCTTCCCTGTGATTCCGCACATTCCTCAGTCAACTCCAGCAGGGAGATCCTGGGAGCAGTCAGTTTTCTTCTGTTGTCGTGGGGGGGGGGGAAATGTTTTTCCAACTGGCAGGCTGTTCTCTGGGCTATAGTAATTGTGCCTTCAGAGCTCGTTCCAGCTCCCTGCCCGAAAGGGAGCTGGAATAATGGGTGGGAGAGCAGAGGGTTGCTACTCTGAGCTTGAGGGCTTGTGGGCAGTCCAGTGAGACCTTGCCTCATGGCCTGAGGCAGCTGCTGCCCCCCCCCAACCCCTGATTCTAAGCAGAGTTGAGCAGCCTGCTTCTGTGCAGAGTAAAGCATCTGCCTCCCAAAGAAGTGTAGGGTTGGGCTGTACACTTTGCAGAAAGATGGTCCCCACATGCCTGCTGCACTGCTGCCTTCTGGATTCTGGATCCTGAGCAGCTACAGCCCTCTCTCTCAAACCATGGATCCTGGGGCGGGTCTTCCCATCCTCACTAGGAGTCAAAGGCCCTTTCCAGCCTCCAACAGTTACTCCCTTGCTTTTTACCAGGAAGTACTTGTTCCTCAGATTCTCCCTCAAGCTCTTCACAGGCTGATTCTGCGGCATAACCACCCTCCTCTAACCTCCTCCTGCAGCCCCCTCCCCTCCCTCCCCTCCTCTCTGCCAGAGGGATGTTCACAGCCTCTCAGCCACCTGGACTTCTGCTTAAATGAATGTGGTTCCTGGTGATGAAATATCAATGCCTGAGCTCTACTCGCTGCCTCCTTAGTCTTAGAACAGGATTCGTCCTGCAGGAAGCCTTCCCTGCTAGCTACAGCATTGACAGTGCTTCCTCCTCAGGTTAATCACTCACAGGAAGGGGTAAATGCAAAGAGGAGGGTACAGAAATGAAAACAAGTGAACATGTAAGGGTACCTTTATCTCCTTTAATCATAACTTCCTCCTCCTCCCTTTCCCTCTCCCCACCTCCTCTTCCTCCTCTTTTAAGAAGTTTTGTGTATCCCAGGCTGCCTTCGAACTCACAATACAGTAGAGAAGGACCTTGAATTCTTGATCTCCATGCCTCTCCTTCCCAAGTGCCAGGATTCCAGGCAAGTTCCCTATGTCCATTTTGTGAGATGAGCCTTGAACCCAGGGCTTTGAGCATCCTAAGCAAGCACTCTACCACCATAGCTTAACTCTCTTTCTATGTAATACACACGAGCTCCTTTACGGTATAGTTTTGTTTTGTTTTTAAATTAACCTCCCCTTCCAGCACCCAACAGAGGAGACAGCACAGACAGGCATTTGATAAGAGCTACTACTGGGGATCCGTAACTAGTCTCTGCTCCATTTCTGAGCTCATTTTCAACTACGCTGCAACACCTGTTCGAGCAGGGTCACCTGTAGAAAAGACTCAGAAAACAGACACCCGTTCATTTGGGAACCAACTTCCTGCCATAATGTTCCCTGCCTCTGTCATTATTTAGGTATGGTGGAGTGAAGACTGAAAAATAGTTCCTTAAATTCTTTGACAACACTTCTTCAAAAGATGTCCCTAAGGACTGGAAAGACTCTGTTCCCTGATTAAGCCTACTTGCTGCTCTGGCAGAGGACCCAGATTCAGTTCCCAGCACTAATATAACTCCAGTTCCAGGGGATCCTATGCCCTCCTCTGGCTTTCATAGACATCAAACATGCATGGTATGCATACACCATGCAGGAAAACACTCAAACACACATTTATGAGGAAGATGCAGCCCAGTTCCCCCTCTTGAGCGCAGGTGGGCCTTACGGGTAGTTTCCCATAATGGGATGTTGCCAAGTGCTGTGTTAATTTTGAGGCCATAAAAGACATGGATATTGCTGTTGTGCTATGGAGGTCTTTCCATCAGCTCCTGGAGAGAGCTGATAGGCACAGAGAATTCCTGCCCACAGATAATGAGTGACCATCTTGGGTCAAGATACTAAGCCTTCAGATGACTACAATCACAGCCGAACCTTGGTTGTGATCTTGGGAGAGATCCCCAGCCACAGTCACTCAGCTCAGCTATTCCCAGATTCCCAAGCCACAAAATCTAGGCAATAAATTTTTGTCTTAAACCACTAAAGTTTGAGGCAGCAACTTAGAACGCAGCAGTAGTCTAACTTATATGATTTGCACTCTGAATGTGTGTAGAAAAGAACGGAGTGGGAAGGGTCTCCCAAGAAAGAGCTCTTGTGTTCCAGAAAGGAAAACAGAGCTTGGCTCACCATTGTGTGTGTGTGTGTGTGGGGGGGGGTTATGTCCACAGATGGGATGTTTGAATCTAGTTCCTGGTGTGACTGTATGAGAAGTAGAGGTTTAGAGAGGTGATGGTCCTTAGGGTGGAGCCTAATGAATGGATCAGTGCATGTGCGTATGAGAGGAATCCGAAGGCTCTCTAATCCTCTAGAAGAAGAAAGAAATGGGCAGCCTGAATCCCAGAACAGGGCTCTGCCTGCTTCTCCTTGCTGTGATTGAGTAATGACAAAAGCAACTTGAGGAAGGCCTTGTTTGGGGTGACAGTTCCAGAGACACATAGCTCATCACAGGGGAGAAACTGGGACAGCAGGCAGGGGAGGCATAGTGGCAGCGCGGAAGGCTGGCTGCTCAGATCAGCCTGCACACTCAGGACACCGCATGAACAGAAAGGAGGGCTGAGATGTAAAACTTCAAGACTTGTCCTCCAGGAAGGCTCTGCTTCCTAAAGGTTCCACACCTTTCCCAAAGAGTGCTGCTAATCGGTGTCCAAGTGTTTGAACATATGACCCTTCCAAACTAAAACATACATAGAGACTTTCACCCTAGATTTGCATCCATCCAACTCGTGAGAACTAAATTTTTCTTATTTTAAACCACTGAGCCTATGGCATTTTGTTATAGTAGCACAAACTAAGATGGGAGACTGGGCCCATCTTGGGATCTCATGTTTGCAGACTTCTCTGTTGTTGGTATTAGGAACCGGATTTATGGTTGCAGGTCACTTCTGAATCCAGCGATGATCAGTGATGTCACCCATAGGTGACAGGGCCCTCACATCTGTTGCCATGGCAATCGCCATATATTCCCAGCATCCATCTGGTTTACTTCCCATTTTACCTGTGAGCAGTTATGTCACAGTCTAAATAAAAAGCAGGCCCTCTTGACATTCGTTCTCTCTTTTTTCTCTTTCCTCGCTTGTCTCCGCCATCCCCTTTTGCCCCCTTCCCTCACAATAAACCTCTCTCACATGAAACTGTATTGACCTGGTGTGGTCTGTCTGGACACGAGCCACGATTCTATGATTCTATCACAACATCTGTAACTCTCAGGCAGTCGTAAATGAGCTGTGAACACCAGTGTTCAGCCAACTTTAAATAGCCTCACATAGATTAACGTATTTAATCCTCACGACCACTCTGTACGATCATCCCAGCTCTGAATGAAGAAGCCAAGACACTGAGCGGATCAGGAACTCTTCAGGCAGACACTTCCCTATAGGAAAAAAAGGCCCTGGGCTCAGATGAAGGTTCACTTCCTGATGCTATTTGAGCAGATGTTATTTCACTTAATCCCAAATTAACCGAGCCAAGAATAGATCAAGGCCTCCTCTTTTTAAAGATAACAAAAGTGCGACCTGGGGAGCTTCCATGATTTGCTTGGGTCTCACAGGCAGTGACTGGTGTGGATTTCACAGCCTCCTTTTCCACAGCACCCAGCTCCCTCCTGTTCCCACCATCCTCTCGAGACTCTTGGCTTCCATGTGTGTTTGCCAAATCCAGAAAATCCACAGGGCCCTGGCCAGCCGCCTAAATGCAAAACTGGGGTGACAGCCTTGAATCCACACGTCCCCAGACACCCATCAGCAGTTTCCTGCACCCAAATCCATGTGCTTCCAAGGCAGTCTTGGAGACAGAGAGAGAAGAGGGGAGAGAGAGAGAGAGAGAGAGAGAGAGAGAGAGAGAGGAGAGAGAAACAAAGCAGGTTGAGGAGCAGAGGATGCTGGGGCAGTGAAGTCAGCCCTGGGAACCCAGAAGCACTTGTCCTGAGCCCTCCTTCTAGAGGACAGCCCTCCTTCTCTAGGCCTGGGAAGGCTCAGGATTCAGAGATGGAAGAGAGAGAGGTCTCACCTGACTGTCAGGTGGGAAAAGGGCCACTCCAGAGGGAATCAGGCTAGCCCCAGGACAGGCCTAAATGAGAAGGAATGTTCTGATTCCCAGCATATCCATGTGGCCAGTGTTACCACCACCAAAGGCAATGCAGCTGTCTGTGTTCTGTGCTGCATTCTGAACTCATGTTGATGTCCATGGGCCATGCAGCCAAGGGCCATACTGATCTGAGAGGCCTGCACTACTCCCTGAGGTCCTGTTGATATCCATGCTGCCTCTGAGGGCCTTGTCTGGGTTCTACTGACCCAACTTGTGTCTGTGGGCTGTGCTGTCACCAGGAATTCGTGCAGAGGCCCATGATCCATGCTCCCCCGACTGTGAAGAGTGAGGAGGCTACTTCTGCTGCAGTGTGGATGACTGAGTATGCACAGCTGAGAGGGAGAGATATGAAAGACTTTCTGTAGCTAACCCTGCCCCCACCTAAGCCCCATTTACCGCCACAACCTAGACAGGAAGCCACCAAAGAGGACCCTTTAAAAATGTGATGAGGAGGCTGAAATGTAGATCTACACAACTGATGGCTTCTGGTGGGGGTCTGAGAGGGGAAGGAAGGACTTAGTTCTATTTAAGGGGCAGCCCACTGAGAATTTGATCGGGCTCCAGATATATGATAATATAGACAACACAAACTGAACATTTTAAAAATTATTCTTATTTTTATTTTTAATTTCAACAGTGGGGAGCCCACAAAGTTGGGGGTGGAACATAGAAGGGCTGGGAAGTGAGTGTGATGGGGGGCATGATGTGAAAGTCCCAGAGAATCAATAAAAATGTTGTTTTTATAACACAGCTAACATACACACACACACACACACACACACACACACGCACACGGTAGATCCCAGACAACAGTGGTGCAAACATTTAATCCCAGCACTGGGGAGGCAGAGGTAGGTGGATCTCTGAGTTTGAGGCCAGCCTGGTCTACAGAGCAAGTTCCAGGACAGCCAGGACTATTGAGAGAAACCCTGTCTTGAAGAAATAAAACAAAACAAAGTAACATTTTTTTAAAAAGAAAGAAAAGAAAAAAGAAAGGCAGAACCCCCAAATTCCAGCCTATACACCCAGGAAGAAACATAGACAGTGTTGTCAGGCAACAACAGGGTAAGAACTCCTGTTGGCCAGAATCACCCGGGATTAGGTAAGAAACAGAAGTGAGTGGTCTCAAAGACTCTCCTTACAGACGCTTACACCAACAGAAGAAACAACAGCACTTCACAGTTCAACTTCCTAGCTCACATCGCCTTAGTCAAGAGTGCAGCTGACCTTACAGGAATAAACCAGTGCTATGAGGGTTCTGACATGACGCATCACATCAGTGGTATTCCTGTCAAAAGGATAACATCACCCCAGTCTGGTGAAAAAAGTCCATGATGGTGTCAAGTGTGGAGAAGGACGCAGCACAATCACAATTCTGGTAAGAGTATAAAATGGCACCATCGCCTTGAAAATTACCTGGGAAGTATGTATACTACCATTAAATATACAGTTGTTATAAAATCTAGTAATTCAATGCTTAGGTAGTTATGTAAGATAAGTGAAAGCTTACACACACACACACACACACACACCTCACTTCAAACAACAAAACCATATACATTTTTAGAGCATCTTTATTTGTATTTGCTTTAAATTAGAAACAGTTCATATGTCCATTTACTGGTGAATTCATTAAAAAGTTACAGTATATCCATACAGTGAAGTATTACTGGCACTGAAAAAAATCCTACTGGTACAACAATATAAACATCCATCCTCCCTTTCCTTGAGACAGGGCTTCACTTTGTATCCCTGGTTGGTCTGTAACTCCCTATGTAGACCAGGATGGCCTGGAACTCAGAGAGAGCTGTCTGCCAAAGATATCTCGAATGTAGTGTGCTGGGCAAAATAAAAGCCAGAGTAAAAGATTCTATGCTATTAAATTTATACAAGAATTTTAGGGGAGAGTAATGATGGGTGGTTGCCCAACGGTGTGGTTGTATACTATGTCACAAGCTGGAAAATGGGCATAGTGGAATTCTCTTTACTATTTTGTAAATCTAAAGATTTAAAAAACCTAAAATTATGTTAAGTTTTTCCTATTTATCAAGAGGTAATTTAAAAAAAAAAAAAATCCCCAGAGTAGGATACAGTGTTAGCAATACATAAACCCAATAGAAAGGTCATTTCCAAAGCCAGCAAAATGGCTCAGCATGTAAATGTGCTTGCCACCAAGCTGATGGCATGGGCTCAATCCTGGGGACCTATATCGTGGAAGGAGAGAACCAACTTCTGAATACTGTCCTCTAAACTCCACCTGTGCTCATGGCATGGCATGTATGCCACCCTCCCACACAGAAATAAACATAACAGAAAATGCATTTCTGTATTATATAAAAAATCTATATAGAGGAATGCATGTACATTAAACATACACAAATGTGCACCCATCTAAAAAAAACTCAACATAAAAAGGACAAAATTCTTTAAAGCACCTCACAGAATGTGGACAGACACAGAAGTAAGCAGTTTTGTTAGTCATCAGGGATATGCAAAACAACAGCACAGTGAATGCTGCCAGAGACTTAAAAGAACTTTTATAATTAAGAAACAATAATCTCAAGTTCTGTTAAGGATCCAAGTTGATACAGGGCTTTTGTACCTTTTGTGGAAGTGTATTTTGGAAAGTTCTCCCAACACTAAAAATTTGTGTGCCTTCTCCTCCCAGAAATTCTGCCTCTGGGCATACATAACTAAGAAAAAAGAAGACATTTTTACCAAAAGAAATGTACAGAGGTGTGATGACAGTGTCTTGGTGATGGTATCAATGGACAGGAATCAAGGACAGTACTCTGTGGTGCATGTGTGGGATGGAGTAGTATGTCAGTAGTGAAAGCAGAAACCACCACCATTTAGGAAATGCTAGCCCAGCTGAGCTTAGACACAACAACCAGCGGAGTTCACTTAGATGACAGAAGCTAAAGAGCAGTCACCTTAGGGAAGGGACAGATGACAGAGAGGGGAGCCCTATATAGGTGGTTCTGATAATGCATCAGGATCTAAACCTTTCCTCATATATGCTACGCTTCAAAAATGCTCAATTTCTAGTCTTTTGGAGGTGGACAATAGAGAAATAAGAGTATTTTTATATTATGTGAAACTTCTTGGTTTTGAACACAATCTATGCAAAGCATGTCTGTGGATATGTGTTGGGCAATTCTTTTGTAAGTTTTATGTTTCCAATTATGTGTGTGTGTGCGCGTGAACCCTTGGTACTGACACTATAGTCAGTTTTGAGCCGAAGGATGTGGGTGATGGGAACCAAACACCACCGATCTTCCTTAAGGGCTGAGTGTCTCTCCGATCCTAGGCCAGCCCTTTGAAATGTGGATATAATGGAAAATTCCAAGCCTGCTCTATGCTGCAACAGTGAGGGCACCCTAAGCAACACAAAAAGTCAACAGTCACAAAATCACAGATGAAAAACCAACCTCACCGTGCACAGATCTGAAAGCAAACAGTGAAATTTAGCTTCCGAGAAATCAAGCTGAGAAGGTGAGAATGCATGTTTTATAAGATAATCAAAGAACCGTGCCCACAGCGACTGCAGAAGGCTCCTCCTCAGAAAGAGAGCCACGGGTTGCTTTGAGGGGCAAGGATGAGGGACAGAATAGATGCTCTGCATAATGAAAGGGCATGCCAGCGAACAGATGAGAATTCCTTGGACATGAAATGCAATCAAGTCAAGACCCATATTTTATCTCTGCTGGAGGCAGTCTTATTTGTTAGTAAAGTGCTGGGATAATCAACCATTGTTCTCCCTGCCAGGACTGTCAAAACAAATACAAGCTTCTTTGCTCGGTGCTAAAAAACGTCTAGCCTTTGGAGAGCAGCTGGGCAGAAAGCAATCTTGTTCAATTTCAGTACATTTTCCCCAAGTATTAGGCTGTCCGAATGCAGCCCACATCAAAGCATCCCAGCACCCACTACAAGGACAAGGCTGTCATGAGAACACATCCTATCAAACTGGAGCAAGCAAGACACACAATGCAGCCATGTTAAACTCATCCCTCCCCATCAGAAGAAGGAAAGACTTTGAAGCATTCGAAGGCTACCAGAAGCCTCATTTCTTTGAGGAGCCTTTGATAAACATAAATTATACTGTTCCTAGACTTGCAGAATGCTGTGTATTGATAAGGTTTGGTGGGGGGGGGGGATTAGGAATGATCTATGATCTCATGGCTATGGGTACCACCACTGCCTCTGGGACATCTTCTCTTTAGCATCTGAAAGATTAGTTTCCCTGCCAGTGAGTCAGCTATCATTAAAACCTGTCTTTTTTGTGTGTGTCTTGATTTGCATTCATTAGGAGGAATGGCAGCCAGGGTGCAGGTGGTCAGTGTAGGGATGCAAGTGGCTAAAAGTTAAAAATCAATTCAATGTCTTTAAGCAATAAGAACGTTGGACTTAACAGTCAAACGGCGTTGCCAAAAGCTCAAGTTCTTTCTGCTGCTGGGTCCTCATCTGAAGTCCCCTGGCGGTGCTGACATCTGGCTTTTCTTTTGGCAGTGAAAAAGCCTGGAACTCAAAAATTTCAACTGTGAGCATCTTCTGACTAGGGAGAAAAGTCTTTTTTTTTTTTTTTGTAGAGGACCTCTCAGCAGATGGAGCACCATGAATCATGGCCAGAACAGAGACACATGCCTGTGTCTACCACAGTCACTGAAAAGGAGAACAGGGTCACACTGCAAACACTGGAGTAATTCATCCTTTTTCGCTCCTATGCTGGGGGGCCCAAACCTGAGGTCTTGCATGCTAGGTAAGTGCTCTATCCCTAAGCTACATCCTCAGGCCTGAGTGATTTGGCACTAAACCTAGGGATGAGATCGTCCTTCTGTGGCTGACATAGAGAAGGAAGGGACAGCCAAGTAGGTGTGGAGCATTACCAGCTAAGAATGACGGAGGAGCAAGGCTGTTTTGCAAACAACTATATGTGTCTTCTACAAGTAGGCTATGGGCTAAGACTGAGTAAATGGAACTTTCAGCTTCACCGGGGAATATGCAAATTTTTATTGCAACTCTGGTGATTTTAAACTACTCTGACTTTATTAATTTCCTGTTTCTACTATTATGCAAAGCAAAATGGCATCTCTGGTATGTTGACATCTAAGGACATGCCCTGCTTCATGCCTTTAGAAAACTCCTCTTTGTTTCCTATCTTCAGAATCTCCTAAGTTAACCCACAGCCATGTTTGTGCAGGATGATCAGCCCCCTAGCCTAAGGCAGTTTGGAGCCAGGATGGACAGTGGGGTGTGGCTGGGCCAATCAGCTTCTTTGGGAAATTGGTAAGAGAGCAACATCCAGTTGTCTCCTGTTCTTCAAATGTGATGGAGCCTATAGTAATTCTAGAAGGACGGGTGGTTGTTTTTCTGCCATTTGAGATGCCAAGGAAAAGCGATGTCTGAGAAAATAAACATGGAGTAGTCACAAACAGAAAACTAGAAATGAGCTGTCTCCAGAAGACAGACAGACAGACAGACACACATACACACATAGAGAGACACACACACAGACACATGCCAGCACACACACACATATGCACCCACACACATTTGCACACTCAGGCACTTTGGCACTTTTGCACACTTCCAAGCTAGTTTAGAAGCGTTTATAGACTGTTTAGCAAAAAGATCCCTACATGCCACATGGGGGCACAAATGTCCTTTATCAGAGATAACCCAGGGCCTAGCAGAATGTTAGGGTCCTCATCAAAGACTTCCAGATCTCATTTTACAGGCCTCCATGTATGAAAAGCAAGGAGAGTCACACCTGTCAAAACTTCACCACACTGATGACAAAGGTTGCCTCTGCTCAGCTGAAACCCTCCCCTTGCTCAGTTTCTAAGGCCCTAAATAGCACTCCACAAAAACACTCAGCCCCAACACACTGCAGTGCCAGTTGTGTTATGTCTTGAAAGGGTGGGAGTGGGATTTGGGTGTATTGAGTTCCAATCGTTTGCTTTTCATGTGTTGTTGACTTGAAGCCTCACCCCATGCTGGGTCCTGATCATTATAAAACCATTTTATCAGCAAGGAAGCAGAGCCTTAGAAAGCACATTGAAAGGGCTAGAAAGACATGAAGGAAGGTTGCACAGGCAGGTTTGGTTGTCATGACATCTGCTGATTTCACTTCTTCCAGTTGTTGTACAAGGGCCCAGGTGTTACTTAGTTGCTTTTCTCACTGTTGTGACAAAATACCTTATAACCTGGCTCACGGCGTGAAGGGATACAGTTGATCATGGTAGGGACACACAGTGGCAAGAGCATGGGATAATCTGACCATATTCCATCTGCAGTCAGAAAGAGATGAATGACATTAGTCCTTGCTTCCTTCTTACTCATGATTTAGAAAGCCAATGCATGGGATGAGCCACCTGCATTCAGGGGGGTTTTCTCTCCTCAACTAAACATTCTAGAAACACCCTCACAGATACTCCAGAGGTGTGTCCTCTAGGTAATTTCAAATCCAGTGAGGTTTATAATGAGTTTAACTACAAACACCCCGCAAAATAAAATCTGGGTGACTGATATCTAACTCAGGCATTAGATTTGTGCAATGAATGATATCCTCAGAGCTGATGTGTGTGTGTGTGTGTGTGTGTGTGTGTGTGTTGGGCAGGGTGTGTGGTAATCTGCTAGTGCTTTTGCATTTTCTAATCTAAGCACTGCTACCTCCAGTAGGAACAGACGATAACAATCTTTAACGTCTTATTTATAATGGTGGGAGGAAAAAAAAAAAAGGCAAAGAAGGTGAGGGGCCCAGATGTTCAAATGGACTCAGAGCACGCTGCCACCATCTGGCTCTGCCTCTCTGAGCAGTGAACATTTGGAAGCATTGATTTCTCTTGACTAATTAAAAGCGATTGGAGTTGTAGAATTTTGGCTTTGTTTTTTTGTCTTCTCCTATCTTTCAACTACTGGGTTTGCATTCTGATGCTGCTAGTTAGTAAGAAGACTGCGTACAAAACAGCCAGTATGGGAGCCTGTCAGTATGAGAGCAGAGAGACGCAGGGGAAACAGTCCCTCTATGTGGCTCATCCCTGGCCACTCCACTCAACCACAACCCAGAACATATAGCAAGCCAGGACCAAAAAAAAAAAAAAAAATTATCTTCTTTTGCTGCAACAAACTCTTTTCTGCCTATTGAATGTTTTGTTACATTTAGATTTTAACAAAAGAAAAACTCTCACGGTTGAATTGTTTCCATTTATTACAAAGAGATGTTACATGCTTGTTTTAATGCATTCCAGTGTTACAGATGGAAAGGGCAGAAAGAAGACATTTGGATTTGAGTGTTAAACGCTGTCAGTAGCACTTCCTATAAGCCTTGCCAAGGTCGAGGCTGTCTCCAAGAATACAGACTACAGGAAAATGTCAATTAGTCAAAATGTCCTAGGGAATGGGAGATTCCAGGTTATCGCAGATCTAACCAGAAAATCCTTTTCCCAGTAAGTCTTGATACTGGAAAGCTCGGTGAAAAGAATGTGTTGAGTTTCCTGACTTCAGAAGCATAGTTTACCCTAAATTGTAACCGAAAGCATTTCTGATAGCTGCAGGTCAGTAAGGCTGGACCCCGATTCCTATTGTCTGGAGAAAAAGAAAGTAAAATATAATAGGAATCAGGTAGAATTCATAGTTGGTCTTACAACCCTTCTCAAGTTTTTGAAATGAGCTTTTTCCTTTCCCTATTTTGTTCCTTTCTCCTTGTATATAGAGGAGGAAAAGAAGTTTGCCAGATTGGATGTTTTCTTAATAAATTCCAGTTAAGTCAAGATTTTAAGCTAGACAAAGTGGAATAGTCATGTAATTCCAGTTAATCAAGATTTTGAGGCAGAAGGTCATGAGCTAAGACCAACCTGAACTATATAGTGAGATTTCATTTAGTGAATTTAATTTTTTCATTAAGTTGTTATATATACCAAACCAACAATGCATGTTTGTGGAATCCATCCTTCTCCACCTGGTCTTCCATCAATTGTAGGGAGACCTAGAGAAGTGAGTCCATCTCTCAGCAGTTCCTTCCTTCTCCTTCGGAGTACAAATTGATGAAGTCTCTCTCTCTCTCTCCCTCCCTCTCTCCCTCCCCTCCCTCCCCTCCCCTCCCTTCCTCCCTCCCTCCCTCCTCCCCACCCCATATGTGATAAAACACCACGGTCAAGGCAACTTATAGAAGGAAGAGTTTATTTTGGCTTACAGTTCCAGAAAGATCCAGAGTCCATCATGCTAGGGAGGCCTGGCAGCAACCAGCAGGCTTGACAGCAGGAGAAGGAAGCAGCATCAACCACAAACACAAAGCAGAGAGCACCTAGAAGTAGGGTAAGTTATGAACTTCAAGGCCCATCAATCTCAGGGACATGCTTCCTCCAACAAGAACACACCATCTCAGAACTTCCCTCAAGCAGCACCATCAATTGGGAGCCAAGTATTCAAATGTGCGTATACAGGAGACATTCTCATTCAGACCATCACGGTGTGCCTGGTGTGTGTGTGTGTGTGTGTGTGTGTGTGTGTGTGTGTGTGGTCAAAGGAGATATCGGATATCCAGTGACCTGCTCTATCACTTTCTACCTTATTCTCTTGAGATAAGGCTTCCTGCTGGACTCGAAAGTCAGATGGAGGTTAGCAGGTCCTAATGTCAGGACTCCTGCCTCTATTAGAGGTCTGGCATTACAGACAGGTGTGGCCCAATCTGGCTTTTTACCGAGTGCTGGGAATCCAAACTCGGGTCCTCATGCTTTCCTAGAGCATGCCCTTACCCTCTGAGCCTTCTCCATATCATTGATCTTCCTAAATCTTTGACATGTTCTAGACTGGGCCTCCCACCCTTGACAATAACTCTTTGGGTCAGTTATCTAACACCTTGCTGTAGGAGGCTATTCTGAACCCTGTTGGACATGAGCAACATTTCTGCCTTCTACCCACTAGATGCCAGCATCACTCCCCACCACCTCAAACAAAACAACCAGAAAATCTCCAGACATTATTAAATGTCCCCCAATGGGAAAATTACTCCACATTGAGAATTACTGGTCTAGACACAGACACAGGTGTCCCTTCTCTTCCTGTTGTCAAGTCTATGAGTTCTCTTGACCTTGACTGGTAACTTCATAAAATGTTTCCAGAGTTGTTTCTTTAAAGAACCACGGCCCAGCAGTGGTGGCACATGCCTTCAATCCCAGCACTTGAGAGGCAGAGGCAGGCAGATTTCTGAGTTCGAGGCCAGCCTGGTCTACAGAATGAGTTCCAGGACAGCCAGGGCTACACAGAAAAACCCTGTCTCGAAAAACCAAAAAAAAAAAGAAGCACAGTAATTCTCCGATGAAAGTACAATTTTGACTTGAGCAGTATACAGAGGCCCCGTGAAAACAAGACCAGGGGCTTGGCTTTGTTTGTAGAAGACAGCAAACCTACCTTCTGCATTTGTTCTGATTTGAGTTATAAATACTGAATTTTCAGTCTTCTAAAGTCTCCTGTGGTACAATGTCTCTGAAGCTGACTTCTGTGTCTTTCTAGGAGCATTCACCCTAATGTGGCTTCCTCCCCTTGCTCTGCTGGTTTCTCCCTGGTGGTATCTCAAACTTTGAATCTTAATGATAAGGGCTGGGGGTGTGCAAACAGGTGAGTGCCTAGAGTTCCCTGCTCAGGCTGCCTAGCTCAATCAGGGAGAAGGAGGAGACAGTCTCAAAACAAACAAACAAACAGGGTAAAGCATGATTAAAGAAGACATGGGAGGCTGACCTCTGGCATCTATACTCTAACCCACATGTGCGTGCGAACCTGTAGACTTATAGTTTCAGAGGGTGAGTCAGTCCATGACCATCATGGCAGGAAGCATGGCAGCAGCAGGCAGGCAGGCATTGTATTGACACAGAGGAGGGAGAGAGGGAGGGAAGGAGGGAGGGAGGGAGAGAGAAAGAAAGAAAGAGCTAGCCAACTAGGAATACTTTTGAAACCTCAATACCAGCTGCCAGTGACACACCTTCTCCAACAAGGCCATACCTTCTAATCCTTCTACCAACTGGGATCAAACATTCAAATATATGAGTCTACAGGAGCGGGGTATTTTAATTTGAACCATCACACCCATGTTTTCTTTTAGTCATAGGAACTATGACTACAAATATGTAGCCATCCATTGTTATCTAGGCAGGATAGATCCCCTCAGGATGAGTTTGTCAGCGTGAGTGCTCATATGAGTGAGGATGGCCTCAGAGGCCACAGAAGGGGTTTCAGATTCCATGGAGCTGGAGTGGGGTGAGCTGTTCTACATGGGTTCTAGGAAATAACTCTTGGTCTTCTGGAAGAGCAGCAAAGTGCTCTTAATGCTGTAGTAGCCTTTGGTATAGCATGTGGGCCTCCTCACTTACAGTATTCATGCTTGTCAGACTACCTTATACTGTCTTTAGATGGCTTATAACACATAATGCAATATAAAAGCTGTGTGAGTATTTATATCATATGGCTTAGTGAGTAACGGAACGTTTAAAAAACAAAGTCTATATATGTTCAGTACAAAAGCAACCATCAGAAACTTGATTACGTTTTCTATGTAAAGTTTGTTAAATGTATAAATATGGAGCCCATGGCTGAGGAGGTCCAACTGCTCTCTGTAGATAAACTGTCCTGTACCATGGGGCTGTGGGTGATCCAGTTCTTCTGTATTCTGTATGTCATGCTGCAGTGAACAGTCTTTAAACATAAATATTTTCACACATGTCTGAGCAAGACTTTCAGTTAAAATTTAAGGAGAGAAGTACAAGGTCAAAGGGCATGAATTTCTAAGCCTCAATACATACTGCCAAATCACCCCAGGAAGGTTGTTTCCATTTTCAGTCTTTAGTGGCAATTCTTCTAAAGGACTTCCATCTTGTTCTGTCAGCCCTCAGGCCAGTAGAGACATTTCCCATAGGCCCTTCCTCAGATATGTCAATGTAATCAGATCTGCTGTGAGATATCTGTCAACAACCTTCTCAGACCTATCTAGGACCATCTGTCAATGGCAACACTAATATATTTTGAGAAGATGCTCATGCAGATGCCAGAAGTTGCATTTGCAATTAAATTAGGTTTTTAATCAGCTAGGTTGCAAAATTGAGCTGTGTTAATGACATGTGACATTCTTAGTACAATATCCAGAGACTCATGTAGGAACACATCCTTTACAGTTAAGGTCAGACTGCAAGAGAGGGCAGGTGGATTTCCTTTTATGTGAATTCTCTGGTGCTCACCCATTCCAACCACAATGCAAACAGCAGCAAGACTTATTTGCCAAGTCTTAGCTCTAGGGAACTGGGGACAAAAACAAGAAAAACATAGAACTTTTGTTTTTGTTCTATGATGACCTAAATGCATAGAGTGGTGTAGTCTGACCACCATACACATGACTAGCACTTTGTAGTAGATTTTAATTCTATACTAGGAAGTGATCTTTGACCCAAACAAATAAATATGACCATTTATGTATTCCCAGGATGTAGGAAGGGCTCACATTCCCCTACTATTTGAAAAGGTTCAAGAAATTAAAAGTCACAGTATGGTTATAGGTTCTAAAGTAATTCTTTTAAACTGACTTTAAAAAGTCTGAAAGGTAATTTAGGTTATTAGGATGTGTCATATTTTAAATACCAATAACTGCTCAGTTTTAACCCCTTTCCAAATTTCTCTGGCCATTCCCTCTGACTAAAGAATTAAGGAGCTCAAATTAGCCTTAAACTTCCAAGAAGCTAGAAACATATTTTCAAGTGTTCTTTGTCTTCAAATAGAAGTACTTATAGTCCTGTGGTTGTTTGAATAAAAATATTCTCCTTTGGCTCATATAAATGAAAGCCTAGTCTTCAGAGAGTGGCACTACTTGATAAGGATTAGAAGGTGTGGCCTTATTAGAGTGGGAGTGGCCTTGTGGAAGGAAATGTGTCACTGGAGGATGGGATTAAAAGTTTCAAAACCCCAAGCTAAGCACAAGTCCCTCTCTTTTACTGATGCCTACAGATCCAGATGTAGAATTCTCAACTACCTCTCAGTACCAAGTCTACTTGTGTGCTCCCATTCTCCTGGTCATGATTATATGGACTACGGACTAAACCTCTGAAACTACTAAAACACCCCAATTACATGCCTTTTAAAAACAAGAGTTGCCGCGATCATGGTGTCTCTTCACAATAGGACAATGACCAAGACAGGTTCTCTTTGTTCTCTCCCACTGGCTAGTTGAACCTCTCTGACATGTCACAGCATAAGTCCCCTGCATGAAGGCTAGGTCTTAGCTTTCTGGACCAGACTATCACCAAAGCTAGGGTAGGTGGAAACCTTAAAGAGCATAAAAATAAATAGAAATACAGGATTCTTAGCAGTTATTCAATGAAGTTTACTGGAAAATCAAGCATGAGACAAACTACATCTGACCAAAATGCTTTTAGTAAGGATGGGTTGCTCCTAGTTCAAAGCATCTGAAGTATATCTCACAATAACCTGTTTGAGATGATAAAAATGGCCAACCACATGGCAAATATCTTAGACAAAGGTGGCAAATGCCCCTTTCCCCTTCCTTAATTGTCTTGTTCAATCTTGTGACAAAGTTCCCTGAATGAAAGCAGCTTAAAGGATGAAGGAGTGGGCTTTGTTTTGGTTTTGTTTTTTTTTTTTTTTTTTGTTTGTTGAGACAGGATTTCTCTGTGTAGCCCCGGCTGTCCTGGAACTCACTCTGTAGACCAGGTTGGCCTCGAACTCAGAAATCCCCTGTCTCTGCCTCCCAAATCCTGGGATTAAAAGCGTGCTTCATCACTGCCCGGCGAAGGAGTGCATTTTGACTTTCAGTTTGAAGATATAGCCCAGTGGATCTCAACTGGTGTGTTACCACCCCTTTGGGAGTCAAAAAAACCTTTTCTCAGGGTTAGCATATCGGATATCCTGTATATCAGATTAGGATTCATAACAGTAGCAAAATTATAGTTAGGAAGTAAAAAGGAATTAATTTTATGGTTGAGAGTCACCTCAACATAA
This sequence comes from Mastomys natalensis, assembly GCA_021653895.1. Taxonomy (NCBI): domain Eukaryota; kingdom Metazoa; phylum Chordata; class Mammalia; order Rodentia; family Muridae; genus Mastomys; species Mastomys natalensis. The sequence goes on from JAJTUV010000205.1 coordinate 1,391,140, forward strand.
GGAGCTGTACTAAAGGGTCACAGCATTAGGAAAGTTAAGGACCACTGGTATGGTCCATCATGATGGGAAGTTTTGGGAGCAGGAGCTGAAGGCAGCTAATCATAAGGTACCCACAGTCATGGAGCAGAAGACAATAAATGTCAGTGCTCAGGTCGATTCTTTACATGTACTCCAAGATCCACACCCAGGGAAGGATGCTGCCCATCTCTGGGATGGCTCTTCCTACTTCAATCAGCCTAAGGAGGAAATCCCTCACAGGCCAGACTAGAGGCTAACCTAATCTAGATAATCCTTCAAAGGCATGCCCAGAACCTTGTTTCCTAGGTGATTCTAGATCCCATCAGATTGATGACCAATATTAATATCACACTGATATGTGTTAAAGACCACAAATCTGAACCAAACCAAACAATAATAAATATCCTGATCCAGTTAATACTAGCCAGAGCTACAAGCACATGGTTCTAAAAAGCCAGGCCGGCCATTCATCCCTATTTTTGCACAGTGGGAGATAAGAGTGTCAGGCCCACTCTAACTTGAATTTGTGCTATGCTCCCCTGGAAGCATCTGCTGAGAGACAGGTCAAACTAAGGAGTTAAGTGTCGTCAGACACCGTACCTCAGCTAAAAATATTGTGTCATTGAGATGATATGGTATGCATTTAAAAAGCATGGTAGCCACAACCAGATCTGGATGACTTTTATTGAGGGATCAACTTGTATTTGTGGTCACCATAAGACAGTCCCGGGCAACATGTGAATAAAAAAGTGGACAGACTCTCCCACCCCATCAAAATGTCAGTTTTAGTTGGAAGAAAATGGAAAAGCTAATGGCTTTAAAAGCAGGTGCTGAAAGGTCTGCTCTTTCCTGATAAACGGAAAAAAGTGAACAGCCTCGGGTGAGGTGCCTGCCTGCCTATGAGCCTCTGTTCTTACTTTTGGGGATTTTCCTCAGTTTTTCCTGGTAGGAAATAAATAGCTTTTCCCCATGTGAGGTGGAGGAAACCTAGCCCAGGTTAGTGTTCTGAGAAAATGTATTAAATACGTATACTTAGTTTCTGGAAACCGATTTAGAAGGTAAAACCCTGACTCTGGTATCCTGTCCCCTTCAAGGCTTGACTGTCACCTCTTATCAGTGTTTCTTGTTAGGTTAGAGAAGTACTAACATCTTACCTCTGAAGTTCAGTAGGTTAGCATGAGTCTCCTCAGAATTCCCATGAAATTATCTTTATTCCTCAGATTGGCTCAAGTTGTCATATAATTATCATGAGTCAACTATTAGAGTCCATGGGACTGCAATGCCCTGATTTCTTTCAGACTAAATGACCTACAGAACTCCTGAGCCAGGACTATGATTCAGCTGGAACCAGACACTGAGAAAGGGGATCTGTGGATGGGATCATCAAAAGAAGGGAGATTAGATTCTGGGTAGTCAATAATATCCAGCATGGTGCAAGTTTTCCAGCCCTGATTCAAAAGCCTGAGCATTTCTGGTCCCAAGCATTGGATTCAGGCTACTCTAACTTCCAGCCCTGCAAACTTCTTCACTGTGACCTTGAGAGATAGCTCAACAGACAATCTGATTCTTACACAGGCTGTGCACTCCATCATAATAAATGGAAAAGAAATAAATAATAAGGAAAAAAGAAGGAGGCCAGACTAAGCTTGGCAAGGGAACGATAGATTTTTGAGGAAGGAATAAGAGAGTACTAGAGAGCTGGGGAGATGATTCAATCATCAGTAAGTGCTTGCTTGGTGCAGCATGGGAGGCTGACCTCTGACATCTATACTCTAACCCACATGTGCATGCGAACCTGTAGACACAACCTACACATACACGGGAACACACACACACAGCACTGGAATGAGGGCTGTCACCTTTTCCCCTCACAGAAGTCTACCCACACAGGAACTGGATCCAGAGTGTTGGTACAGAATTCTCTTTCAGACAAGACTCATTGTTCATGCAGATGCTTCCGTGTGCTTCTCTCCCTCAAAGCCGTGGGTGAACACACAGATCCTCCTATGACACTCCATGGAAGCCAAGAACGAAATGAAGCAAGTGGTGGTCAGAACAAGCATTGTTCTCTGGAGTAAAATAACCAAGGCCTTGTTAAGCCACTGGCAGCCTGACACTTGTCTGGGAGAGGTCCCATTGGATAGAGGTTGTAAACAGGAAACTTGAGACACCCATTCACCCTTTGTTATTTATTGTTTGTGGCAGCTGTGGGATGTTTGCTTGCTGGCCTGTGCCCAGGGTTGTACCCTCACGGATCACTGAGCAGTGCAAATCTCTAAGTCAGAGTACCCTGGGGAGAAAGCACACTTCTTCCAAAGACAGTGCAAGAGGAGGCTCACGGATGAGCTGACAGCCACTGTTCAGTAGGTGGTAGACTGGCAGCGTAATATGACTAAAGACCAGTTATTGTTACTGAAGTAAAATGAAAGGCAAGGCCCACTTCAGAAAGACCTCCTAATATAGCAGGTTGCAAGCTTAAGAAATCCTGCATTATAAAGATGCTATCACTTGAGGGTTAAACACTAGGACCTAGACTACCTTAGTGTTAACCTCAGCTCTGACACTCACTTGCTTGGGACTTGGGGGAGTCATTGAATCTTTCTCTACCTTGGTTTCCTCATCTGCAGCATAATGATATAACAATAGTAGCCACTGTATCAAGTTATCGTTTAGACTATGTAACGTACTAAAATAATGACGAATACATGGTAAGTATATGTGTTAACTGCCATGATTATTACCAAAGGATGACTCCCATCCAGGGTACAGGACAGCCTCCATGTAAAGACTGATCAAAGTGCCTTATTAAGCTGTACACACCTCTTTTCCAATAATGGACTTAGTAACTAATTTCAAACTAAGGACCCCCCACCACCACTATCATGCCCTACAGACAATGGAATAAGTTTCTCCTACCTTTGAAAACCATCAAATAACTTCCCTCCTATGTGTAGTCAAACATATTTTAGAACATAACCAGGTGTAGAAGGTGGGGGCTGACTCTGCCTAGACTGATATGTCATGCTCAGCAAGACAAATCTTGAGAAAACTTTTTAGGGGAACTCCTATTTCTATGCATAATTCAAATAAGGTGCATCACATCACGTTCCCCGAGACCAAAGGCTTATATACTAAGCTGTCAATCAAAACAGAGAACCACCTCCTCTATACTCTTTAGCAACAAAACTGTGTGTCCTCTTGAATCTTGTCAAAAGAACCCCCACCACCACCACCAAATGTTGGTCTCCATGAGCACGGCCACTCACACAGTTTCCCTGTCATGCATGATAATGCTTTTTTTTTTTTTTTCTTTTTCTTGGTCTGCACTGAAGTTTTGATGGCCACTTTGCCATTGGTGTGCACCTAGAACCTGGAAACACCCAGCCTAGACCTCAACCACCAGTAACAGTTCCGTGCTCCAGTTCACTGCCAAGGATGGACTCATCTTAGCTGCAGGATTGAAGTCCCTGCGGTTGGCTGTGGGTTGTTCTCAATTTCTAGCCTTGGTTTGTATTCCTCTCTATGCCTTCTTCAATCTTCATTTTTAAATGTGTATGGGCACGTGTGTGTTGGGAGGTGGGGTATGTGTATGTATGAGTGTAGGTGCCCATGGCATCCAGAATGGATTCCCTGGAACTGCAGTAATAGGGGGGTGTGAGTCACAGAAGCATGCTGGGAGCAGAACTCTGGATCTCTGCAGGAGCAGCAGCTGGAGCCATCTCTTCAGTTTCCCCTCCCTCTCCGCTTTTACCAACCTGTTTCTCAGAGGCCAGTGGCAGCTTTTCTATTCCAAATCTCTCCCTTTAAGGGTTTGCTTGATTAGCTCAGACCTATTTGAGATAAGCTCCTTTTTTTTTTTTTTTTTTTTTTTTTTTTTTTGATTACCCTGTCTCAAAGATTTAATTACAGCTGCTAAAATCCCTTCACCTGTGCCCTCTTCTGTCACCTAATCTTGGCAATGAGATCCATTGTCTCAGAAGTGAGGCCATACACCAGAGGAGAAACTCCCGTAGAGTTCCCTGGGGAAACAGGAATCCCCCTCCCTGGCTCCCCTCTGAAGGATTTTGCATCTATGAGAGAGAGCTGGCGTCCATGCTCCTGATTGCTGGCCTGTGCACGTATTTGCTCTTTGAATTCACCTTGAACCTTCAGAACATGGCTGGCTCCCTCATTAAATTGAATAAACTCTTGACATCTTGTACATTTTGCATTTTTTATGAGTTATAATTTTACTTTTAAAAAATAGCACCCTTTAACACCAACTTTTATAGGAATATTTATCTCATAACTATTCTTACAAAGGATGGGTTTGTTGTTTACCTTTTGATGTTCGCACTTAAGGGGCTTTTCCCCATACATTGCTCCAAAGAAGAATTTGGCTTGTAGCTCTTGAGCCCTCTTGCTGTTTGCTGTTTGGACGTGATGAGGATGCTGGCTTTCATTGGTCTCCTCCTTGGGAGCTTGATGCTGACACCCAGTAAGTAACACATGCACAATGATTAGAGGATCTTAAACAATAGCCCTGGCTCAAAGTCCTAGGTTAATTTCCTTGTCACAAACAAACAGCATCAAAGGCTCCTGCTGACAGTTTCTCTTGGAATGCTAGCATTACAGGATTTTGTAACTAGAGTGGGTATGGGGCTCTCCTACTCTCCGTATTCAAAATAATGCCCTTTTAGGGGTGCTAACCATGCCTTTGTAGAAACAAATGCCAATAAAATTAGGTATTGTCAACCTGACACACCTGGGTTTTAGTCAATGTCTCTGTCTCCTTCCCAGGCACAGAGTGACACGAGGGAAGGGAGGGGACCCCAGTAAAGGGATCAGAATGTCTCTCTGTCCCCGTCAAGCCCTTTGAAGACAGGGCCAGGCTTTTACAGTGAAGATGGCTCATGTGCAGCCCACTCATGATCACTTTCCTAAGCAAAGCAAAATCTTGCTCCTTCCAGAGAAGCAAATGAAAGCTTAATACCAGTTAAATAATACATAATAGTAAGATCGTTATCCTGTCTTCTCCCAGTCGGCTAACTTCGTAATGTGTAAATGCTTGTGGGGTGTATGAAATCAAAGGACATAAACTGCTCTAAAGGGGAAGGAATGAATCTGATCAGAAAGCCTGCAGAACACAGACACAGAAATTGCTTTCTGCTCCACCAGCCCCTCCCCACCTCGAGCCAGGCTGACAGACTGAACAAGACCCTTTCCTGTTTAAAGGCAGATCCTAACACCTGGTACCCTCACCCACCCCACCCCACCCCACGCCACCCCCTCTCTCAGATTTCCTCTTGCATTCTGCCTGGAAAAGCACAGGCTGCACCTTCACAGCTTTCTCCTCCAAAGCCATTAGCAAATATTGAGCATGTTTCTGCAAGGTGTGCCCAGGAGAGACAGAAAACCTACAGGACTGCTTTTCTCTGGTTCTCATTACCTGTAAAGAATGAGGCAACAAGCTGATTTAGAAAAGTGTTAAAGAGGACTGGTGAGGGCCGGTGTGGGAGTGGGGGTAACGGTTTGTAAAGTCTAAAAGGCAATCCAGTGGAGGTATGCAAATTTTCCACATTGCTTATGCATCCATCGAGGTCATCCGCAGCCAGCTCTATTGATCATGATTAGGTAATTTATTTGTTAGTGTTTCCGCTAACGGATATTTTAGGACCATCTTCTGCTCTTAGTGTATCTAACACCCATTGATCAGGTCATTGGCTTATTGGTTATCTACCTTTTTCACTCCCCACCCTTATTCCAGAGGCAGTTTCTATGGCGTCCCATTACACTAATGGAAATCATTGACATGGGAATTGCTGGCACTGAGCTCGAGAATTTCAAGACACACTCGATCACACTGCCTTTCTTCAAGATGTAGATGCTCCTGAATAATGAGCAGTAAGTATTGACGTGTGGGTGAAATTAGTTAATTGATGTAAATCAAAGAGAAAGAACCAGGGACATCTTCAGAAAGAAAACACAAAATATTTTGCATCACCATGTATACTCTGGTAGAAATGAATACAGTGGCTTTGTGTTTAATGGTTTCCACTTAGAAACTTTAGTTAAACACAAGTGCTTTTTATTATAGTGCTTTACAAGTTGGGCAGCAGGTAGAGAAGGGAGCCCCAGGCTGCCTCCAATCTGTGCTATTTCACCCATTGTTAGCCACTAGCCAACTGTTGCAATTGAAGGCTTAAAGTACAGCCAACCCAAATGAAATGGTTGTTATTCTATAGTGCACATCATACTTGGGAGAGCTGGTAGGGAAAAAAAGGAATGTACACTATCTCAATGTTTTTATTGATTACATGTTAAAATAAAACTTTGACTAATCAATAATAAAATACATTATTGAAATTAATTTTACCCTTATTTTTAACCACAGTGTGGAAGGCTAGGAAAACTTAAATTACATGTGGGACTCACATTAAAATTCTATAGCCGGGCAGTGGTGGCGCACGTCTTTAATCCCAGCACTTGGGAGGCAGAGGCAGGTGGATTTCTGAGTTCGAGGCCAGCCTGATCTACAGAGTGAGTTCCAGGACAGCCCAGGCTACACAGAGAAACCCTGTCTCGAAAAAAACAAAATAAAAAAAAAAAATTCTATAGCATTGCCTATATTTCATATTGTATTTCTGTAACATGAGCACCGAGCTCACTCAAATTCTTGGAGCATAGGGTCTAACATGTCATTGTCAATATGAGAGCAACTAGCTACGTGTGGCATGTATGTTGAAATGCAAATTTTAAAGTTTAATAAAGGGCTGGAGAAGTGGCTTGGTGGTTAAGATTATGTTATGCTCTTGCAGTGGATTTGAATTCTGTACTCATAACCACTTGTAAGTTCAGCTCTGGGGAATCCAACATCCTTTTCTGGATTCCAAGGGTACCTACACTCACATATGCACAGATAAACACACACACACACACACACACACACACACACACACACACACACACGTATATACACACACATCAGTGAAAGAGACAATTAAGTGCAACAGAAACTTAGCTCCTCAGTTACACTATTTGAAAAAAAAAAAATCTGATATCTAAAATGCTCCAAATCTTAAACCGAATGAAAAATTCCACATTTGACCTCATAAGTTAAGTCATAATCAAAACACAGGAGCGCTAAAATGACTGTTTACAACCCAGGCCTATAGGTGGGACTAATGGGCACACAGAAGAACTTCATGTTCAGGCTTGTTCCATCATCAATATATCCCAGTACGGATATGAAAATATTCCAATATCTGGAAGATTCTTTCCAAACACTCCTGGCTCCTAAGAGTGTGGATATTTAGCCTGAAGGCATACACAGGTAGTGTCAAACAGACACTACAAAGAGAGAAGGCACATTACCCTGGGAAGCTCCTCCCAGAGGATGGATCCAGCTGTGCACATCACCAGGAAGCACCAGGACTGATGACAGTCTCCTTTGTCAGGGATGAAATAGCCAGAGAGTAAGGCCAATCAAAGGTAAAACTCTGCAGGCAGAGGCATGTGACAAGTGGGGATCGGATATTTAACTAGTTTTTTTTTTTTTTTTTTTTTTTTTTTTTGAGACAGGGTTTCTCTGTGTAGCCCGGGCTGGCCTGGAACTCACTCTGTAGACCAGGCTGGCCTCGAACTCAGAAATCCGCCTGCCTCTGCCTCCCAAGTGCTGGATCAAAGGCGTGCGCCACCACCGCCCGGCTTTTAACTAGGTTTTTGTCCTTGGAAGCTGTAATCTCAAATTTTTGCTGTGCACACAGCTTCATGGGTGATGTTTAGAGTAACCACCTAATTCTGATGAATAGAAAAGACGATAATCAGGCAGGAAAAACTATTATAAATCAGAGAATACAAGAAATTTTCTTTTGGAATTTGGGGTGTGTGCGTTAGCATTTTTGCTAATCATGGGTGAAAAGTCTTGGCTCCAACCTAACCCATTCAAACCCAAGAACTTCCATTTCTGCTTTAGCCACTCTCTGGGTGGGCAAAACTATTCCTCAGTCTCTATTTGGTTTGATGTTCAGAGGCAGGATTTCTTCTTGGAACTAGGCTGGCCTTGATGGTGCTATTCTCCTATCTCCCACTCTTGAGGTTGGAATTACATCTCAGGTGCCACACTCACGTAAAAATACGAAGTCTATGCCCCCAGAGCCAAAGCTATTCTTCCATTTTGTTTTGTGATGTGGGGATCAAACCAGGGCCTTGTGGTGCCAGCCAAGAGCTCTACCACTGAGCTATAGCCCCAGCTCTTCTCTTTGGTTTTTTGGGGGGTCGGGGGCAGGAGGAAGAGTATAACCTCTTTCCCTCAGAGCCACAGAGAGCCCAGCTGTTTTGGGGGAAAATGTGAGGAAGGGGTAGGCAAAGGGATAAAATGCTAATGTTCTTCATTTCTTTCACAATCACATTTATTTTGTAGTGTGTGCATGACTGTGTGTGTGTTTATTTGAATGTATTAATAATAGACCTACAGAAAAGCAAGTGTCAGTGTTTGCCCTCACTGAAAACCTTGTGTCACTAGATCCTCATTCTTCACAGAAATAAACTGAGGCTAGGAGTGGAGCTATCCATTGTTGAAGCTTAGAAGCAGATCAATAGCCTGAGAGAGTAACCTGGGTCTCTGAAGTTCAGTTCTGATTTGTATCACAGTGGCTTTCTCCAGAGCAACGGGGATGGAGCCAGATGACTCCCTGCCCTGCATTCAACTTGGGTATAAGTGGGTTAATATTGTAAGTTGTCATAAACTTGGTTATAACTGGGTTATTATTGTAGGTTGGCATCAACTTGGGTATAAATGTGAGTTGGGTATTAATTCTGTGAGTTGCTTCCCAGGCCATTGGATTTAGCCTAAGGGAGTCTCCAGGGACCCTGCCTATAAAGGCAAGAACATTCATTTTATCTCTGATACATGGAACTCCCTATCCAGGTTCCAGACCTCATCATCTGTGAAGCTGTGGGCATCCTGGCTCGTAACTGTTTGCTCTCTGCCAATTTAGCTTCACATGGCACTTCGGGGTAGCTTTCCTTTTTTTTTTTTTATTTTTTTTATTTAAGATTTTATTGCACAGAATATAAAATTTGAATGTTTTCATAAATGCTTAAGCATCTTTAGGGAGGCTAATTTATAGGATTTAAATGCAGTTTAAGCCCAGATTCCTCAGTGGTGGGGGCTTGAGATTGAGAAGCAGGAAACTGCTTGCTTTCGTTGTTCATACCCAACTATAAAAAATTAAACGGCCTCAAAAGTGCGAGCCAGGGAAAATGTCTGCATGATGTGCATCTGAACGTAAGTGACGGCACGGAAGAGAGAAACAGGATGCTTTGTGTTCCCTGTGTCCCCTCTCTCCTGCTTCCTTCCACTGGATCCTGGCAGAGAAACCCCGGACCTCGGAGGTGACGCAGCCCAGCTTTTCAGTGCAAGGCGCAGTACCAGCACTTCTAAAAGTCACTTTTGCCGCAGCTTCCCACCCAGCCCTTCCCTTGGGACTGCACCTCAGGGATGGTGTGGCCCCGTGTGAGGAGCGTGTATTGAGCAATGGTTTGGTTGTGTAACAGCCTGGCTGCCCTCCTGGCACAGTCTCCCACGGAGCTTAGTGCAGCCAGAGTGTGGGGCAAGGTTCCCATGCTTTGGGATTTTTTTGAGCCGTATTTTGTTGCTATTTTCTAGCTCCACTCTTGTTTTACTTTTTCTTTTTCCTTTTCCAAATGATGCCACAGCTTGGCCAGAAGTCCTCCCTCTTCTCTGTTCTCAGACTGCGCCAAGTGTGTATAAATAAGTAGGTATTTAGTAACATAGAGGGGCATTTTCTCTCTTCTCCTGTGGCATCAGGTGCTCAAGATCTTCCTCCATCCTTCAGTGCTCCATGGGAATGGTAACCAGAAGATTCCAAATTCCTCTGGTCCAGTTGTTTTTTTTAATTGCACATACTTGATACCATCCTGACCTTCAGATCAGGAGATTAGAAATTGTGTAGCCACAAAACTAACACAGCCACAGACGTTTGAATTATGATCATGCTGTGCCTGACTCTGCTCACGCTCACCGCAATCCTGAGAAAGCTGAAGTCTGAGAGATTTGCCCAAGGCACAGCCCTCGTAAGCAGCAGCATGCAGATGCAGACGGGCCCACGTGTCTCACAGTTCTCGTGGTGGGGAAAAAAAAAAAAAAAAGAGCAATCTTGCTATCTCATTGAGGAACACGCTACCAAAGAGAAAGCAATTCAGCAAGACATTTTTTTCTTTCTTCAAAATGAGTGTTACAAGACCCAAACCAGGCTAGCAACACACTCAACAAAAATGGCCTCTGCCTTTTATCCCCTGATAAGCTTTGACTGCATCTCAGCCCAGTGGTGAGAGCTGTAACCTCACAATCTCCTGATACCAGTGAACTGATACAAAGTCCCAGGGAAAGGGCAGGGTCAGGAAATATGGCCCTTGTCAGGCTGACTGATTTTGATAGGAAGGAAAGAAAAATGTTTTCTCATACTCATGGGGCAGAAACTCAACTTTACAGATGGTCTAAGACAGAAGAGAAAGGTCCTGCAGGCAGGCCTTCAGCCTTCCAGAGACAAAAGGATAAGATGACTTAAGGTATTACTGAATACATGGAATTGTATATCTGAAAAATCACTGCATCCATCCAGGATGAGGAGGATACACTGTAATAATAAGCCGCTGAAGTGCCAGTATCCTTGTACAGTAGATCTCTCACTCATGATGAGTCCAATTAAAAGCCCAGGGCAGATGGAATGGGCCCAAGCTCCACAAGCCAGAATAAGGCACAGGAAGAAAGAAACCTCCAGGCAGCGCTTGCTCCTAACCTTTCAAGGCATTCCAGCTATTCCCGTTACTAAGCACCGAATTCTGTGTCTCCCCCCAAACTCACATTGAAACCCTAACCTCGAAAGTGCTAACAGGGATGAGCCCTTAGAGGAGGGATCAGAGTCAGATGAAGGCATGGGCATCTCGTTCTGATGGGATGGGGATGATGTCTATAAGAGTCAGCAGAAGGGCCTTTTGTTCTTCTCTGTTCTCTGAGGACTCAACCAAAAGGCAGCCATGTCCAAGCCAAAAACAGGGCCCTCCCCTGGAGCCAGACAGGTGACCCTTGTTGATTCTCCAGCCGTCAGAACAGTGAACAAAGAAGGTTCTGTTGCTCAAGGCTTTGTAGGTTGTAGTGTTTTGTTCTGTCGACTAGAAACAGAATGCACACATTTCCTTAGCAGTGGCACCCAAACATCATGAGCCAGAGAAACCATTCCACTGTTCTGGCACATGGAATGAATGCCTGAACTGAGCCTGTTGCATTGGGCAGTTGCTTGAGAAACCATAGATAACCTAAACCTTCTGCCACATAATCTTGGCCAGCAGGACTACACTACTTGGCATGGTGGTACTACCTTTAGGAGGTAGCACCTACTAAGTCCTTAGGTCAGAAGTAGTGTGCCCCCTAAGGGGATAGTGAAATCGGACACCTTTCTCTTTCCCAGTTTTTCTTCCTGTAATGACATGAACAGATTCGCCCCTCTGCCACTTTACTATGAATGAAAACTTCTAAGACTGAGAGGCATAGCATCTCATTTCTCCTTGTCAGTCAGCTTTTTCAGGCATTTCTCTGTGGATGGAGGCTGATTAACACACACAGGAGAGACAGAGTAACAAAGTAGGACTTCATTCATTCTGCAAAGACTTACTGAGCACATATTAGGAGCTATGGACCTTTCTGGCATCTCTAGGTGACCAAAGCAGATAGTGATTTCTGTCTTTATGTGCTCATGCTGTCTTCAGGCTGGTGGGAAAGCTTCATGGCTAGTTTGATCCCCAGAGCTTACATACAAAGCATAATGTGAGCTCCGGTAGTGAGATGGAAGGCAGAGATGGGAGAATCACCTAGAAGCTTTCGGTCTAATTAGCCTGGAGAACACAGCATGGCAGAAACAAGAAAGATCGTACCTTAACAAGGTGGAGAGAACAAACTTTCAGAGGTTATCTCTGACTTCCACAAACTCACATAGCTGGAGCATACCAACATTCACATACTAGTAAAAAAATAATTTTTAGAAGATTGCTATTTTAGTTTATATTTATACATTTATATTTATACATCTACATATATGCATGTAACAACAATTAGTGAGTAAAAGAGGACATGAACTTGAAAGAAAGAAAGGATGGGGTACGTAAGAGAGCTTGGAGGCAGGAAAGGCGGGGAGAAATGACGTAATATAATTGCAAAAACAAAGAATAAATGTTTAGAAAAATGGCTGTTTTAAAAATAATTTCAAGGATGTTTTCCTGGTTATAAAAGAAATATTTGCTTATTCAATAAAATTTTCAAAATATAACAAGTGCTTAAAGCAGAAAACCCTATAGGAAATTTAAGTGTCATATGAAAATAATGCATCACTGCTATAATTGCGTTACAATGTCGCAGTTTCTCTTTCCTGATTTCTTCCATTTAGAATTGTCCCTAACTTTTTCTCACACTCCTAAAGTGATTTTTCAATGGCTTCATATTGTTCTGGTCTGTAGCAATATCAGTTTCTTGAGCATTCTGGAGACAGTTTACATTTAGCTGAGTCGATTTGTCCTGTGATAAGCAATGTCTTGAGGAACAATTTTGCACACTGCATCTCTGATCATGTCCTTATAATCAGAGAAGTGCAAACCTCCATTCACAAACTCTGCAAATGTTCGAGCTTGAGACAAATATCCCCAGGTTGCTTCCCAGAGCATCAGCACCAATTTCCAGCTTCAGCTGTACACTAAGAGACAAACTCGTCCCAGTATTCAATACAAGAGTGCACCTAAGCTTTGCCAATTTGTTATACTGAAGAAAGGTATTGCATTTTGATATTGGTTTACTGTCTCATTTGGTTAGTAATAATCAGGACTTGCTTAAACCTGAATCATCTAATCCTGGCTCGGAAGTCAGAAGCTCTCTAACAGAATACACCACTGCTTTACACCTTGGTTTTCTTTTCTGTCTAATGGTGACATTTATTCTGATTTCTTGGGTTATTGAGAAGGTTAAATACATTCAAGTTGTTGAATTATTAAACACTTTACCTGTCAAAGAATAAATGGTAGCTATGATTTACATGTGTGACAATTTAAAACTTACCCACACGTGGACAGCTTCAGTCTTTGAAAATAATTCATTCATTCTTCAACAATTTCATATACGTATGTAATGTATTTTGGTCAGAATCAGCCCATTTCCCTCTCTGTGTCCTTTCACTCTCTCAGGAATACTTTTTCCCAACACACCCCTGTCCTGTTTTTTTTTTTTTTTTTTTTTTTTTTTTTTTTTTTTTTTTTTTTTAAACCCACTGGGTTTAATTAGAGTTGATTTTATGTGCATGGGTGTGGTCTTATTTATAGGGCCAAGGGAAACTTTCCAGTGTGGATTTTTCTTCTGTGGTTCAAGAGAACACAAATTTTACTCCAAAGCAAGACAAAGAGACACATTGGCCAGAAACGGACCACCAAACACCCAGTGACTAACTGCATCATAGGGCTGCCTGCCATCAGAGATAATTAGCTTGGTGTGGCTGGACTCAGCAGAATGGTTTTATTCAATGCTTTGAGGTCAGGTCAAACTCATGAGTAAATTTACTGCCCGTGCACTTTCACATATGTGAATAATCCACTGGCTCTAACAAGTCACAGGACACAGGCCAATATAACCTGAAGAGTCTCCTTCTACATTGTGTCGGGAGGAGGAGATATTTGCTAAACCAATGGTCACAATGGGTGTCCCCTGCACCTGATAGGGCTATGTAATAAGACAGGAAGAAGGTGTCTTTGAGATATGTTAGGTATGTTTGTGTGTGTGTGTGTGTGTGTGTGTGTATGCACCCGTGCATGTGCACCAGTGTGCACATATATGCTTGTATGCCTCTGTGTGTGTGTGGTGTGTGTGTTTGTGCTCAGAAATTAGGTTCTTCATTTCTGAGACTCCACTCAATAAATCCTTGTAAATTTTCTCCTGTTTGAGCTTAGTAAATACTATTTCCCTTGGGGCTGATTTTAAGGTATACCATCTTCAACCAGACTGCAAAATTGGAAACAATAGCATTTTCCATAGCCTCAACCTCACACAGCTTCCTGTCTGGGTTTTAGCCCTTTCAGGGTTGTCTGATGGCTTTATTGCTTTTCCTTCCACTACAGTGGCAAGCTCCTAATTGTGATCTACCAAGCGGAGGCACAGCCTTCACCGGAAGCCTGTGAAAGGGCCCACTGCTGTCTCCTTTAAAGTGGAGCAGAGATGAGATCAGGCTTGTGAGAAGCTGTCCAGGAGGGCCTGGCAACAGAGATGGAGAGCAGCCATCTGAGGCCCAAGCATGACTCATGAACTCCACATCCACTGACAGAGGCTTCCGGTGAAAGAAAATTGATTGTGAGCAGCAGGATTGGCACTGATCAGATGGAGACGGTACTTCTCTCACAAGAGGAAATATGTATTTTAGTGGCTTTAATACCATATGCAGTGAGCTTCCCTCCAAGTGTCCTTGGAGACCAAGCATTTAGGACACAGACAAGAGAAGGACATCTCTGATCTCTGATTTGCTTGGCTCTGCAGATGGCTGACATTTCATTATCAGCAACAACATCACCCCTCTTTCCCCGGAGTGTGATGACTTTTTAACAAACCCATCTGGATTTTTGACTATTCACCCTTACTCCCTCGAATGCCCAGGCCCTCTGAACAGTGCTGTCACCTCGGCTCACCACTCTCTAAGAGACAGGTGCCTTTGATATTAGCCAAGGTGTTCTGTTTGCATCAGAAAAAGCAGTGTTCCCAACATCTTAAAAATACAAGCCAAGAAGAACTGTAGTGTATGAACTGCTCTAAATATGTTGTCCTCAGCTTTACTGGATCTGTAGCATAATGGAGAATTAGTGGCCATAGAACCTTGTATTTTCAGTGGAATCACGGGAAGCCATGTGGTTTATAAAAACAAAAACAAAAAACCAAAACAACAGAAAACCTAACATGGGATATTTGAGTGTTTGGGAGGAGATTATTGTTTGTAGTTCTGTCTCAAATGTTATACATACTTTTTTTTGGTTTTCCAGACCAAGTTTTTCTGTGTAGTCCTGGCTGTCCTCAGACTCACTCTGTAGACCAGGCAGGCCTTGATCTCATAAAGATCCACTCATTTCTGCCTCCCAAGTAGTGGGATTAAAGGTGTGCATCCCAACCATCTTGCTGCTTTGTGTGTTTGGGTGTGGTGTGTGTTTAATCTGTAGGCAGATTGGCTGTCTCTCTTTTTCCCAGAGTATAGATAAACTTGTTTAGTAACCTTTCAACCCCAAACAATGGCTCTTTTTAAAGTCTCAGCATGGCTGATATTTGAGTATGTTGACAGGCTGGCTTCAGGATTTAAACAACATTGATTGACCCTTCAGCCATATCCTGCTTATGTGACCTATAATAGACCATTTAATCGCTCCATATCTCAGTTCCTCCCCTTGAAAATGAAGAATCTCTGGAGCCAACCTGTGTCAACCTGCCTGCTTGTTGTGTGCTGGTTGACAGGCCTGTGTGATCATGGGCAGTGAGCCCTGTACACAGACTACCCTCACTACTGCTGGCTCCCGTCTTCAGTAACCATTCTGTCTTCTAGTTTTGCTGCTCGAGGGTCTTACATGAAATGAGAAAAGAGAAGGGTAGAGATTTAGAATTCAGTCAGCGAGGACTGGAAACTGTGCCTGCCCTGCACCAGAAGGTTGATATTAGATGTGGTTTCCACAGCTCCACAGTTGACATCAACATGGACTCTCAGCTGGCTGCAGTATTAAGCAGCTCAGAGCAGTGCATCTTTCCTTGGCTTTTCTCCTGGTTATCTCCACTTACTTCTGTTCCCATGGAACAACCTGCAGCCAAGTCCTTATCTCAATTTTGTCAGAGGGCCCTATATAAGAAAGTGTTCACAGAGTTCTAGGACAGCCAAGGGTATTCAGAAAACGCTGCTCTGAACCATATTCCCTCCCTCTACGCCCCCCAGCCCCCAAGAAAAGAAAGAAAGAGAAAATGCTCAGTGGATATTTGTAATTATTGTTATTTACGGGAGAACTTCTTCATTCCTTGTGTTTAAACCAAAACTCAACATTTTTAATTTGAGTTTAAAGATACATAAGCAGAAAAAATGTTGACTTACACATTTACCAAATTCCACATAATCAGACTGACTCTAGAGTCAGAAACTCATGATTTCTACACATCTCCTCCAATCCATCCCTTCTTATGCCTTGCACTGTTAGGGACAGACTTGAGCTCCACTCCATTTTTAGACTGGGAAGGAGCAAGTTCTGGGTGTGATGCATCTTCTGCACTTCTTTGAACATCCAGTGTAATGCCCTGAATGTAGGAGATCAATAATAAATATGAAGGGTGGATGGCTAAAAGAGGTGCAAACCCCAAAGACTTACTACTAAAAAGCCTTTGACCAGAGTGCTTAACTGTCACCTCTGTCTAGGCTTGTGCCTACCAGTCTCATTAGTCCACTCTGCATAACTACAAATAAACAGTCAAGGCTGAATAACTTTATAAGAAGTTTATTTTGACTCATTTTGGGGCGCAGTGCTGAGGCTGTAGGAGGTGATGGCTTTCTTAGCAGCAGTCTCAGAGTGATAGCCGCCTCAGTGGCGAGAGGCAGGAGGGATGTGTTTCCCTGCTTTTCCAGTCTCTTCTGAGAAAGCCATCCCATCCAACCACAGAGCTCTACCCTGAGAAGCTTCTCCAACTCTACTCACATCCCACAGGCCCTGCCTTAAAAGGTCACCTTTGGGACTGTGGGGAGATAGCTAATGCCATGAAGCATCTGCCATGCAAGCATAAGGACCCAAGTATAGATTTCCAGAATGCAAGTAAAAATCTAGATACAGTGGTGTTTGCCTGGAAGCTCAGGGCTGGGGAAGCAGAGACAACTGGCTTCCCTAGAGCTCAGTGGCTAACCAGCATAGCCAAATTGGTGAACTCTAGGTTCAGGGGAGTAGGGGGGTCTCATAAAAACAAAAGCAGAGACCAATGGGAAAAAGCAAAGCAAAACAAAACAACCTGAAGTCAACCTCTGTCTCCCTATGTACTTACATGCACACACATTACTCTTCTAAGCTCAAACCTACATGAACATGAATATACACATATACCACATACACACACACACACACACACAGGGTGGGGGAGGGAGGGAGGGAGAGATACCACAGTCAGATGAAGTTTCTATGTGCCTAATACTCTTGGTTGGGGTTAAAGTCTGGTAACAGGAACTTTGGAGTGGTAAATTATATTTAAACCAAAGCACCAGTCTATAGATTGAGAAGACACTTTGCATACTGAAAACCATGGCTCATCTACTTTGGATATAACAAACGCTTCAAGAACTGAATGTGACATGAGATTTGCTGAACAATCGGAGCATCAGCCACTTGGGATGTAGCCCCTGTTGCATCAGGCCTCGAAGTCAGTACTGATTCATGAGGTGATCTGGAGCCTAGGAAGCAGCTAGGCAGCAGGGTGTGATATGGGAAGCTCTTGGGGTCTCAGACCTATTTGTCAGCTGGTCCTGAAATGTTTCACTCTCTCATCAGTGAACTGTTATATTGACCTGCTCCGTATGAATTTCAGACATGGTTGTTGTGGTTGACTTTGCGCCCTTTAAATTCTTCCATAACTTCCTTTTGCCCTCAAACACTGGCTGCTGCAGGATGGTTGAGTGGGACTAAGGTTATACTCATCCCATGAACCTGGAGCTCTTCCCCACAGTCAGAGCCAACGGCTTAGCCCAGCATTGGCCTTGACTTTGCCTTTGCTGGCACTAGGCTGTGAGCTCTAAGCCAACTGGCCTACACGCATAGCTTCTAGCATTACCACTGCCTGATCTCTTCTTCCACCTTGGAAATTTTCATTGCAATTACTCTGGATTTTCACAGTGATGGGGCTCATGTTTATGTGGCAGTAACTCGATTGTTGCTGGGTGAGTTGGCACACCTCTCCAGATGGACTTGCAAGGGGTAAATGTCCAACTTCCAATTCCGTTTTACATTCCATCACTCTCCTGGCTTGGCCATCAGGCCACACACTTTGCCAAGGTGGCTTTATTATGTGTATCCTGGAGTGTATTCCCTTTTGTGTATGTAGCTCTGTTTCCTGGAATTATTATTTCTGGTGGAACTTTGGGCTCGTTCTTGGCTGCTTATTATTTTTCCAGCTGTACTATTTTATTCCTTCAACGTTTCATGAAGCTGTATGAAAGAAACCCTAAGGTGGGCTCCTAAGTTTCACAGACAGCTGTCACAAGGGCATGTGGGAATGGACTAAACTTGATCCTAAGGGTTTGTGAAAGTCTTCTCTGAGAACCATGGCAAGAGTAGAGTTGTTAATGCTAGCTCTAGTTTTTGAGGTGGGTATTATGGAGCAAGAGGTATTCTACGCACCTCATTTCCATCTCACAGCCTAGTCTGTCTTGCAGGAGGTCTCAGCTTACATATTACAAGTATAAGAAAAATAGGTTCATAAAGGCTGAGGTTGTGACGATGGCTCAGTTGGAAGAATGCTTGCTGCACTGACATGAAGACCTGGATTTGGATCCTCAGCCCCATGATCCAAAGATGGTTGTGGTGGCACTTGCCTGTAATCCCAGCTCTGGGAAGATGGAGACAGGAGGCTCCCTGGGGCTTGCTGGCCAGACAGTGGTCAAATCAATGAGCTCCAGGTTTAATGAGAAACTGTCTCAAATAAGAAGGAGGCAAGTGGTTAGAAGACAATGGTAGTAACCTCTAATCTCCACATACAAATGCAGACATGTGCCCACGTGTGCATATATTATAAACATGTGTGAATACGCATACAAAATAGAAAGGGGGAGAGAGATAGAGATAGATAGATGATAGGTAGTTAGATAGAAAGAAAGATAGATAGAAAGATAGTATAGATAGATAGATAGAATAGATAGATAGAGACAAGGCTAAGTACCCAAGAACATACAATGAAGTAGCATGGTCAGGCTTTGTGTGTAATTCCAGATTTCTTGCTTTCAAATGTTATGTAAATCGTTTCTGTTCCCGCTTGAACCTGACCGTCTGTGACTTTCCATCACTGGTGGGATAGTACCCACCACCCCCTAACCTGGCCAATGTTCCTGCCAAATACTCTACTTTTATTTGTGACCTTGATCTCATTCCTATTCCCATAATCCTTAGCCTCAGCAGCAGCTCATGAGGAACATACCCAGCTAAGTTATCTGAATTTGTCTTCTGGGCAGTGGGGAAGCCCTGGAAGTCTTATGCAGATTCACTGGGACAGAAGTGCAGACCAGAGGTGTTTGAGGCAACCCAGGTGTAGATGCACAGGGGTCTGAACCTAGGGATTGATAGGAGAAAGAAAGAAAGAAAGAAAGAAAGAAGAGAGAGAGAGAGAGAGAGAGAGAGAGAGAGAAGAAGGATGGAAGAAAGAGAGAAAGAAGGAAAGAAGTGAAGTGGATTCAAAGACACATCGTTGTGGGCGATGATGGGGGAATCCAAGGGCTGACTACACTTCTAGTCAGATTTCTGCCTTGCACAAGATGGAGGACATAATACTAGCTTTGCATATGTGTGTGTTTGTATTTTGTGATATGTGGTGGTAGATGTGTGTGTGCATGTATGTGCATGCATGTGCATGTATGTGCATGCATGTGAAGGCCAGAGCAGATGTCAGTGTCTCCTTCTGTCTGTGCTCTATACTTCACTGCCATGTGACCAGACTTTTCCGGGGAGACACAACATCTGTTCAGTCCAGACAGGGAGCCCAAACTGACCAAAGCACAGATATGACTAAAGTCCAACTTAGTGAACCAATGAAGTTATTGCGGTTATTTACAGGAATATGGGTGAGGAGCTACTTACTGGGGCAGAAATGACTCAAACATGGGTAGGCACATTGCCAAAGCCCACCTCAGAATGGGTGACAGATCCCGAAACCAGAAACCTGGATCTCACTGTACAGCCTGCAGGCAGCTCAACAGGTTGAAGAATGTCTTTTTCAGGTGCCTTAGTTGATCTAAACCTCTTCTGGGCTGCTGGGCAGGTTTCTGCTTCTCCCAGGCAACTGTTCTGATCTGGGAGTCTTCTTTGCAGCTCATCTTTCTTGAGTCCGAGGGGTATTCTCAGCCATTAATAGGATTCCTATGGGGTGGAGCCTAGTAAATTTGGTCAGTTTCAGGGACTTTCTGAAGCTATTTTGAGTTCTTTACCTTCCTGTGTAAAGAGGTTCCCCATAGGATGGAATCTCTGAGGAAACAGTTATCTCTTTTGGCCAGTGAGTTCTGGAGATCCACTTGCCTTCACTCCCTTATGGATTTCAGACTTGGATGACTAACTTAGCGCCTGGTTCAAGCACTCTTACCCACTGAGCTATCTTCTTGACACCAATTCTAGCTACTTTTAAGGAATCTTAAGGGCCTAACAGAAGCAAACGATGCTATATAGTTTTACTGTGTTTTCACCCTATATTTTTGAAGAGTTCTGAACATTGTAAAATACTTTTCCTTCCTTGTCCTCTTTGAGCATTTTTTTCCATACTGGGCATGGCAATTTGCTAAAAGCTTGGCAAAACAAAAACCAAAAACTAAAAAAAAACAAAACCAAAAACCAAAAAAAACCAAAAACCAAAAAACAAAAACAAAAAACAATAAAAACCCACCCCTTCCCCCCAAAACAGCAAAAAACCAAAACCCAAAAATGCCTCCTTTCCCCTCCACAATTGAACTACCACCAACGCAGCATCCACCCCAGATTAAGCAATCACACAGCACCTGAAATTAAGCTTTTAAACACAAAAATTAATCAAACCCAAAGAATTTAGCTCAAAATGAAGAGGTGTTTAAAAGAAGTAGGCTGAAGAATACTGAGAAAAACAATTTAAATTATTAAAGAGGGGTTTTCATAGTTCGGGAGAAATGCTCCAATAATGTCAGATTAAAAATATAAATCTACTTACCTTCAGCAATGTCTTCATGAGGGTTCTTCTTAAGGTTGACTGTCTGTCTGTCTGTTTATGAATGAGTTTGTTACCTGCAGAAGGGAAACAGTACTGGGCATGCAGGATGCATTCCCAGCCATTTGTCACTAACTGGGGTCTCTTGTGACTTCTGGTTCGTTAGGTAATTAATGGATAAATATTTCCACTGAAAATGTAGAGGGCATTGAATTTTGTGGTTTGTTTGTTTGTTTGTTTGTTTGTTTTGTTTGTTTGTTTTTTGCTTTTTTGTTTTGAATTCAAGTACAAAATGTTCTTGTAGTCGAAAAAGATGGTTTCTTTCATCTCAATTCATTTCATCCCTCCTCTGCTTCATGACTCTGTGGGGGCGTTTGTAATACAGAAATTATGACATTAAAATTACTTTCATGTCAGTGGACTTTGATGTCTGTAATAGAAGGTCAAGAGGTCTTGGAGGCAGAATTAGTGAGATGGAGAAACCGTGAGGGGAAAGTCCTTTAATTCAATGACCTTCAAGAGGACCTATTCGGTTACAAAACAAGGAACCCGAAAGGGTCATGTGCTGACACAGGAAATAAAACCATTACATCAGCACTGTTCCAGAGAAATGCATCGTGAGTCTTGTATATAAGCCACAGAGTGAGATTTAAAGTTTTCTAGTAGCTACATTTTTAAAACATTATATACATACACATGCACACACACACACTCGCACATGGAGATCAGAGAACAATCTGCAGGAGCTAGTTCTCTCCTTTTACCATGAGGGGTTTTGGGAAACTTAGGTCATTATGCTTGGCAGCCAGTGCCTTTATCAGCTGAGCCCTCTTGTCAACTTTTTAAAAAAAAAAGTGATGAAAGGCCTATATGTTTCAATAGTAAATTTTATCATCTGACCAAAGTAAAACTATTGCCTTTTCATGTTCTTTTTGGTACTCAGGCTTTGAAATCTAGTTTGCATATTATGTTTAAAGCACTGGCCATTCAGAGTAACCACGTTTCAAGTGCTTATCGCAATCAAATGAAGCCTAGCTTAAGGGTACCATATTCGACACTGGAGGTCTGTGAAGTTCAAAGACAATGCTGTCTTCTTGTCTACTGCCGATGAGTGGGATATACACTGTTGGTTAGTTTTATGTCAACTAGACACAAGCAAGAGTCATTTGGAAGAGGGACTCTCTGTTGAGAAAATGCCTCCTCCAGATTGCTGTAGACAAGTCTGTAGTGCCATTATGCTTTTGATTACTTGATGTGGGTGGTCAATGGGAGAGGTGTGGGGCATGCCTCTTCCAGGCAGATGGTCCTGAGCTGTAAAAAACCCTGCATTGAGCAAGACAGGAGGAGGAGTTGAGCATGAGCAGAGAGATTCTCCACGGCCTCTGCTTCAGCTCCTACCTCTTCATGATGGACTGTGATCAGAATGTATAAACTGAAGTAAATCTTTTCCTCCCTAAGTTGTTTTTGGTCATGAGTTTTTATCCCAGCAATAGAAACCCTAACTATACTCATAATGAATCTGTCCTTTTTTTTTTTTTTAACTGAGAAAAAGAAATATATCTGTGACAAAACTGTACAAGGGGCTCTCTTAATAAACTGCCCCTACCCCCGTACTTCATTCTTTGGTTTTAGGACCGGCCACAGGCATGAGAAATTACATTTTAAAGGGGACAGACAACTTGATTCAAGGAGCAATATAAAATAAAGTAAAGGGTAAGAGACTGGGCTGGAGAGATAGCTCAGCAGATAAGAGCACTGATTCCTCTTCCAGAGGTCCTGAGATCAATTCCCAGCAACCACATGTGGCTCCCAATCATCTGTAACAGGATATATAAATAAAATGAAATAATTTTTTAAAAAGTGAAGGGTACAATTTCTATCATTTTGGATAGTGCAAAAATATTTGTTAGCAGATGTAAGCCAATTTCTCTCCTGAAATCCTATGACTATATTAAATGTGAATTATAAGTGTTAATCCCAGCAATGTTAGCCTGACAATTTAATCAATCTCTCTCTCTCTCTCTCTCTCTCCTCTCACACACACACACACACACACACAGGCTTACATACTCACACACCACACCCACGCTCATACACTTGCACACATGCAAACACACACTTGCACACATGCACCATACATACACACATAGACACACAAATGCACACACATACAGCAGTTAAAGTATGACTTTAATTTCCAGCAGGAAAAACTCTCATGCTCAGCAGTTTGGGGAAGTGGAAGCTGCGACCCAGAATCTTTTCCTGGGAGTAGAATTGTATTACACACTGAAATTAACTTTTGTTTGTTGAGCATTTCCACGATCATGGTTCAAATCCAGTGGCCACATCATCTTTGAAGCTGCAGATAAGTACTGTGTCTTATGGTCTTATGAATTGGGCTTGTTTACCATGGTAACTTGATGTATGGCTGTTGAGAACTTTCTTCTTTCTTTCTTTCTCTTTCTTTCTTTCTTTTTCTTTCTTTCTTTCTTTCTTTTTTTGCCTTGGAGTCTTCATTTGTGTCACAGAGACATTACTGTTTGTCTTCAGAGGTTGTTGTAAAGGTTAAATGTGACCATGAGTGTGCCATACCTGAAGCAGACACCACCTAGTGACATCTTGCTACTTTCTGGAGGATGCTAAGTGAGTTCGGCTGTTCTGGTCAGTGTTTGCTATAAGGCCATGGATTACTTATCGCCATGTAACGAACGACTTTTGGGTGAAAGCAATAACCCAATGAACGTACAGTCTTCTGGTTAGTAACCTATACGCAGCTTAGAGGAGTGCATGGACTTAAGGTCTCTGGTGAGGCAATCATGGCTTCCACAGGGGCTGAAGGCTCCTTTGAACGTCTAACTGGGGAAGGTCAATTGTTCTTAACTGCTAAGCCATCTCTTCAGCTCCATGATAATAGGCTTTCCTTAAAAAAAAAAAAGGTGTATAATGCCTAAACAACGGAAATTGCATAAAGTTTTAGGGGCCTTAAAACTCTCTGAAGCTCATGGTCTCCTCAGCGTTCTTAGATCTCAGGATAAAATTTCTTCTCTGCTCCTCCAGTGGCTCCAGAACCACCATCCTGAGAATCACTCCCCAGTGTGTTAGAAATACGGACTCATTGAGTTGGAGTGAGCTTTTTAACAGATTCGCCAAGCCTGCCTGATGCATCTTGGATTTTGAGAGGCAATGGTCGTATTTCACCGTCAACACTTTAAAAAAAAAGTTTTCTCCTAAGAACCGGTTCTTCGAACTTCTTTTCTCCTTAAATGCAAGTCTTAAGACTCCATCTGGGCTCTGGGGAGATGGTGACTCTTGCATCCCCGCAGGACGCAGGAAGGAAGGGAGTAGAGACGAGGCAGTTAAGAGTTCCTTGCAATCTGACTCCTGAGGCAGCAAGAACTGGGTCCGCTGGACCTTTGTAACCCGGACCCTGGAGCAGAGCTCCGGCGGCCACCTTCAGCTGTGAGCGTGCAGAACTTGGCTGAGCTCTCAGTCCTGGGAGGGCGGGGGGCGTGGCTGGCCGGCGAGAGGGCGTGGCCGGCGCCGAGAGGCGGGATCTGAGCGAGGCCGCGGGGCAGCAACGTCGCTGGGCAGCGGAGCGGCGGCCGCGCCATGTGGCTGCTGGGGCCGCTGTGCCTGCTGCTGAGCAGCACTGCGGGTGAGTGGGGGGCGCGTGACGCGCTTCGCCGAGCGCCGGGCGCGGGGGCTGCCTCGTTCGTCCCTGCTCCGCGCGCGGGCCTGGGCTGCGGGCGTGGGTGTGCGCGAAGGGCGGACCCCGGCGCCGGGCTGGCCGGGACCCCGCGAGGGGCCGCGGCGGGGCGCGCGCCGCGCTATTGTGTGGGCCGGCGCACCGGGTGCTGTTGTCGTGTGAGCGCGGGTGGAGCTTTGTGCGGCGCCCGCTCCCTAGAGCCTGGCGGCCGCCTGGATTGGGCGTAGCTGGAGTGTGACTCTATGTGCTGGGAACCGAGGAGGGGAAGGAGAGGACTCTACTCTTGATTTCGTGTCTTTCCTGACTCCCTTAGCCTTTAACATGCACTTTCCTGCCTCAGTTTCCCATCTACGCTGTTCCCTCATCTGCATCCCAGCTTCCTTTCTCTTCTTTCCGGGACCGTGTCTGGTTTGGGAATAGCGAGATGCAGTAGGGACTGGACATGGAAATCATTTACTCATCCTGGGAGCAGATCTTTTACTTCTGTCGTCTGTCGAAGATGCCTTCACCTTCGGGGATCCGGGAAAAGAGGACCGGGGCTTCCTCTAACGGCCGTTGGTTCTTGCATCTCAGAGCGCGTGCATCCTGAGATCCGCAGTGTCCCTCCCAGACAGAGTGCTGTTCCCAGGAACTTTTCTGCTGATGTGGGCACGCTCCAAATTCCAGCTTGGAGCCCTTCCCCTCTGCCTCTGCCTGCCGGCCACAGCTGTCAGCAGCCCCTCTTCAGCTCTGCCCGCCCTTGGCCCCTGATTCTTATTTCTGGGCAGCTGATGCTCACTAAACTTTCTTTACTGAAGATTTCTTGCTCGGTGCCTGTATCATTTACACGTCTAATTTATGTTGGATTTTCCCAAATGCTTCCAGAAAACTTGGCTGCTGTGTGTTGTGTTTGTTGTGGGAAAGTCAAAACCTTTCTGAGCTACCCGTTGCAGATGTCCGGCAACCCTCCCTTCCTAGAAGTTGCCAGTCCTGTGCGTCCTCTCAAACGGCTGGCCAGCGGACTTTCCCCTCCCCCATCATCCCCACTCCTCTGAGACTCCATTTAAATGTCTGTGGGTTTGCTTAGTTTCCAGTGAGGGGCTAGACGCCTGTGGCTGCTATAGGTTTTTTTTTTTTTTTTTTTTAAATCAAGTCTGATGTCTTGTGTTCTGTTTGTCTGGAGTTATGGGGGTTGGGGGGTGTGGAGAAGGAGGGAGGGGAAAGTGAATTAGGCAACTATAAGCAGGTGCAAGTTATTTGGAGGCTGTTGGGGCAGGCTCAGTTCCAGGGCATCTCAGACATGAAGATTGGCCTGTATTCACACATTTAATTCATGTAGCAATGGCATGTCCCCTGGTAACACCCAGCTGGCTCTTCTGTGTATTCTCTGCTTATGACCAGTGGGCACTAATTATCACATACATTGCCTTGTTGTAGTGGGTCACATGAGTTGAGTTCACAAAAAAATTATATGTATTTCTCTCTGTCAGCAATGATTATTTAATATGCCTATGAATGTATACTATAGAGCACAAGGAAGTGCAGTAGTCAGGCTGAGCCATAGTTGAGGTAGGGGAGGGACTGCCAGTGTTTCTTGGCTGATGTTAGCTGGGCTTTGGATTCCTGAACTTGCTTTAAGACCTTTAGGTGGTTTGAAGCCTTTTCTTGTTACACTGAGTATCATCTTTTAAGTGTGAACTATGTCTTGAACCAAGTGTTGTAGGAAACAAGGCTGGGTTGTTGGACCAGCTTTCACTTCCATTCCTCAATTCTTTCTTGAAAGGTTGGTAACCCCAGAGAGGTTGTAGAAGCCAGGACTTTGGAAGGCTTCCTGGAGAGGCAGCCTGGGGTCTAAGTTGAGTCCTAAGTCCGAGTTGACTATTAAGTCCGAGTTGAGTCCTAAGTTTAAGTCTTGGGTCTTTAGGAGACTAGAAGGCCACTGCTGTTCCAAGAACAATTCAAAGGTCTTTGTTGTTCAGGAACGTTAGGAGCACCTTCAGGGATGTTTTCTCTCCTTTTGTCTTACTGTTGGTCTTAAGGAGGTGAAACATTGATTGTGGCTGTTACTATTTTCTCATGTATCCTGCTAGAGGCTCAGATCACTTCAGCCTTACATCACTTCTGATGCCCCATTTTCTGGCACCTGGTGTTACACGTGGTGGGTTTAAGTGTGTGAGCCTTTAGATATATTTCTAAAGGGGGTGTGAAGATGAATGGTGGGTTGGTTGGCTGGTGTGTCCTCTCCTTCCCTGGCTAGCTTTTGATAAGACCCTTGACCACCTCCTCAGGGAAGAGGCTTGATCCCCCCCACCTCCTCCTCCTCCCTGCCTATTAACCCTTTCTCCTTGAAGGAACTGCTTCCCGGCCTGAGGGGTGGGTTTTGTTTATTTTTTTAACTATCTGAGTAGCAGCACTTAGCCTAGCCTAGCCTAGCTCCACCCAGGGTAGAGGAGACTGCTGGGAAGTACAAATAAACACACCTTGTTCCTTTTCATCTTCAAAGGATTGTCTTTGGGACTCCCTCCTGGAGTGTGAGGTGGGTTTTGTTCTGTTTTTGTTTTTCCTGATAGCCCACTAGATCGGCATTTAATGCCTGTGGGGGAGGAATCGGATGGGGATTTGAATGTAGATGGCAAGTTGGTCAATTCCTGATCTTAAACCCTGGCCCTTGCGGCTTGTGTTGCCACCACTGTTTGGTTGTTGTTATTTCTGTTTTGGTTTATTGATGAAGAGTTTATGTAACCCAGGCTGACCTCTAAGTAGATGAGGACAACCTCATCTATATATTTGAAACACAAGTACTGAAATCACAGGTGTGGACCACCCCACCCTATTCATGTGGTACCCGGAATAAAAGGAGGTCTTAATTTATGCTAGGGGAGTGTCCCATGCCTAAGTGACTGAAACAGTTGAGAACTTCACTTTGGGAAATTATGCCGTTTGGTGATACTGTATAAAAAAGCCTTGCCCTTTTGTGTAGGGAGGTTAGGGAACTAGGATTTGTGGCCCAAGTCTACTTAAGATGTTCATCTTGCCACTGAAAACAACTGACCTCCTCCACTTTTTCCAGAGCTCAGGTAGCAAGGAGCAGCATGTCATTCCATGACTCCCAAGGGACTGATGACTCTATAGGGATGGAACCTAGATGCTAACCCAAGCTTTTCTCAGAACCGTATCCTGGCTTCTCTTGCTATTACCAGCTTGATGGAAATTGCTACTGTGTCTGTTCTGCCAGGAACCTTTGTCATTTTAAAACAACCACCACAGAGTTTGCCCATGAATGTCCTTCCCTTCTTCAGATCTGCTCATTTTGTGGATAACACCCTGAACTCTGAAGAATGTTCATGGAGAATAGTTCCAATAGATCTCAATCTTTATGTGGAGATGTAGGGTTGTCACAGTAACCTCACATCTCCCATGCAAGAGGGTGAGAATCTTGACAAGAAGATGCTCTAGGCTAGGCACTATTGCTGATCTGAGTAGTACCAACCTTAGGGTGCTCACTAGTTGGGCTTTATATTTGTGTTTCTTCCTTTTCTTATATGTTTATCATTTTGTATAACTATGAATGAGAAGACATGCTATGTACACATCTTAGAGTGGTGGAGTTGTATTAATTATGGGATACTTTCAGGGACAAATCTGCTTATGGCTGTTGAGTCTCCTTCCTTCCTTCCTTTCTTTTTTCCTCCCTTTTTTCTTTGAGCTGTCTTCAACCTAGTGACCAACAAGGTGTTTTAAAGGCTGCACTTTTCTTGCATTGGAACGGCTGTGAAGAATCTACTGTTTTGGCTGCTAAGGAGAATTCTCTATTCTTTTTTCCGGGATGGTGGCCCGCTACTTTGAAACTGCAACATTTGCTGGTCATATCATTTGCTAGGTGTTTAATATTGCTCACCAGAATGAGAAGACTCTTGAGTTGTTGTGACTGTTCATTCAAGAAGGATAACAAATGCTTATCTGAATTAGGACCATGAGGGTTCCCATTGCTGCGTCCAAGAAGGAAGTTAGTCTAGTCTAGGGTTTCTTAGCCTTTAGAACCACTGACATTTTAGAGTGAATAGTTGTTTGTTGTGTAGACCTGTCCCATGTATGGGAACAGCCAGTCATCTCTCTGGTTGCTACTAACTTGAAAACCTCTTGTACAGCTGTCCCAGCCTTCTTGCTCTTCATCATGAGCATTGTTCCTGCCTGTTCTAAAAATCTTTCCTGGATTACATTCTACTTCATCATACTTGTCTTTATGCATCTGGATCCACACAAGTTCAAAGATGTAAAAATAGACCCTTAACTAGACATGCCCCTGTTGCAGACCTCTTCCCTCTCACTTTCCCCTTGTGCTGTTGTGAAAACATTTAGAATTTTTGATTGTACCTTCAGCTCCCTGGGGAGAGACATACCACTAAAGCTGGTCATTGAGAGGTGGTCATTGACTCCAAATGCTACCTGGCTCCATGAATGTTAAACTTGGGCTGCTCCTTTGCTCAGAGCCTGCAGGCTGAAGGGGAATGTGCTGCTTGGTTTTTTGTCTTGAGAATCATGTGTTGAAATCTAAACACTGGAAATCTCCCTCCACTCCATAGAGCTGTGGTGATTGCCCTTCTCAGCTCCCTTCCCCTCTGTGAGTCCTTCCCCAGTATCAAAAGCCTGTACAACTTGGGACAGTTCTGCATATGGCTGGGAAATTAGCTATGCTTACGACAAGGTGGTTTCTTGATGTTTTCACTGTATACTCTGAAGTCCTTTTAAAGTTCCACTCTGTGTGGCTTTATACGCTGAAGTTCCTTTAAGACTCCTAGCCTGCAGCTGTCCTCTTCTTTGTTTGGTCCCCAAACTTCCTTCAGGTTTTTTGCTTCCTCTTCTCTTCAGATGGCCCATATAACTGGTTGGCTTTTGATGCTTCAACTTGCAGGATGAAGGAAGCAGGTTCCCAAAAGGGAATGCAGGGCTTCCGCCCAGGCCATTTGTCTTAGCCATGTACTCTTTGAAAGCCTTCTCTACTGAGGAGCTCTGGTTTCTTAAGCATGCAGCAATCCATTTCCTTTTTGTCTGAGTAACAAGAAAATTCTTCTTAAGCCTTATTCATGTGTCCAATAGTGTCATGCCTGCACACACCGTTACTGTGTTGTGCTTAGGAGTGCAAAACCATGCAGAACTTGCTATTTGCCCATGGAGAACAAAAAGATCTATGAGTGAATATGAGTTTGCTAATCTTGCTATGTATGGTCTGGGGCACAAGAGCAGCTCTTTCTGCCATTGGTGCCTCAGAGGCATTTCTTAGTGTCAGTGGTATTGGAGCTTGGACATCGATGGGGACCCTAGACATCAATGAGAACAGAAGTCATGATGCTGGGG
This sequence comes from Mastomys natalensis, assembly GCA_021653895.1. NCBI lineage: Eukaryota > Metazoa > Chordata > Mammalia > Rodentia > Muridae > Mastomys > Mastomys natalensis. The sequence goes on from JAJTUV010000205.1 coordinate 1,421,163, forward strand.
CAAGCATGGCTTTAGGACAGTTGGACAGCACACACCATAGCTTACTGCTTTAGCTTCCTAGGTAATATATGTGTTGGTGTTTTAAGGCTTCTATGGCTTCAGCTTTCTGAGATTTGAGTATTTTCTGTGGCTGTTGGACATTAGTGTTTGGTCAAAAGTGTGTGTGTGCATGTGCGTGTGCGTGTGTCTTGACATCCATGTGGACTGGTGCTAGAACTCCACTTAGACACCATGGATACAATGCACACGTCCTTTATATAAAATGACATAAAATGTATTTGTATATAACTTAATGCATATTCTGTGTACTCTAATTAACCTATACACTAATTAGAATACTGAGTACAGTGAAAATACTGTATGAGTGATTATTATACTAAATTGTCTAGGGAATAATGACAGGAAGTCTGTATATATTCACAAGAGGCTGCATTTTCCTACAGCCTGTATGCTGTGTTGTGCCCATGTGCAGTGCTTGCCAGTGTGTGCATGTGGGTGCACATAACTGTGCATATGCATGGGGAGGCCAAAAGGCCATGTATGTTCCTTTATCACTATCTTCCTGCCTTGAGACAGGGTCTCTTCTGAATCAAATGATGCCTGCTTTAGCCCAGATGGCTGGCCAGTGAACTCAGGACATCTTCCCTTTGAATTCCCAACTTGGGGTTATAGACATGTGCAGCCATACCTGGGTTGTTCAGTAGGTGCTTAATATGTAAACTCACCTCTTTATGCTTTCAGAGAAGGAGTCTTGCCCACTGAGCCGTCACTCCAGCCCATTTCTACACAGTCTGATGCAGGGAGACACTGAGGGTACACTGTACATACCTTCCTTTCATATTTCCTGAGCTGACGAAACCCTAATCCTACTATGTTGTAACTTGCTCACGGCCTAGGACTCTGTATCCTGTTTCTTGCTTCTTCTGTGATGCTGAGGAGACTAGGAAGAGCCTCACTCACTGAAGGTCCACTCTGTCAGGCAGGATGCCAGGCATTGTACAGATAGATATTTTACTGTTATGTCCAATTAAAAACATCACCAGAATACCTGTGCTCAGAATCCAGGCAGTATAGAAGTATGACAATAAAATGTTAAATCTTCCCTTCCCCTTTCTCTCCCTACCCCTAAGTAACTGCTGTGGACCATCTGAAGATTCCTAGATTCATTGGTAAATGCATGTGTACACATGGGCAGGATGGATGTGAGTTCATGCCTGCCTCGGGTTGTTGCTTGCCTTGCTTTCTTTTGTTGTCATCAGTTCTACTTTGAGCCCCTGGACAGGTCACCTGCTCCCATTGGCCGTATCTTTGGTTCTCAGGAGGGTTCAGGAGTTTCTGTCAGCCATGCTTGTGTTGCGGAGCTCATCCTTCTGTCCTGTCTCCTAAGCCCAGAGTGATGTTGTATGCAGCCATTTGGGAGCATCTTTTTCTTTCAAGTTTCTAAATGCTTGGATTTTACCTACCAAGAAAAAAAGGGGGTTGTCTTCATTCTTTTTCAGTGATATTCCTTCACTATTACTCACTTGCCTCATTCCCCTTTGTGTTCATATTTTTAAAATTATTTATTTTTATGTTATGTGCACTGGTGTTTTACCTGCGTGAATGTCTATGTGCAGGTGTCAGATCTCCTGGAACTGGAATTACAGACAGTTGTGAGCTGACATGTGGGTGCTGGGAATTAAACCTGGGACCTCTGGTCTTAACTGTTGAGCCATCTCTCCAGCCCCCATGTTCACATTTTTTTATTTCAATACCATATTCTAGTATCATCTTTTGAGAGATATCTTAAATAGTAGACATTCTCAATGCAGGCAGTTCAAAACTTGATGAAAGTGATAACATACAGATGTTCATAGCCAAGTTCACCCAGGCCAGGTCAGTGGTCAGTAAATCATAGCCTTATCTATCATGCTGTTGGCTCTTAGACCCATCTGTATTAGCTGTTACAAAGTCAAAGATGTTCTTAGCTGCCTTTATTCCAGGTCTTATTTATGTGCTCATCCTTTTTAAGATAGCTTTACCATCATCTTTCTGGTATATGGCATTCAGATAGGTAGTGTGTCCTGCACATGAGCCAAATAGAAGTAAGACCAACTGAAAGCATCCTCCCTGAGGACCAACTTTCATGATACCAGGAAGTTCTGTGCACACGTCCAGTGGAGTGGCAGTAAACCAACAGTCCTACCCAACTGTGATGCCTGTGAACCACAACAGTGACCAGCACGGCATGATAACCCCAAGGGAACAGTAGGGGTACACATACCTTCGCAGTAACCAACAGCTTTCTGATTGGATTTAAGACCCACTCAACAAAAGGAAACTTATGCTTGGTATTGGAAACCTATTAATTACTCAGGGCTAGTGAAGTCATGGATCTTGGAGGAGAACCTACAATCACTACTGTGCTCAACTTACCACAGATAAGTGTGTTCTCACCCTCATTGAGAGACCTTCTCTGAAACAGAGAGTGGATTGATTCATTTACAAAGCAACTCCTGCACTTAAGTCTCAGAGATCATTGCAAGTGAAGTGGCAGAAAGATTCTAAGTGCCAGAGGATGGGGAGTTTACCGTGAGACTGTGTCTTCTAGGAATGTCACACCTATAAAATCTTACTAACATGACTGCCTGAACTTGAGCTGAACAAGGACAACAGCAGTAGACAAAGTGGAGGGTGAAGAGGCCTCAACCCTTACATAGAGAAATACAACAAGTAATGCTTAGAGTAGGAAGAAATAGACTTCCCTGGAGAAGAGACACCAACTGGCCTTTATTCCATATCAAATGGTCAGCCCTGAAAACATCTATACAAATAACATTGTACAGACCAATCAAGTTGTATTTATGTATTTAGGAATACATATGGATATACATATATGTATATAACAGTAATTAATCAAAAAAGAGGCCATGAATTTGAAAATGATCAGGGAGGGATGTGTGGAAGGATTTGGATGGAGGAAAGGGAAGGGAAAATGATGTCATAATCTCAAAAAGGAAAAGAAATAATTTTTTAAAAAAAGTGGGTTCCTTGTCCTAAGAGTTTGACCAGGGAAAGTGGTTTCAGGATTGGCATGCAGGTCTGTGCTACAGCCTTAACCTGCGCTCTTAGCCACAGGCCACGGTGTTTCTCATCTCACGTTTGCTAGAAGGTGTAAGTGCAGGGCCTCCCTTCTGCTGGGGAGCTCCATGAGAGGAGAGTTGTCAGCACTCACCCTCTGGTTGGAGAGGAAGTCCCAAGCTGATTCTCTTCCAGGGATTCTGTTCTGTGTTTTGGAAGGTGGAGATGAACGGTCCGCCTTTCTCCTGGGTGGAGAAGTTATTACTGGGGGCTTTAGAGTCATCCTTTGCCGAAGCGTGGCTTATCAAGAGCAACAACAAACAAGTTGCCATGGCATTAGATATGCAAATGATGGAAAAAAGTTTCTTTCATGAAAATATTTTGTTGGAATACTAACCAAAAAGCATTTAAAAAACTTTTTAGCGCTTGCTCACATTCTCTGTCTCTGTCTCTCTGTCTGCTCTCTGTCTGTCTCTGTCTCTGTCTCTGTCTCTCTCTCTCTCTCTCTCTCTCTTGTGTGAGTGTGTAGGTCAGAGGACAACTTGGCAGGAATTGGTTCTGTCCTACCATCTGGCTGTCTGGAGTCAGAACTCAGGTTGTCAGTCTTGCTGTCAAATGTCTTTCCATACTAAACCATCTCGCCAGCCTCAGGAATGTTTCTTCTATCAGTATGCACCTGATAAACAGTATTAGTGCCATAGATAAATGACCACTGCATAAAACACCAAAAAACTGATTTTCTAGACAAAAATAGAGTTCTGATGATAATGTTACAAATAGCAAGGGAAGTTTCCAGTTTCCGAAAGAATTACTGTCCTATTCTAAGTAACCGTGTATGTACTTCTCTTACAGGGAAACGATTCATTTCTGAATTGATGGTTGATATTATTTACAGTACCAGGCAGCATTTTAATGTAGTGCTTCAGAAGGATGCTAAGAACTCTTGTTCCTGTTATCATCCGCCAAGCCCAGGAGGACATGTGGGCAGTGGTACTTGTAAATTACGATTGCTTCTAGTTTATAAAGATCGTTAAGGGCAGACGAGAATGGACCTCAGAACTTTAAACTCTTATTCCTAAGGTCTCTCTAGAGCACCGGAATCAGACTCTAATTTTAGTGAGTCATCATGACATCAAGCTATGGTGATAAATTGGGTGAATTCTCTTGTGCCTTAGTCCAACTGTGATTTCTGACAAGTAGCACACTATGCAGATGAGGCTGTCTCTGTCCTGGAGAGTGGCCACAAAGAAGGAGGGCAGCCACTGAGCTTATTCTGGAGCTTGAGGGAAGTAGAATTATAAATAGCTTGATTTAGAAGACTCGTAAACCCAAGGTGCCAGTTTCCAGGTGGCAACGGGGTACTTGTGTATGTGTTGGCAGGAAGAAATGAAAGTATAAAGGGTGTTTAATTTTACAGCATCAGAGCTCCCTCCCTGCTCATTATTGAGAGGTCCAGCGAGGTTAGTGGGGATGTCAGGAGCGTGTGTCTGTGACGGTGCCTCTGGAGCAGTTTCTGTCAGGCTTGAATCAGAGCAGTGTTCTCCTTAACCAACTGGAAATGACTGAAGAGTGGACCCCAGTCACACTTGTGAGTTCCAGGCTTGGCTGAAGCCTCTCATTTGGTTTGGAAAATTCTAAATTTAACTTGTTTTTCATTATAAAAATAAAATGAAAGAGTTTGCAGGAAGATGGGAGAGTGGTGAACAATGTCGAGTATTCATTTCATTAGCGCCAAAGCCATAAAAAAATGGTTGATGCTAAGGAAAAGCAGAACAGAGATGAATACGGTGTTTCAAAAGCAGATTTATAAAAACATCCCTTGTAAGCTTGATTAAAAAACATGATACTAGCCAGTGAGCCCTGCTGGCAGGAACCCAGGGAAGGAAAACTAGAAAAGCTAATAACCACCATGGAAGAGATAAAATTGGAAAGAATGACGTGTACATTGGGAATGGTCTTTATCAATGAAAGAGAACTGATCTGCTAAATGTTAAAGGGAACCTAGTCAAGGCAGCCATGATGTAACCTAAAAGATTTAGCGTTCCTAAAATTCATTTGTTGCCCAAAGCAATGATAAAGGTCCTGCAAGAAAAATCTAATGGATGTTGAAAACATAAGGAAGTTGTTCATTTAAAAAAAAAAATCAGATCAGAGCAATCAAAGAGATGATAAAGCTTTCAAACACAGAGAGTGGGGAGATGGCTCAGTGGTGAGAGTGCTTGCTCTCACAAAGATCTGAGTCTTCCAAATGTTCTACAGAAAAAGCAAAGCTATGGCTGCATATGCTCATAACTCCAGCATCATGTGTTTGTGTATGTGGGGAGAAGGGGTGGGAAGGGGAGCAGACACATAAAGAGATCTCAAGAGCTTGCTGGCTCTGAAATGGTTCTGTGGAAGACTCTGTCTCAAGGCAATAAGAAAATGGCAAAGACATCTGACATCTTGTTTTGGCCTATGCATATACACACACAGGTTTAGCAGCACACCCAGGTACGTGCACATGTGTACTCAGGCACACACAAAACACACACACACACACACCATCCCCACACTCCATCTTCTTCCCTAAATAGGAAGTTGTATTCAGACTTGATGGTATATAGTATCAACATCCCTTGAAATCACCCATAAATCGTGACTCAGCAACAAATCCTGAACAGAGGTAGGTTCCATGGGGCACGTGGGGTCCCTTGTATTTGATGTCTATTATTGATACTCTCCAATACCTGGTTCAGTGGTTGGCATCATGTCAGCCACACAACAGGGTTTCCGGTAAGTCATCTAGAGGAAGCAATGGAGGGGGCAGTGTGGAGAGGTGACTGTAATTCTGAAGATAATGGATTAGAGAGAGAGCCAGATGAAGCCACTGGGAATGAAATTTACCTGCCCAAGCCAACTGTGCCCTTTTGTGACAAATTATTTCTCCTCTTGGTTTTGGAACAGTCTCATTGATCTTCAAAGAGTTGTAAGGATCATTACAAGAGAATATCCTTGGCTTAAATAGACAAAGAAAAGGAGGCAGTTGTGAAGGAAATAGAATAGAGCAATTTCAGATCAGGCTATAAATTAGACACATGTATTATGGAACTAGCATGCCTCACATGGAAAAGGTTTATAATAGACAATAAGCCTGCTGGGAGTTTTAACTCCACTGGGAAGAGGTTCACATGGTTTTCTGACTGAATGGGAGATACTTACTAACAAAAATGCCACACAGTTTTATTTTAATATCATTATTTAAAAAAAAAAAAAAACATTAAACAAGTTGGTCTAGTTTAAAGGGAAAAAATGTACTGGTGAAACTATACAAATGACTCCAGGAAGGAAGTGCAGCAATAAATACAACGTTTCAGGGAAGGAAAGGGTGATATCTATATCTATACATATATATTCAAGTAAAGGGTGATATCTATATCTATACATATGTATTTGATATACATACACATATCAGCTATAAAAATAAATATAAAACATAACTTTGCTAACACTTATATAGTAAAAAGTATCACCCATATGTTCTGAGAGGAGATTAAAAAAGCAAGAGAGAAATAGAATTCAAAGTTAGGGAGATAAAATCCGTTCTACAGAGGGACTTGATGGTATCAGTTCAGTATTTACATGACAGTGAACACTAAGGCAGATTAAACAGGGCCATTGCAAATGGCAACAGGTTCATTAAACAACAAATGTCTTATCATTCCACATAAAACGTCATGAGAAATGAGAATAATGGGAGTGTTGAAGGCTCTTTAAATGTTAGGTTAGCTAGTATATAGAAGGCCCTAATTATTTAGAGAATATATATATTTAATGTTTGAGTTTTTGGCAATAATCATGTTGAGATCTAAGGATTGATGGGTGGGTGGTAAAATGTCCACAGTTAGGAATGGACAGTTGAACTCACTGGATCATCTGGGAGCCCCCTAGAAGTCTTCTCTCGATACACCTGCTCTTTGGATCTGTAGAATTGTTGGTTATGGAAGCTTTGGGGATCAGTCCTCCCTGCTAATGAGATGAGAAGGCTCATTAAGCTTGGAGCTGGGCTTAGGGAACCTGGAGTCAGTAGCTGTCCACAAGGGGTGTCTATGAGCGAGAAGTGACAAGAATAGTTTAGGGCCTGTTACAAGGACAGAAAAAGAGGTTTTGTGTTTGTGTGTGTGTTATTAAGCACTTGAAGTATTTTTTAAGGAATTATTCAACCAGAGAGATAAATTCTGAAGAGTATGTTGTTAGATAATTTTGTTCTTTTGTGAATAACATTTATTAAGTGTGCTTGCATACATGAAGATGGCTCTGACATCACCAGACAACATGATGTCATGGAGACACTGGTGTATGTGGACTCGAATATCCATTTGTAGCACAGGACTCTATTGGATTTATTTATTTTTTTTTAATTCTCTCCTTCTATATGCATTTTCTCTAACTCCACTGTTAACTGCACAGAGCTGCCGCAGTCACTGCATCCTGAGTGTGTCCCTTACTGGATTACTGAGGACCTGTCACCTATGCATAGGGTAGAGAAAGGGGGAAAGGCACACTCCTTGAGGAAGCTGTAGCAGTAAACTTGCCTCCTTTCCATCCATTTGCAGCTAGGTCTCCAGCACCAGGACTTGCTGATGTGTGGCTGTGTGGGCGCAAACTTGCATAAAATGAAGGTCGAGTTCTGCCTAGGGGGGGTCTCTTGTTTCTTCTTGGGTTTACAGACGTGATTCTGGTTAGCTGAACTGGCAGGAGATGCTGCTTACCAGCCCTCTGCCAAGTGCAGCCTTAGGGAGTGTGCTTGCTCTGTGTCTCTGTAACTCAGGCTGTGACTGTTTACACAGTCTCTTGGGAAAGCTTCCTGTTCATCCTTCGAGACATGGCTAGTGAGTCTTCTTTTCTAGAAGCCATAATTCTATGTTCAGCTCCCAACCTAGAATTAATCACTGGCTTCTTTTTTCCAGACAGTGTTTCTCTGTATAGTCTTGGGGGGATCTCACTTTATAGACCAGATTGGCCTGGAACTCAGAGATCCACCTGCCTCTGCCTCTTGAGCACTGAGACTAACGACATGCACCACAATGCCCTGCTAAGCACTGACTTTTTAAAAGCCACCTCTACCTCACTTTGATACTGCTAAACATATACTGTATTACAGTTTATTTTTGCTTTTTTTTAAAGACATAAATGGTTATTAAATATAGAATCATAAAAGTAATGTAAATTCTTTAAGCATGTATTTTCAACTCACTTTAAATTCTAATATATAATAATATATATAATATGCAATACTACTAATAAAATATATAAACACTACATGTAATATATACTATGATATATACTATAATATGTAGCTATCAAAATATAACCCATCACACAGATTTATCAAATGATAACATCTTCCAATTACATTTATATTTTCTTTTAAAAAACTGTCTTGCTGATGTTGTACTCAGTCCCTCGTGCTAGAGCTGGGGTATTGCCAACAGTCCAGGCTGTCTTGAACTCATATTCCTCCTGCCTCAGCCCTCGAAATGCAGGGACTATAGGCATGCCACCAGCCTGGCTGTTAATGAACTTGGAAAACCATTTGTTAGCCAGGCATGGTGGTGTATGCCTTTAATCTTAGCACTCTTGAGGCAGAGGCCTGGGGAATCTCTTTGAGTTTCAGACAGATCTACACACTGAGATCTCAATCAGCCAGGGCTATGTAGTGGAACATAGCTTTCCCCCTTTAGATAGAAAATTCTCCTGAATTTTGGAGCACAGGATTGTGTTTCTTGAGCACTGAAGGACGTTCTATCTCACAATTGGACTTATTCTGGGGCCAGGTTTAAAGTTTGGGATAGGTCCTGAGACGACAGGATGGAGTGAATGTGCTTCTGCAGCTCTCTGTTAAGCTCATCTCAGTGTGCTTCCTCACAGAAGGCACATCTTCCATCCCGCAGTTTGGGTGGAGGAGGCCATGTTTACCCTGTGAGGCCATGGTAAGGAGGCATTGGCTAATGACCATTTATCCCATATTGGTCTGTGCTGGTTTCTAGAGGCACAACAGCTGCTTCTGGAAGTCTCCTGAGTTTTGGGGGCCCTTTTGGGCATCATACATGAGTGAGGCCTTGCAATAGACCAGGGAGACTCAGAGTGTTGGCTTGGAGATAAATACATATTAAAGGAGTCACATGGACAACTCTTTTTCTGTTTTAATTTCACGTGAGAGCTGGAGGATAGAGTAGGATGAAAAGGAATGGAACTCTCTTTAGATTGGAACAGTTTGTGTGCACAGGATGCATCTGCTATTGAAAGGACATTTAGTGGAATAAAATCCCAATGTATATGAGGAAATAAAACTGTAAAAGATGAGCTTTGCAAAATAAATATCCACCTCACTGGAAGTGCTACTGGGAAGATAGATAAAACACGATCACAACTGATGTGTTTTGTCCACTTGATTTTCTTGCACATTCTCAAGGTTGGTAGGAGGAAGGGACTATGGTAAGTACAACTAGTACTAGAAGCTCAACAATTTGCCTGGACTAGGACAAGACTTGGCTTTCTCATCTCTCATCCCTGCGCTGTGGTTGGTGACGGACACCACAGAGGTGAGCTGAGTCTATGGTTCTGCTTTGGTGGGTGCTCTCTTCAGGGAGATGGGGTTGGCCTTCTCTTGGAGGCTCTGGATGGGAGAGGCTGTCAGATGAAGGTTGGAGGCAAACGATGCTGTGGACTTGGAGACTTTGGGAGAGGTTTCCATTTAAGTGGTGGGAATAGGCTGGACATGTAAATACAGTTTGAGAGAAATTAAACCAGGAGGAAATAGTCAGCTAAGCCAAACTGATTTTCATAGCTTGGTGATTCCAGGCTTGGATACTGTGATAAATAAAATAATGGAGATAAAAGAACCCCCCAAAGTTGGGTTTCTTAGCCTGGATCACCTACTCTTATTGATGAAACAAGACAATGCAAAACGTGCACTCTATTGCGCCATTTCCACTGTATGAAAGACATCACTGTTTGTGTGCTCTGTGTGTGGTTAACCTCAGGTGACATTCTTCAGGCTTCACGCCTTTGTTTGAGGTCTCTCACTAAATTAGAACTTGCCTGGAACTTCCCTAGGCTGGCTTGGCTGGCCCATGAGCCCTGGGGATCCACCTATCTCTGCTTTCGATGCATTAGAATCATAAGTATGCCTTCCCACATCTGGCTTTTTGAAAACATGGGTTCTAGAGATTGAACTCATGTCTTAGCAGCTGCGTTATTGATCAAGGTATCTCTCTCCCCCCAAGAAATCATGTTTTACTATGAAAATATAGCTGTAGCTCGTGCTCAGAATAAAGCCTGATCCTTTCAGCCTAGGAAGGCATTGCTGCATTGCTTCTTTACTCTGTGCTCTTGTTGGATGTTGTATGTTGAGGAGAGAACCTGTTGTCATGGGCCAGAGTGTTCTTAGCCCACATATCTGGGCCCTGGTTGATAGACTGTCCTGCCAGGAGGCCGATCTGGATCTTGTATGGGAGAATGTGGGGTGACTAATTTTCAGGTTTGGGGCATTTGAGGTATAGGGGATCCTCACTATGCAGAGGAACTGAAGGCCACTGTGGAGACAGGAGTGCATAAAATGTACTGAAAGAGGGAGAGACCTGAACACCTATGCTCTGGTGTCATTCCCTTCCCCACATCCTGCCTTTTTGTGTTTATAATCCCTGTGTGAATAAGTAAATTATGATTTGATTTAAATAATTAAATAAATTAAAAAAAAAGAAAGAAAAAAGAAAGAGGGAGAGGGAACAGAGGTAGCCAGGAGCCAACATTCATTTAGCACCTACCAGGGGTGTGTCAGTTGGGAGCTAATCCTAAACCTTTGTAGAGATCCTTTTGGGGCAGGGACAGTATTTCCATTTCACAAATGGAGAAACAAATGCTCTGGGTATCTAATGTACTTAAGTGCTTCTCAACCAAGTCTCAGAGTTGGGGTTCAGAGTAAGTCTGTCTCCCCAAGTTTCTAACTCTAGGATGTGCGACTTTTGAGCCTTTTCAGGGACCTAGGTGATCCATGGAGGGAGATAGTAGTGATGTTCAGACACTTTGTGTGTAGTTGCCTTGCAACTCTTGTGACTGTTTCACTTCCTTTTGTTGATGTTATGTGGGTTCTCATCAATGGGTGATTACACCCAGCACACACACACACACACACACACACACACACACACACACACGCACACTCATACACACACTTGAGAACCTACACACACAGCACAAAAACAGTGATGTCTTTCATATAGTGGTGATGGAGCAATAGAGTGCACATATTCATTGTCTCCTTTCATCAAATGAAAGTAGGTGACCCAGGCTAAAAAATCCAACTAAGGTTGGTTTTGTTTGTTTGTTTGTTTGTTTGTTTTTTCCATTATTTTATTGGTTCACAGTATCCAAGGCTTGGGATCTACCAAGCTGTGCAAATCAGTTTGTCTTAGCTGACTCCACTTCCTCCTGGTTTAATTTCTCAAACTGTATTTACTTGTCCAGCCTATTCCCACCATTTAAAAGACAAACTCTCCCCAAAGTCTCCTAGTCCACAGCATCATTTGCCTCCACTTTGCACCTGACAGATCTGTGCATTACACTCCATTGTGTAATGTAGATCTCATTTTTCTGATCCCTCCATCCCCGGGTGTTTCCAATGCCCGGCTCTGGTGCGTGTCTTATGCACAGGTGCTCTGGTGGCATCTGCACTTCACACAGAGGAATCAGAGGTTGACTCTGTCCTAGTCCTCATCCTGACAGTTCAGGCAGTGAAAAGGACCTCCAGACTACCGCTGCTGGCCCTGCCTTCCTGCCCCTTGGCTGTAGGTGCTCCCCATTTGGATTGGCATGAACCCCAGGGAACCTCCTTGATAACTCATAATGGAATCTTTGAACAGCTGCCCAAGAATGCTTTCCAGATAGACAGCCATTTCTTCTCTTTTTAATGGAAGCTCTGACTGACTAGTTGGTTAATGGGTCCCAGGTTCTCTCAGGCCACTTAACTTCCTCATTTTCAAGCATTATCCACGAAGAAAAGCCACTCCGCAGATGCTTAAGGCTTCTGGAGCTCAGTCAGAGCCATCCTCAAGTTGTGAGCAGCAGTTTTGATTGGTGTGATGGGGAGGGGTTGATGACTCCCTGCATGAGGGGGAAGTGAAGGCCCTGCCATGATTTATTAATCACTGGTATGGCTACAGGCTACCAGCTCTCCAGGGAGCCACAGTGTGAGACTTCTGTGGCTCAGCCTTGCTTGGGTTGTCTGTCTCTACCTCCTGTGCTGCTGCTAGGGCTTTATCTCTAGACCTTTTATTCTGGCAGACGGCCAGGATGGTAGAGCCAGAGCCATTCCCCTTGAGTAAACTGCTTTTGCTTTTATAGCAGCCTGTGGGACTCGCCCTTGCCAGAACCAGCCTCTCCAAGGAGGAGGCCTGTGGGACCCATGTGACTGTAAAGAGGGCTTTTTTTTTTTTTTTTTTCTTCCAGATTTACTGATAAAGTAGTTATATCAGTGACTCCACACTAACCCCTGGTTTGTTTGTTGGAAGTCATAACAGCTCATGGGCTGAGGATACTGTTCGCTTTTGGTTTCTCAAATGTGGTTTTTATTTTTATGATTAGCTAAGAGGCTGGACTTGATCTTCTGGAAGAGAGGCTTCTGTGTAGCATAAGCTCTTCTGTGTGCTGCATGTGCTGCAAGAGAAAAGCTTCCTGTGTGACCCTGGCATTATCTTCACTTCCTTTAATCCTCTTGGGTCAAGACTCAAGAAGTTTGAACTGTGTCTCCCAAAAAGATATGTCCAAGCCCTAGCTACTCACACTTGTACCTGTAAATGTGAAGTTTACAGGAAGGGCATGTTAACTGATATAATCAGGAAAGGTGATCTTATTGGATCAGGGTCGACCCTCAGCTCAGTGATTTGTGGGTTTGTTTGGTTTTGTTTTGTGTGTGTGTGTTTAAATGGATGCACATGTGTGTACATTTGGATCCAGAGGTCGACCCTAGGGCCTGTCTCCATTGGTGTGTGCATGGTGTAGTATATGCACCCATGGAGGCCAGAGGAGGACATTGGGTGTCCCACTCTTACTCCTTTGAGATAGTGTCTTTGCTAAGTGTAGACATAGGCTGAGAGCTAGCAAGCCCCAGAGAGTCCTCTGTCTCCATGTCTTGAAATCTAGGTGTGCACATGGCCGCATCCAACTTCTTATGTGGGTACTGGGATTGGACTCAGGTCCGTATGCTTGTACAACAAAAATCCTTACCCACATCTCTCCAGCCTCCACCTTGTTTGTTGAGACAAGGTCTCTGATTGACATTGAGCTCACTAGTTGGAGTAGGCCACCTGGCCAGCAAGAGTTAGGGACCCGTGTATCTGCCTCTCTGGTGCTGGGATTGCAAGTCATGTGACTTTTTTTAATCATGGATCTTAGGAATTGAGCTCAGATCTTAATGAGTTTACTTTATTGACTGAGCCATCTCTCCAGTCCCTGATCTGTGTCCTGTTCCCCTCCCCTACACTTAGAAAACACTCTCTCTCTCTCTCTCTCTCTCTCTCTCTCTCTCTCTCTCCACACACACACACACACACACACACACACACACACACACACACACACGCACAGTGGCAGGAGAAATGATAAGACATACTGGAGTAGTGATGTTCGTGTAAACCAAGGGAAGCCTGGGATTTCAGCAACTACTAAAACTAGAAGTACAGGGGAGAGTTTTTCCTGGAAGCAGCCATTCAACATTCTGACTTTAAACTTCTTCTTTTGTTTTGTTTTGTTTGTTTGTTTTTCGAGACAGGGTTTCTCTGTGTAGCCCTGGCTGTCCTGGAACTCTGTAGACCAGGCTGGTCTCAAACTCAGAAATCCTCCTGTCTCTGCCTCCCAAGTGCTGGGATTAAAGGTGTGTGCCATCACTGCCCAGCTGACTTTAACCTTCTTGACTCTTATGTCTTAATCCACTTAACTGCTTTTAGTTGTTAGAGCAGCCCATGAGAATAATCAGCTACTAACCCTGTTTTGCCAAGGAGCACACAGGGCTCAGAGGTGTTAGGCATTTTGCCTTGGGTTGTTCAGCACTCATGCAGAAACAAATGATTGGGAGTGCCAGAGAGTGCCACCAAGTCTGTGCCCTCCTTTCCACTGCTGAGCAGGCTCAGCGGTGACTTACTGATGCTGGTGATCTAGGACATCTTAATGAGCAGTATGGTCTCAGAGGGAGGTTATACAGTTGCAGTGTGGATGTGCTACAGGTCTGGGATGGGGGCTGACGTCTCCCTGAGTGGCTTGGTGGAGGCGGGGTTTGCTTTTGTTAAGCAGGCACAGCCTCCTATCTTCTGGACAGATCTAAGTGTGGGGTGGAGACTGATATCATAGTCTATTTCAGTGAAGCTGGGGGAAACAGAGCCTAGGGCCTATTCTGTGGAGTCAGACTGCCTGCCTTCCTAGTCTGCCTATAGTTGGGAAAGGTGAAAATTCACCTCTGGCTTTTCCAATGCAATGAAAGTAGGACTTGTGATTTGGAAAAGGCATTGGAATACCAGTAGAGGCTTTAAAAAGTGTGTGTGTGTGTGTGTGTGTGTGTGTGTGTGTAGAGAGAGAGAGAGAAAGAGTAAAAGAGAGAAAGAGAGAGAGGTAGGAAAGAGAGAGAGGGGAAGAGAGAGAGAGAGAGAGAGAGGCTGTGAACAACCTATTTGTCCTCCCCTTCCACCTTGTTTGAGGCAGGGTCTCTTAGTCACCACATGAGCAGGCCATATGAGCACATGAATATGCTATGAGCCTCTGGGGCTCCCCTGTCTCTGCCTCCTTTTCATCCAGGTGAAGAGAAAGAGAAGTTACAGACGCCTTCCCTTAATACTCCACTACCATGTCCTACTTTATGTTGGTTTTAGGGTTCTAAAGTCAGTCCTTGAGTTGACACTGCAAGCATTTCATCTAAGCACCATCTCCCCAGTCTCGAGGCTTTGGGGTGGGGAAGGGGATGAGCTCTTATGTAGCCTAACCTGGTCTGAAACTCGTCTGTGTAGCAAAGATGACTGAAGTCCTGCTCCTCCTGTCTCCACTTCCAGATTGCTGAGATTACAGGTATGTGTTGCCATGCCCAGTTTTATGTAGTGCTGGGAACTGAACAGAGAGTTTGTGCATGCTAGGGCAAGCCACTTTACCAACTGAACTACACCCCAGCCCCAGCGAGTAACATGAGATACTGGCCTTTTTATGAGCTGAATTGTATGTCTGCCAAATTCATATGTTGAGACCCTAACTGTCAATACTTCAGAACATGATTCTGATGGAGACAGGGCTGCTACAGAGGCTGTGAAGGCAAACCAAGACCATGTGGCTAGGCTCTAGTCTAGTGTAGCTGGTGTCTAAAACAGAACATTTGGGCATGCATAGACATTAAAGGGAAGTGGCCAGTGGGGGATTGGACAGGAAGTTGGTTCTCTGCTACCAATGTGTGGGTTCTGGGGATCAAACTCAGGTCATTAGGCTTGGTAGAAGATGCTTCTATCTGCTGAGCTGTTTTCCAGGCCCCCTTACTATTACATTTTTCTGGGCCAGGGTCTTGCTATGTAGCTCATACTGGCCTCCAACCTATGATCCTTCTGCATCCAGCTTCTCATGAGTTCTTTGATCACAGGAGTGTGCCATCTCAACTAGCTAGCGTGGCCATCTTTTAATGATTGGTTTTGAAATTGGCTACATATACAATGGTACAAAATATGAAGGAGAGCACAGGCAAGAAAGACTTCCCTTTCTCACTCCCAGTCCAGCTTATCACACTGACCACTGCCTGAGAATAGACCCTTAGATGCTGAGTGCCATTAAAGAGGAAGTTGTCTGTGTACCACCATGCTGCCCCCTCCCCATGTGTGTGCGAGTGTGTAGGGAGGCCCAGTGTGGCTTCCTTATTAATTTATGTTCTGAAAAAGAAATCCAGCCAGATGATTTAATAATTATGATGTATGCAAGAGCACAGAATGAAACCACCTTTTGCTCTGACCCAGCCTCCCCACATACCTCCCTGATGGTGTCTCAATTTTGATTATTTTTATTATTTATTTACTAATAGATTTCAGAGATTTCCCTATCAGAGAGGAATTCCTCATTCTGTCTTTTGAACCCCCGTATCAGGCAGCTCCCCCCTCATCTGAGTTACATGGCTTATGTTACTCTGTCATCTGGACATGTCATCATGCATGATCATACATGTTCATACACAGTCATCCCCTATGGGTAGGTTGGTTGGTCCATGTCTTTACTGCTGCCTGGTCTCATTCACATGTCATTTTGAATATTCCTAGATGAGGAATTGTTAAGCCTGGGGCAAAGAACCTTTGTGATTTTGATAGCTGCTGCATAACTGTTGAGCAATTATAATTGAGAAGTTGTAGCAGACTGTCCCCCCAGGAAAAGGTGAGGGTGCCAGCTTCCCCACTGCCTCCCAAGCCAGTGCTAACACATTCTATCCTACTTGGGAGTTTCGTTGTCGTTCTTGTGAGCAAACATCTTTTTGGCAGTCTAAAAACCACTATTGTTTCTTCTCTACAAACTGTTCATATCCCTTCTGTTGTGAAATTGGTCTTATCTGGGTTCTCTCTTATTGATTTGTGGGAACTACTTATATATTAAAGAGATGTGCTGTTTGTGATTCGAGCTGCAGGCAATATTTTCCTCTTTAGTCACATCCTTTAATCTTTCTCTCATGGCATTTGGGTTTTCTCTCATTTCTTCTCTCCAAAATCACATAGTAAAAAGCTTGTGTTTTCTCAATTGGGTTGATTTTTTTATACTCAAAGATTTTAATATGTAGACTATTTTCATGCCACTTTTGCTTTATTCTGTTGATTAGATGAAAGCCAGAGGTTCCTCTACATCCAAAGGAAGCCAGTATTTAGGCGTGATGTGTGAGTGAGGGGACCCACAGGCACTTTCCTGGTTTCCACTGAGAACCAGAGGAACCAGGTGGCTACCCCGAGGTTTCTGTCATTAGTTGGAAGCTCGTTGCTGTTCACTGTTGACCTGTGGTCATTTTCTACTGCGGTGTCACAGTGTGGCCACTGACTTCCTGTCTTGAGGAGCACATGTGATCGTCCCTGGGTTCTGGGTGTCATCTGCAAGTGGAAAGCTGAAGAACTTGCCTTCAGACTCTGGGGCTGCCGATAGCTTGTTCCTCTGGAGACTCTGGGTAAAAGGCTTCATTGTTATTCTTTCCATTTTTCCTCTGTGTGTATTTTACATTTGTGTTTGCATGTATACAGGTGCTAGTGTATGTACAGGAACATATACCTGTGCATGCATGCATATGGAAGCCCAAGGTTGATATTGGGACTCATCCTCCATCATTCTCCCATCTTACCCATTGAAGCAAGGTCTCTCCCTCAAACCCAGGGATTGCCAGCTTGCTAGGCAGCTTGCTCTGTGATGCCCTCCAAGCACTGGCCACCACTCCCACCAGGCATTTATGTGGGTACTGGGGTTTTGAACTCAGGTCCTCATGTTTCTGTGGCAAGCACTTTTACTGCTGATCCATCTTTCCAGCCCCAAAGTGTAGGAAGTGGTTCTCCCCGCTGTCAGGATGGCGGTTGGCACGTAGCCAGCTAGCTTGAGTAGGCACTGTGGCTGTGGTTCATTATAGAGAAAAGGTTAGCGCTTCCAGGTGTGGCTACTCGATTAGCCCACCTCGCATCACAGGAGCAGCCAATTAACAGTGACGGCGTGGCAGCTGCTGATGAGAGTAAGGCAATGCATATAAGGCGGCTAGGGCGGTAGCCGGGGGGGATTGAAAGAACGGAGAAGAGGATTGGAAGGAGGATGGAAGGAGAGAGGATTGAAGGAGGGCATTCAAGGGGATTGAAAGAAGGTAGAAGCAAGCGTGCTGTAATAAGGAACCTGAATAAAGCTGCTTGAAGAAGAACATCGTTGTAGCTGCCTACAGAAAGTATGAGTATTTAAATTGCACTCGTACTTCAAGGGTCTGAGTTGCTTGAGAACTGCTGTCCCTTACTGGGCTATTTCAGATTTACTTGAACTGCTTCCTGCTCTGTTATTAATGACACTAGGACCTCTGCTTGAAGAGGGCTCTTTAATGAGGCTGCCTGATCTTAGCTGTATTTCCTGTCACTTCAGTTAGTGAAGAAAGCTCCACTTCAGGTTTGGAGTGATTGCAGAGGGTATTGGTTTCTCAACCATGATGAAGAACGCTAGGCAGAAGAGGCCCAACCTGTAGAAACTGCATTGGGTACCAATCCCAGTGACAGACATCTGGATACAGGGTGATGCAGTGCCGTATTTGAGTGACCCAGATGAGTGTCCTGGTCCCAGTTGGGGCAGTACTGTGTTAGACCTTACCACAGGCTAGCCCAGGTGGAAGAATATTTTGGAAATCCTTGCTAGGAAACACTAAGTAGATGCAGGTCTTAATTTGTTCCTTTAATGTCTTGGCTAGTTGGAATTCAGGCAACTTGTGACCTTCTTGACTTTGAGAATTGAAGTTGTGGTTGGTTTCTTTTTAGCTCTGAGATGTTTGTGAGTGAGGGTATTAGGATCCCATAGGCAGAGAGTGTGATAGAACTGCTAGGTAATTCTTAGGGTTGGGCTGCTGAGGTTAGAAGACATCTAATGAGTTTGAAAGCAGGCATCAGGACTTCTGGTCCATGTGTTGGGTTGGTATTTTTTCGAAACTTCTTAAGACATTGGGATAGACAGAGTGTTAACATCAAGTCAAGTAGTGTCTGTGCACTTTTGCTCAACAGAGAACTTGTAAAAACCCTGGGACTTTTGTAGCTCTACACCAAGGTGGTGACATCCTCTCTAGGGACAGGTTTGATGAGCCAGCGGTTGTCCCATCGCACCCTGTCCTGGAACCCTGGTTTCAACTTGACTGGCAGCTTCCTAGTCAGCTGTACCATCTTCCCATCTTACTGACCATCTCTGTGCAGTTTCACTCAGAATGGTAGGCAGAGGCCCCATTACCCTCTGCTAGAAGCGGCCTTTAGCTGCCTCCTCTTTAAAATAACAGGTTGATGGAAAATTTTTTGAAAGTGGAGCCTCCTAATTGAACCTTAATTTCCATTGAAGTATTTTTATAAGATTTATAGCTGTGTTTAGCAGCTCTCTAATGACACTGCTGATTTGCATAATGCTGATTATCCAGGCAATTCAAAGTCATTTATAGCTGTGTCTTCATCACCAGGTGGCAGATAGAGCCCCATTTCATTGCCAGGGAAATTGAGGCTTTTTATACAGAAATAAATGACCCATGAAAATCTGGCTCTGGAGATGAATTACTGATCATCTTTACCCCTTTCTTGTGTTGACTTTGTGAGGATGGCGTGCTCTTGAGGAGCTGGTCCTCTCGCTTATTAGGCACTAAGTGAGCTTGAATTATTTGTTTCGGAAATGAGATTTCTGTCTCTCTTTGTATATAAAATGGAAATTCTGCCTCCCTTCGCTCCCCCACTATGAAGGTTAATGAATGAACGTGAACTTTGTTAAACAGTCTAAGAGAACGACACTATGAAAAATGTCACTTTATTAATGATAAACTTGAGATCGTATGTGGGGCTCCATGAAGGTGTTTGCTAGTTTTCTAAATGTGTTGGTAAATCCTGTCTACTTACTCCCCCTGTAACCCTGCTAAGAACTTCTTTTATGGTATTCTTCCCAGGAAGCAGATGTTTTGAAAGAGCCCGTTACCAAATCGCAGTTATTAAATAATAATTCGTATTGTGAAAACAGCACGGGAGGATATTTATAGCTGTGTGTTTCCAGTGGAAGGAAGCAGTTGTTACCACACAAGCCTGTTTTTGTTTTGGCCAAGAACAAAGAAGTCAGTTGCCTGACATTTAGGCAAATGGACAGGTTTGATTGCTGCCTTTGAAGTGGTCTTGGGAATTCCTGGCTGTCTCAACAGTTTGCGGTCCCAAGTCTGGAAGCTACTGTTGAGACTCTGGTGACTGCTAAGTCACCAGGGGAGGGAAGGTGTTATCTGGGTTTTAACTTTCTTATTGGTGATGGAAGGTTAATGCAGAGTAACTTCTGTTATCTGAGGAAGCATGTTGCAGGACCCTGAGTTCCTGCAATAGCCAATAATAGTACTGGATTCTTATACACGGGTAGTGCATACAAAGTGGAACTGGGGACAAAGGGACGATTTATGACCTAGGCAGGGCAGAGTAGGATGGTCTAAGGTCATCATGTTACTCAGACCTAGCACACCATTTAAAACTTAAGAATTGTTTACTTCTGGAATTTTCCATGTAATATTTTTCAGACTATGTTGGGCCCCAGTTAACCTTGGGAAGTAAAACTCAGAGAGGACTTAGTACAAGAAAATATTGTAGGTCTGTCTGGGACTGATCACCTGCTGCTGTGACTTGGCACTTTCATTCCCCTTTTTTTCCTTGCCCATAGTTATTACTTTACACTTTTCCCCACCCAGTCTGTTAATGTAACTTGTGGGTGAGTCTTTTGATACGTTTGTTGCAAGTCAAGTCTGTAGTTCACACACCTGGATTGTCCATTAAAAGCTTAAAGAGATCTTTGTTGCCTGGCTTCATGACCTTATAGCTGGCACTCTCTCTACTATATAGGTTTTGCTCTAGCCTGCTGGGGTTAGTCCCATGGTCAAGGTCAAGTTGGCCCACAGCAAGGTATAGTAAGCACTGGACAGAAAGGGACTATCACAAAGTAGCACACATAGGGGTTTAGGCAACAACAAATTGTTCCCCTTTGTTTCCCAGAGGCTGGGAGTCTGAGGTCAAGGTTGATTTCTTCAATGGGTCAAATGGGAGGATCTGTTTTACTTATTTCCCAGCTTTGGTTTTCTGGTAACCTTTGCCCCATCTTGGTTTGTACTCTCAGCAGCTCGGTCTCTGTCCTCACAAACTCACAGTGTCCTTCTTCTCTGTGTGACCTCTGTGTTCTGATTTCCCCCTTTCTGTAAGGTTGGCATATCCCAATGACCCCATTTTATCCTGGTCACCTCAGCTTGTAGTGATTTGTTATGGCAAACTTGGAAGGTAGGAGGCAGTTGTGTCCCTAAACCTGGGAGACAGAGAGAGAGCTCTTGAAAGGGTAAGAGGAAGGCCACTGGAATGAGGCGGGACCACCACAGATCACTGCCCAGCTAACTGTTGTTCTAGAAGCCACAGGTGGGATGTTCATACGGGGTGCTTGGCAAGAAAGTCAGTGGCTGATGACTTGGAAGGTGTCAGGCTGACTTTGAAGGGTGAAGTGGAGAGAGAGTTCCTGTGTGCAGTGACTGTGGACGTCTCCAGATGGTTGGTTGGTGGCTGGACTTCATAAGACAGTCTTTGACAGGTTTTTTGGTGATCTTTCTATTTGTATTGTTGGCTAAGGGAATAGGAGGAATGGTGTGCTAATTCTCATCTGAGAGAGGGTCCCCCCTCCCCCATTCGATGAGAGATCTGTTGTCTTCTTGATGCTCATTAACTACTTGTTAAATTGGATCGCTCCATTTTTAGGGAAAACAGCATACCATGCTGGTTTATCTAGAGATTTTGGTCTCCCACCAAGAATTTTATAAAGCGACCTCACACTAATTACAAGATAAACATCTCCAGCCCCACGTGCAGCTATAGCTGGCTTAGTTTGCCAGTCATTTTTTTTTTTTTTTTCTTACTGAGAAGAGAAAGAACATTTGTTTGATGGTCTAGAGTACACCAAACATTTTTATACAGTCATTTTGGTTAATCCTTAGGCTAGGTCTGAAAGTGGTATTATCACCCTGCTTTATAGATATGGGGTCTGGGTCTCTGAGAGGTGAAGAAACTTGTGCAATTTGCATAGTAAACTGGAGAGCCAGGTTGTATTCAGGCAAGGCACTTCCATCACCAAGGGGCCTTCTCTCCAAGGCAACCTTCACATAGTGCTAAATGTGTACAACAGCATAGACTGCTTTGCTTAGGTTGGGATTGGATGGAATGGGGGCATCTCTGAGTCTCCCCTCTGTCGCCTCTCAAAGCATCACTACACAAGACACCTTGAGGCTATGTCCTTGACTTGGTTCTTCCTGGACGACCCTGCTATGATGCTGTTTTGTTTTGTTTCTGAGCTTTTCACATGTAGTGGACTCTAGGAGAATATATTTCTGCAGATTCCTTGAGGTATCCCTGCTTAATCCTAGGACTTTCTGGAGATTGGCATGCTAATAGCTAAAACTCTGCCTCTGGGCCTTATAATTCTTGACTTTGGATCCCTAAGAGAAACAAAGGTGGAAGATACTTTTGTGGAGTTCACTTTGTGGTGTGAGGAGAGAACAGATTCTAGACTATTGCATGGCTAAGGAAAGTAGCAGCAAATAGCATCCCACATCTCTTGTGTCAATGGCTGGTGTTTGATGTGTATCTCTGAGTTTATGGAGAATACAGTGCTCATGTGGAAAACACTGGTCCGGTTCTATTCATGTGAAGAAAAATGCAGGCAAGACAGTCTCTGCTCCTTACCTGTCCATTCTGGGTGAATTTGAAAGATGCCAAATATCTTTAGAAAGGAACATAATTCCTCATGCGATGCTTTAAGAAAGTTATTAGAACCAACCCTCCCTCTCTTCCTTTTTGTATGGATGTAAAGACATCATTATATAGTGTTGTAAACTTCTTTTTATGAGACTATTCTTGATGTTCAGGCTCAAAGAATGATACAGTTTTATCTTAGAATTGCTCTATTATTTATGGTCAGAGGTTCATATAAGAATGTCTGTTGGATTGTGTTTTAGTCAGGATTGTATAGACCATAGCTGCAGCAACATATTTCTACCAAAGTTGATAGGCCTCACCCTTGGAGATTGGATGGCTGGTGTACAGCTGGAGGGGATGGGGTGGCCATTGCTTCTGTTCCCCATAGTTGCTTTGATCCAGTTGACTGAGGATCCACTGTCTGGAGCAATGTCACAGCAGGGAAATCGTTTGCAAGAGCTGTTCTGTGCTGTTTGTCTCCTTTAGCCTTCACTTTGTGAGTGATGCATATCATGGCCCTCCTCACTCCATTGATCAGAAATAGGTCCATAGTCCCACCTAACCTGGGAAAGGAGGAGGTGCCAAAGGTCAGTCAGTGAGAATTGGTCCTGTCACAGTTAACTCAGAGTGCCCTGCTAGTGAGGACTTTCTAAGTGACTGCTCAGTGTTGGACCAAGAGCTGTGTGAGAAGATCGAAGCTCGAGTGCCTCCTCATCAAGTGGTCCTTATCCCCCTCACACCAGACCGCCCGCCCCGCACTTTCTTAGCACCTAGCAAATGAGATATTGATGAGTGAGGGCTTCTGCCTACATTGCCACCTGGGTGACCAACTACTAGCTATGACAAATTTGTGCATTTTACTAGCATAGCCTCTGCATTTTTAAAGGGATGGTCTTTAACCCTTCTCACAGTGAAACTTCTGCCTTGTTTGTATCGGCTTTATTTAGAATTAGAAAACCCAGGCCCAAATTCTAGTCCATTTCTTTCTCCTATGTGGTAGGTTGTTTTTATTTATCTACTTCTTTATTTATTTTTTTTAAACAAACAAGCAAAACAGGGTCTCATTATGTAGCCCGGGGCTGTTCTAGAGCTTGCTTTGTAAACCAGACTGACTTCAAACTCAGAGATATGCTTGCCTCTGCCTCCCAGTCACTGATGTTAAAGTAGTGCACACTACACCCTGCTCTTGATGTGAATTTTGAATTGGCTCCTTATTCTTAAGCTTCAGTGTTTCCATTTATAGAGGGGGGGATACAGGTATACAGTGTTTCCATTTATAGAGGGGGGATACAGGTATACAGTGTTTCCATTTATAGAGGGGGGATACAGGTATACAGTGTTTCCATTTATAGAGGGGGGATACAGGTATACAGTGTTTCCATTTATAGAGGGGGGGATACAGGTATACAGTGTTTCCATTTATAGAGGGGGGATACAGGTATACAGTGTTTCCATTTATAGAGGGGGGATACAGGTATACAGTGTTTCCATTTATAGAGGGGGGATACAGGTATACAGTGTTTCCATTTATAGAGGAGGGATACAGGTATACAGTGTTTCCATTTATAGAGGGGGGATACAGGTATACAGTGTTTCCATTTATAGAGGGGGGATAGAGATATGCAGATGCCACCTTCTTTGGCTTATCACAAGTTTTAATCAGCTTTAGTTTTCTAAGGTTGTGATAACAAATTCTTACAACTGGGTGGCTTACATACATTTGTGGAAAGTAGAAGTCCAAAATCAAGGTGTTTGCAGGGTTGGCTCTCCCAGAGAGACTCCAGGCCTTCTCTTGGCTTCCTCTTTTCTCCTAGGCCCCCTCCTGGTTTATGTGTTGACCACCTACTTTCATCTTTCTAGGACATTCTCTCTGTGTCTCTGTCTCTCTGTCTCTCTCTCACTGTGTGTGTCTGTCTGTCCAGATTTCCTTCTCTCTATGAGGATAATAGTTATTAGATTAGGAAGTACTCCATTCCACTATGACCTCCTTTTACATTGGCTTTAGCTGTGAAGATCCTCTTTCTAAATAAGGTCACAGTTAACAGTATTAGAGCTTAGGCAGGGAATATATCTTCTTGGGGAACTTCATCCTCCTTACTCCAGTAGTGTAGCAAAACACCAACAGAGTGTATCCATTACAGTATGTCCTTAGTAAGTGAGAGTTCCCCCTGCTCCTTGTAGGAAAGCACTTGGGAATGCCTTCATGGAACTTTTGAACTAAAGTTTGCTGTCCTTTTAAGCCTCTGAGGTTACTGTGCCGATCAAAAGAGAGCGATTTCTGTTGTCCTCTGGTGATATACTGCTCTTAGCTGGGGTTGCACACTCTTCTAGGGTATGTATGAGAGTTGTCATGCATCTCTATTATGGAATATGCCCAGCATTTGGATTTCAAGTGACTATAGCCCATTGCTGTCATGGTTTCCTTCGGGCACTTTTGTCTTGCTTAACGATGCAAAACAGAAAACGCACACAAATGGTTCCTCAAAATGAGGCCTATCGTTATTGCTTCTTTTACCTCCAGGGCCTCATACTGCAGAAGCTTATTCACTGCAAAGCAATGAGGCCTCTAAATCTCCCGCCTTCATATTTTCCATTCCATATTACAGTCGAACATGGTGAAATTAATTGTGGCCAAGGCAGAGACGACAGGAAAAACCTATAATGGTTTATCATATTTTACAGGTTTTGTGAGGGCTGTAAATTTGAGGCGTATAGGAATTGTATTTATTCTTCAGGTTCCACAAATTTGTTATGTTCCCTTTCCCCCGCCTCCGTGGAGGAGAGGTTCTTCCAGATAAAAGGGAAGGGGGTCACTCTACATTGAAGAAGAGAGCAGCCATAGAGATGTTTCCAGTGTTGCAGACCCCTGCAGAGCCATCCCTCCCAAGCTTCTTCAGTTTCATGACTGTTAATAGCTGAATTATTGATGCTGGTTAGCTGGTGGTGAGAGCTGCTTCTGAGACAGCCTCTCCCCTTACATCAGCTCTTTGATAGCAACGATTGTTGGAATCACATTCCGCAGGGAGATGTTATAAATTGAATAGGTGTTGTGTGTGTGTGTGTGTGTGTGTGTGTGTTTTGTTGTGCACATGTGCTCACAGCAGGAAGACCTCTGACCATATGCCTGTTTGTGAGTACCCTTTGTCTGAGCCTTGTGGTGTAAAAATTTGCATCCTGGGGTGGGAGCAAGGTCATTGCCATTACCCTAGGACCTTGAGAGTTCCATAGCTCTTCCTGACATGGAACTGCTCTTGTCTCAGTCCATTTGGACAGTGAAGATGCCCAAGGCTGAAGTTCTATGAAATTCCCCATTCTTAGATATCTGGAGAAGCTGTTAGCTACTGTAATCCCAAGGGCTGTGTGAACATGAACAGGGCCTTAAGGTCATGGTCTTTTGTTGTTGCTGCCTGCTTGTTTACTTTTGAGACAGGGTCCTATTATGTAACTTTGCTGACCTGGAGCTCAATATGTAGACCAGGTATCTTGAACATGTAGAGGTGTGCTTGCCTCTACCTCCCATGGTCTGGTATTAAAGGCATGTGCCATGAGTCTGTGCCAAGAGCCAGACATGAGTTTAGGGTCTTTATTCTGCTCAGAAAGTAGAAATCCACCAACAGAATTAATCACACACACACACACACACACACACACACACACACACACAAGTTCACACAGTGGTGTAGTGAGTCCTTGGGATGCTGTAGCTCACAGGCTAAACATTCTGACAGTGGCCCATAGGTACATGTTTATATAGTCACACAAAGACTCCTGTGTGAATGGTTCATGGCAGCAGCTTTCACACTTGCTCCAAAGTGCAAGTGCCCATTGCTGTGTGAGTGGACAGATACAGTGTGGTACATCCATACAGTGGCATGTTTGAGTGGACAGATAGATACAGTGCAGTACATCCATACAGTGGCATGTTTGAGTGGACAGATAGATACAGTGCGGTACATCCATACAGTGGCATGTTACTCAGCCAGAGAATGAAGCACAGTACCGAAACCTGTTGAAGACAGGTGTCTTTTGACCATTGGCAAATGAAAGAAGTCAGTAACAAAAGATCATGAATTTCAATGATATCGTTGTGGGGATATATAGAAGAGGAAACGCATTGAGATAAAAGCAAGAGGAGGTTGACTGGAGGACTTAGGGATGTGGAAGGAAGTGGGGAGTGGCTGGCCTGGTGTAAAGCTTCCTTCTGGGCTTTGCAAGGCTATGAAGTAGGATGTAGTGATGGGTGCACAAGTTGTCTGCCTTACATTGTGGTGTTGAATAGTGTATGAATTTTATCTCAACAAATCTGTTTAAAAGTCACATTTAAATTGCAGATTAGAATATTATATAAAAACTGAATTAAAAGATACTCTTTCTGTTCCTAACATAGTTAGATTTATTCTAATCTGTTCCCTTCCATGCCGTTAAATGTTGCTGAATGTGACCCATCCTATTGAATCCATAATCCATATTTTTATAAATTTTTCTCCTTTTTGCTGATGAAAACTTGAGTCTCAGAGTGTCAGGATGGCAAGTCTACTCAGTTGATTAGTGGTTGAGTTGAGACTGCAGATGATGCTTTCCCTGTCTCATTTCTCTGTGCTCCCCGGAGCTTGGGGGCTCTTACATTTGGGACAGTGTTGGGATTAGAACCTGAGTTCGATATTTCAGGTTCCACATAAAAAAGCTAAAGTGGTAGGGAGCACTTATGATCTCAGTACTGGAGAAGGGGAGACAGGCAGGTTGCAAGGAGGCCGTTGGATTCTTGGCAAATTCAAGGCCACCAAGACATTTGTATAAATGGTGGCGGCACCTAAGTGATGACCCCAGGTTTTTCTCTGGCACCCTCCTTGACATGAATGTCTGCACAATCCTACAGAAACACACAGGAAGAGCAAAGGTGCTGATACTGACTAGCCTCCTTGCAAACCCCTTCTCCAGGGGTCCTGGGTGGGTAGGGAAGTTCCAGGCATGTAAGGACCAGCTTCCCTTGGCACGGAGCACTGTTCTCTGTTTAGCACAGCATGTTGCCTTACTTACAGAGGATATTCATTTGTTTAGTTTTTAGCCAAAGATACTATTTTCTCAGCATTTTATAGTAATGACATTCAACATTCCTAAATGGCTGCTATTTAGATGACAGGTGTCTAGCTCGCTCTTCCACTGAAAGTAAAATTTGGTAAACCAGGTGATACAAAACTAGGAAGTATGTGTGTCAGGAATAGGGAGAGGAGACCCCGGTATGTGCCTGAAGCTCCATTTGGCATCTGTTAATTGTGGGTAGAGGTACAAAGAACATTTTAGCTGTACTACAGGATTGGGGAGTGGGGTGGGGGCTTCTGAGGGGCAGAGAAAGGGAGGTCCATAAACGGTTCTGGTGTTTGTGTGGCGTGACTAGGGAAGAGTGACTAGGAACTTCTAGGCCTCTAGAAGTTAGGAGCTGGTTCAGATCTGCTCCTACTTCTAGGGTCTGAGAGGCCATTGCATGGCCAAATGGCAAGGCTGATTTGTTTATTTTTCCCAGTGTCTTTTTTTTTTTTTTCCTCAAAATCAACTTGACACAAGCTAGGGTCAGCGGAGAAGAGAATCTTAATTGAGAAGATACAGCCATAAGACTAGCCTGTAAGCAAGTTTATGGGACATATCCTTGCTTAATGATTGATGTGGAAGGATCCCTCTGTGGGTGAAAGAAAGCAAACTGAGCAAGCCAGGGGGAGCAAGCCAGTGAGCAGTGTTCCTCTGTGACCTTGCTTTAGCTCCTGCCTCCAGGTTCCTGCTTGAATTCCTGCTCTGTCTTCCCTCAGTGATGGACTGTGATATGGAAGTGTAAGATGAAATGAGCGGAGCAGTAGAAACTAGCAGGGGCAGTTCTTGTGCTAAGAGACACCCATGACAGATTCAATGTCTTTGTTCTTGACTCCATTATGAGTGTAGCACTAGTAATGGACCGAACTCAGAGAGGCCAACATCTTTGCTTAGTTAGGAGTTTGGGCTGAGGTTTGTAATTGGGGTGGGGAGAGAAGAACTAGGCTTTTGCAGGTCTGGCCCACAACAAGGTCACCTTCAGAACTAAAAGGAAAAGCCCACATTGTCTGATTTTGCTGACAGTCGGTTTGCAGGGTTTCTGTTGGGCCTTGATCTTGTCCTCTGATGAAGGATAAATGTCTTCCCTGTTTGACTAATTGGAAGGGCTTGGGACAGGAGTGCACAGAAGGAATAAAGGCAGCAAACACAAATGTTTAATGACCAAAACAATATGGGTTGGATTAAAAGAAGCAGACTCAACCAAAGCGTGCCATCTTCTTTGAACTCCCAGTATGTCAGCACAGCCCCTAACCCACTGTTGACCTCTGAGTCAAGTCCTTGTTCCTCTACGTGCTCCCTATTTACTTGTGGGAGCACCTATATGTGCTTCATCATCTGTCAAATGACAACAGTCATGTGCTCACCCTATAAAGAGATGGACAGCTGAAAACAAGGTAGTGAATACAGACAGAGCAATTGATCAATATCATAGGCTCAAGAAAATAACAGCTATATTTATGATTAAGTGGTAGAAACTCCAATTTTCTAGATCAGAAATCTAAGGCTTATGCCACTAGCCATAGGGTTGCAGCAATATTGTGGACTATGCTGAGGGCTACCTGGGGGATCTAGTTGGGATTTGAAGGTCTTTTCTTGAAGGAAATTGGCTCCTCTTGGTTACTGGGACCCCGGATCAGTGTTTGCCTATGTTAGTGTATTATTCCCAAGCTCTCATCCTTCACCTTCCATGTCCCCTTTCCTGGAATAACTGAGGCCAAAGAGATGTTTTCCATCTGTTCTGCCTGTCCAAACTGCTGTTACTTATTTTCTATATGTGCTCGCCTTTTATTCCTAGTGTCAGCGAATATAATCTCTCATAGCAGATAAAGGCTTCCTCTCCCCATTTCTGATGCTTGGGACAATCCTGGGGCATAAAATGCCCCTGAGCACAGAACATGTGGCTCAGTACCAGATTGACTCTATAAGACCTTTTGCCCCGTCTCCTTTTAGACGTGGAGAATTCCCTTTTTATCAGGATTGTCTGTGTACCTGTGTGCGATGACTCAGAGCCTAGTGATTAGGCTGGAGTGAAACAACAACAAGCCAAGCAGCCATCCCAGAATGAGCCCCTGAGGGCCATCAGCCTTGGCTAGGACCTTTTGGGCTCCAGAGAGGCCAGAGATGGGTCTGAAGGGCTCTGCGGTTTGTAAGTGAGCTGATAGCTAATGGGCTTTGGTCTGGTGGCTGTAGGAGTCTTTGGATGCTATGTAGTAGTAGTCATAGAAATTTAAAGGAGACTCATTACTGGAGCAGTTATTGCTTTTGTTCAGAATGGCTCATCCCAGTCAGGCCCTATTAAATACAGCAATTTAACTGACACTTAGTGTCTTTAGGGGGATGAATTATCCTTTGGCCTGGTCACCTCCACTTTGAAATTTGATCATTGGTGCAGCGTGGGGAGAGCTGTTGAGGCTGATGCATTTGCTTGTGTGAGCCCACTACAGTCCTTCATTCAGCACACATTTAATTGGAACCGTGGCTACACGCTACACTGAGTGGAGCTCTCATTTCTGATGAAAATGAAGCCAGCCTGGACCCTGCACTGAGGGAGCTCATTGATTTCATTCAGTCAGAAAATATTGATTGGCACCTACTGTGTGTAAAACCTGGGCTTGGTATTGCCCAAGAGGCTGATGGCAGGTTGTTGCTGTTCATAGTCTCCTTACAGTCTTTATGGAATAGAGATGTGAGATGAATTGCCTGGGTCCAGCTTGGAACCGAGTGCATATTCCAAGGGGCACTGGGAATGCAGGTCGACGGAAGGGTGGTTGGATTCAGGGGCAGGATGGGACACGTCGTTGTGGAGGTGATTTAGTGAACCTTGCAGGATGTCATCTGTTGTGATGATGGGTGAATGAGGATAGGGGCTGGCACAAGGGATGGCTCAGAGCACTATGTGAAGCAGGCACAGCGTAAGTGACTGCTCCCCTGCAGCTGTTAGCACTAGGTCTGTCAGGCCCATGGGAGAGTTGGCTTTGGAAGTGCTGGAACTAGTTTGCCCAGTACTTGAGGACTGAGTGTTCTAGCTGGTCCCTCCCCATTTGGAAAGAGGCTGAAAAAGCAGATTAGAGTTGAAGGGAGATTGGAGCAAGACGGGAGGGGTTGATATTTCCCAGACTTGAACACCAGTGGGAAGAAATCTGAATTCTCCGCATGTAAATATCTGTGGTATGGCTAACTCTCAAGTGAGGATGACATTGAGGAGGATCCCGTGGAAGAATCCTCTCAGTAGTGGGCTTCACACAGGTGTAACTGGGCAGTTCTTTCAGCAAATGCTTTGCTAATTTAGTAATGGGGGAAATGATTTCTTCTAAATTGTCTGCCTGTGTTGAGTTATTGTATGCTGGTTCTGTGATAGCTGTCACCTTCATTAAAATTCTAAAAGAATAACATTTATTTACACCCTCGTTGTTTGTTTAGAAAATAGATTTAGATGGAAAGAAAATAAAAATCACTAGTAATTGCACCACTCAGTTAAAGTTTGACAAGCTGCCCTTTTTGTCATGTTTGATATATATATGAATGTGTGTGTAGTTTTTAATGTCCATTTTCCAGTTTACTAGAGCAAGCACTTTTCTATTTATGAAAACATTTCTAACTGGGGATAGGGCTCAGTAGTAGGGTCCTTCTGTAGTTGGCACGGAGCTCAAAATTGCATCCCCAGTTATTTTTAAGACATGCACATGTATTTTTTTTTTTAAACCCCCTCCCTCCCATCCCCAGTCTTCTTGGCCAATGGAATTCTCAGGTTTCTTTTCTATAGTCTTTATTGTGAAGATAATTGGTTTTCCAGTTGTCTTCCAACAGGAGCTATGTTCTAATACTGGTTCAGTTTTCTGTGCTACACAGTTCAGTGAGTCTCCTGAGTGGGCCTCCCCTTCTTTCTGGGGGGCACTTTGCCAATTCATCCAAATCTACTTTAATGGCCATATTGAATTCAGTCCAGCCAACGTTCTCGAATTTATTTACTCACTCCCCAAAACTGGGCTTTCAGTTCCAAGTTTTAGTTTTTGAGAGGTGGTAGCACATTTGTAGCTCTAGCTGGTGGACACTTCAGGCATTTCTTCAGTTTCAATGGGATTGCAGAAACTGCATACATCCATTTCTGCCCCCAAGGACCAAGTGGCTCTGAACAGATACACACTCAGCACAGAGTCCTGTAGAGCACTGTGTCTGCCATCTCTTCCCGTGCATCTGTGTGGTCCCTTCAGTGTCTGATGGGGAGTCAGTGCTCCATGATTCTGTGACTGTTGCTCTCCCACCAGCAGAGGAGCACAGGAAATCTTTTAGAAGTCCCTGTGGTTCACATGATCTCCACTGGGTGTGTTTTCTGTCTCTCTAGGGTCTCATTGGATCTTTCTCAGCCTCTCTTGTGGCTCACACTGGGGAGGAGACGTTGGTGTCTTCCCTGCTTTAGAACAAGCATAGACAGTGTATTGAAAGGTCAGAATCCAGATGAACAGGCCCCAGGGAGATGGCTCCATTGTTAAAGCACTTGCCTTGCAAGCATAGGAACTAGAGTTTGATTTCCAGAATATATGTTTAAAAAGCCAGGCATGGTGACTCTTGAGTGCTGGGATGTACACATAGACAGATCCTAGGACTCACTGGCCAGGTAGCCTAACAAGTGAGCCACAGGCCAACAAGTCAGATTACACTTTTTTCGAGGCACAACCTTAGAGAGTGATTGTCCTTTAACTTCCACATGCTCAAGCACCTGTACCATGTACACAGACACACACAGACACACAGACACACACACAAATAAAAAAGAAAGAAGAAAGACAGATAGGCAAACTGCTTCAAATTAATTTTCATCCTGGCTTGCTAAAGCCTGGTCAGGACCCAAGAGACCTCACCTAACCGTTTCCAACTTTCTAGTAGATAAGAATTAGGGACCACCTAAATAGTAAGGGGGCACTTGTGTCACCTTTTGAAGGCATGCCACAAATTACTAAGAATGACTTGCCCTACAACAGTGCCAACGTCATTTATTAGTTTTCTGCTGCAGAGCAACCATGTAGGGTTACCATCACATTTTTGTTAGGTGAAACCATACCCAATTCCAATTAAGACAAAGAATGTGCAATTTCCTGAAGTCGGGATTGAGGTCATAACCCTGAGTGCTCAAGAATTCCAAGTGTAATTAATCCATCAAATTATGATTACAGAGAGGAAATACCCTATCAATATCCGATGTGCTGAGAGGCTCCCTTGCTGGTGACTGATCATTCTGAATAGCCACACCCCGTCTGAGTGGACTGGGCTGGTGTGTGTGGTGCCTCCTAGGTATGAGTCCTGTGCGGGAACTGGGCAGCCTCCTGTCTGGATCTCCTGTTTCTGTTGAAATATGAAGCACATGCAGGCCGTGGTGGCAATAGGGGTTGACTTCTGCTCCTTCCATGTCACCTGTGCTTCCTACTGAAGTCTAAACTCCTTCATCCACAGGGATGTTGATCTTCCAAAAGGTGGCGGGTAGGATGGAGAGGGAGAGAGAGGAGGGACAGAAGAGGGGAAAGAGAAGGGACGGGGGAGAGAGATGACAGGGAGGAAGAGAGAAGAGGGAAAATGGGAGGGGAGAGAGGGAGGAAGAGGAGAGAGTAAGAAGGGGAGAGATGGGAGGGGTGGAAAAGAGAGGAGAAAGGGAGATGGGCGAGGAAGGAGCAGGCAAGAGAGCATGAACATACGAATGTGTTGGTCATATTTCATAGAATATTGCCACATACTACTTCTTGGAGAAAATGGCTTATCTTTAGTGTCATTGTCCCTATTTTATGGGGTCATGGTCCTGAGATGGATCATCCTATAGCTTCCCTTTGGCTATAGAGGGTAGGACCCCTGGTTATGGTCCCATTACTTTACAGCTATTGATAGAGATAATTCCAACAAAGTAGAAAGTGAAATGGAAACACAATTTAAACAGCCCCTGTGTCCACTCTAGATGGGACCTGGTAATGACCTTCTCTCTCCCCATCCTGTGACAAATAGGAGGCAGGGACCTGGTAGTTCATCCCCATGGTAATTCACATCTGACCCCAGCAGTTGGTTTTGTTTAATCCTTTTACTTCCCCCTAAACCACATAGTGGGAACTCACAGATTAGGGAGAAGAGCTGAGAGCTTTGGAGGCATGTGCAAATGGGATAATATGTTGGACTTTCTAACTGGAGGAACCTGACTTTTCTCACTGTGGTTTTCCCGTGGATACCACCAGGGGTATAAGATGCCTCCAGAGTTGTTCTGCATGTTAAGTGGGCATCCTTGGTGACAGTCTTCAGCTGTGTGCCCAGAACAGACATGGTGAATTACTGGATGCATTTGCCCTGGTGTTTTTCTGCCCCTCCTACCCCTGGGGGCATCTGGGGCCAAGCTGCCCCTCTGGATATTGAAGCTGCTTGCCACATAGAAACTGGCTTTCATGGTTCTCTGGTTATATGATCTTTTAGCTTTTGTTTCCTCCTGGGTGACCTTGGCACTGCTTCCTTCCTCCTTCATAGGGTGGAATCATGTGAAGATATTGGTGAAGACTCCTGTGTACTTAGCCTTGCACCTAGCATGTGCACAGTGCTAGGTTATTGGGTTAAATCTGCCCTGATCCCATGCCTCCTGTTCTCACTTCTGGCTGTATTTGCTTTGCCACAGCTGGCAACACCCCATTCTTGTGTAGGAAGCAAATCTTTCAGCCTTGCAGGAAAGAAGTTTCTGATGTTTTTGCCACCCCTAGTTGAATGCTGTGCCCATCCCACAATAGGCCTTGATTTAGGTCATTCTATCTTCAACCACACACAATGGGCTTTTCTGACTCTTCCAATCCATAGGGAGAAAGTTAACAATTCTAATTCCAAAAGCTCTGGGAAGACCCACCCACTCAGCAGGCATTATTTATTTATGCTTTAATCTTTGTAGATTACTCCAAGTTGCTTGATGCTCTCCAGAAAGCCCTGAGTAAATGGAAGTTGTGCATACACCCAAAGTAATTAATGCACTTTCTACTAGTGCAGGAACATGTAATTTGCAGGAATGTGTGTCAAGACCCACCCTGCTAAATTTATACCCTGTAATTTGCAACGTTCGCTGGCACAGAATCTGTAGAGCAGTGAGAGGAACTTACCTGCTTCGCAATTATATCTGCTGGCTGGTGTTGTAGGGTTGAGTAACTGGGAGAGAGGAGATTTCAATCACTTAAGTAAATGAGAAGTGGCTCCCTAGGGCCCATCTGAGATGGCCTTCTGGTAGGAAGGCTGGTTAATCATGTTTCCTCTGTGCAGAGTTGAGAGCTGATGAGGGCAAGAAAGGGAAGACTAGAAGGCATGCATCCTGAGGCTTTCCGGGGTATAAAGGGACCTTTGGCTTGAGAGAAAGTTTGTACATTGTCTCCTCTCAAACAGCCTCCGGGAAAGAAACACATGGGGCTAATCGAACAGAAATGGTTTAATGGAATATTTTATGAGCTGCATCAGCCCATATCACTGGCTTTGGAGGAGTCCTGTTAGTTTTTAAAACTGGAAGTCACTTTATAGCATCTGTAGACCAGTGAGTTCTGTGACATCCTTATAAACTTTCTTGGTTGGAGAATCCTGTGGAAGAATCATTGCAGGCTGAAGTGCAGCCTTCTGGTTCTGCTGGGTGCTGGGAGGAAGTTGTGAGCCAGGGCATGGCACTGCCTGCCTGAACCCAGTGTTCTGGAGGCTGAGGCAAGAGGGTTTCGAGTTCCAGGCTCCACAGGGCTATATAGCAAGACCCTGTTTCAAACTGAAAACAGAAACAAAATAAAACAAAATATATGCTGGTTGGGGTTACCAATACAAGAATCCCGTGGAGGATGAAATGGAGTTTAGTTAGCCCCAGCTCTGAAGATTCAGCTCCTTCCAAATGACCTTAGGTACTTTATTGAACCTTGTGTCCTTTTCTCATGTGTGAAGTGGAAGCAATGGTATCTTTGATCGGACTGGTTATGAATATGAGGCATTTGTAAAGGTGCCTGACACCCAGTAGACACCCAGTAAATGGTCCTTTTCAGGAGTGCCATTTACCTTTGGGGAAGACACCATAGTCATCAATTACAAACACCCCTTGGCTACCCAAACCGGGAGTGACAAGCTAGGAGTACCATATTCTTTGAAAATCCATTTGAGGCTGGAAAACATGGATTTGATTCACACTAGGCTGTGGATGGGAGTGGCCTGTAAAAGTCTCTACTGTCCTTACCTCAGAGCTTTTCTAAGATGTTGGGGGCCTTCTCTAGAGTTGGAAAATATAGAGAAGGCTTTGGAATCTGGATTGGGAGAGCTGTTTTCTCCCAGGAGATGATCGTGTGCAGCCTTAAATGTTCCTGTTTCCAATGTGGCTTTTCAGACTTGTGTCCAATTCCATGGATAGCTGAGGCTTGGGGAAGGAGGGCTATTTTCTCTGTACATGTGTGTCTGCATCTCCCCCACTAAATATTTATGGCTGGTGATGGCAACTCTGAAAGACCTAACTGACTGAATATTAATAAGCATATTTAAGAGAAACAAGGTCTTTGTTTTTTAGAGCAATGAATGCGTTCTGTTTGCTGCTCTTCTGCAGGAAGCTGGGCTTTCTGAGGGAGCAGAACTGCCCTGTTTTCCTTATGAGTTTTCCAGCTTGGACTTGGATTTTCTCTGAGGACTTATATAGGACAACAACAACAACAACGAAACCAAAACACATGCTTATAGTGATGTTACCCCAGTGGAGATTAGTGCCTTCTCTTGAAATTTTGATTGTGAAAATAATATACACTGTGTTTCTGTTTGCTTGTATTGGATGTACTCTTAGTTTCCTTTTTTCTTCAGTGAGTGAAACACCAGATATTAACCCTCCCCTCCCCAAATATACTGTGGTCAAGGTCCTAACCACAACTGGGGATCTTAGCCTGGTGTCCTTGTATTCACAAAAATGGATTTATACTGTTCACATGTCCATGGGTTCCCTAGCTCCCATCTGTGGCGCCTCCCTTTTTCCTTGAGTTTCTGGAGGAGTTAATTTCTCTGAAAAATCCCCCTTTCTGCTGAGATGAACCAGGCCTTTTTGTCTCATTAAGTCAGATATTTCTGGGCTATAGTGTGGGGACACTGGTTGGAAGCCGTAGACAGGGCTTTTAGATGTCTTCACTGCAAGATGGTCATCCTCCTGGCTATTTGCCTGTCTGAAACAAAGGCTTAGGAAAACAGCACGAACCAAACCAAACACTGGGGTCTGAATTCACATCCCCCAGACACGCAGGAGCAAGAGTAGGGTAGGGGAAAACGTGGCCCTGGGGGCGGAGGGAGGGGTTTCGGGCCTGCAAGGCTGGGTGTACCATGTGCCAACTTCAGGGAGGAATTCTGTCTCAAAAATAAGATGAAGAGAGAGCAACATAGGGAGATATCAGATCCTATACTACCTCTGGCCTTCTACATGAATGTGTACTGGCAAACACACATACAGGTGGATGGGGCCAGGGCGAGGAGCCATCCTTTGCCAAAGGTTTATGTTGAATGGTATTAAATGAAATTAAACTCCTTAGGCATGAGTGTGCCTGTCCACTATCCCACTGTCACCCAAGCTATGCCTCATAAATTGGGCTAGTGCAGCTGATACGCAAACACTGTTCTATAATTTATGTTTTAAAAAAAGTTTGAGGCATTTAATCCATGCAGAAAATGCTACAGGTCACTTCCCCTTATCCACGAGTTCCACCACCACCATCATAGATTATTACTGTAGAAATCTTAGAGCACAAGGAAACAGTGTTCATGAAGATTATTTTCTTTGTCTTAAGATCTAACCACTTCTTTTCCAGAAATGCAGACTGCCTATCAGGAGTTTCCCAGCTTTGCGTACATAGCTGCTTACTAAAACCCAATTCTACCCTTTGCTTCTTTCTTGTTTTCCTTTGTGCTTTAAGGATTCCAAGGAAGCTGCTCCAGAGGTCGAGTAGTGTGCTCAGGCCTCACACTTTGTCTGCACAGGAGAGGGAAGGATGTCATCCACTCTAGTGTAGGCATTTGGTTCCACAGCTGCTAAAATCTGAAGCCTGGGGTGGCCCCTTGAACTGTACATTTGGCATATCCCTGCTCCAGAGCTGATGCACATTTCTCATTGTGTATAAGGTAAGGTCCAAACTCCATCCTGCTGGTGGCAGTTGGGATTGCTTGCTCCTTCTGCAATGCCGAAGCAAAGCAGACAGGGCAGCACTAGTATGAGCAGAACACAACTGAGTGGGTCTGCTGCCAAGAATGCCATCTGCTGTCTCCCAAAGGCAAAGATTGATGACGCTTGTCTCTGCCTTCAATAAATAGTCAGAGAGACTAAATATATTCGTTTATTTTAAGTTTGACCAGCCTTTCATAATATTTCTTGTTAGACAGGGAATTTGTGTTGGGGTGATTAAAGTAAGGCCCAGCTCTTTGATTCTCAGATAGATGGCTAGCATTTTTTAGTAGCTTCCCAATTCTATTTCTTCAGTGTGCTTCTGAGTTTCTCTCTCTGTGGGACAACTGAGCTAATCTACATGAGGGATTGCACATTTGGCATATCCCTGCTCCAAAGCTGATGCACATTTCTCATTGTGTATAAGGTAAGGTCCAAACTCCATCCTCTGGCTTGCAAAGTCTTTCCAGGGTGCTAGCCCTCATCAGGACCATTCTGCCATTTGCTGTCATGACTCCACTTACCTCAGTATTTCCTCTGGAATTAGATTTCTGTTTTACCCAACCTACAGAGCCAGGCAGGTTGCAAACTGTTCCATGAAGCATTCAGTGCTAGGCCCTCTGGAATAAATGTCTCCCTCCTTAGTAATTTTGATACTTCTCTTAGTTCTCTTTTCTGTGTCACTTAGGCCTTCTGATGCTTATGAACGCTTGGGACTCTTCTGGTCAGGTTTTTCTTGTGCTTTCTCCTGGGTTCCCTGCAGCCTCCTGGGCACTAGGTTTCTAGAAAATCCCTTGGGGGTAGGTAAGGAGTCAGTTCATTGAATGAATATGTACTCTAAAACAGAGCCAGTGACTTAGAGGCTCAACCACAGTGCCTCAAGAGGCTGAGCTATCTTGCTGGTCCCTGTTTGTGTGCTACCTGTAGAACCTTGAGTGATGGCATCTCACTGGCATCCTTATGGTATAGTATGGCAGCTGCAGCCTGGCTCCCTAGCTATGGCACAAGAACTTGGGCATTAGCCACAGTTGTTTTTAATTAGAAATGTTTAATAATGCCTTTTTATTACTGCTGCCCTTGAACATGGTTCTTACTATTGATTTTAGTTAGTCAATTTAGTCAACCTAGATTGCATTCAGTCTCTATTCTAAAGCTGTTAGAGGTTAGCAACCTTTAGTGATGTATCTTCACTTCAAGATGTGAACATTTGGGGATCTTGAAACTAAAAAACAAAACAAAAACTAGATTAAAAAAATTAGGAAGAAAAGAAACCCTGGTGCTTGCACACAGAGGATGGGGAATTCAGGCAATGTTTACATTCTCATTTTCCCACTGCAGTTCTGAAGTTATTTGCTAGCCTTGAAAAAAAATTAAAAAAAAAGAAAATCTATTATGTATAAATTATGTATAAATCATCTTACCCAAAGATGATTATGCCAGATCTCATTAAAGAGAAAAATATTGTTCTTATTTATTTTCAGGGGAAATTCTGAAGAATACTATTTTCTCAGTGTTTCCCAGTTTTTTTGTCATGTCCTTATAGTAGTGAGCCTGATTCATAGTGGAAGTTTGGTGAAAGCAAATCGTTCCCTACTCCTTCCTAGTAAGCAGGCCTCCTGGCCTCCCAGCAGCTCATTAATGGGAGACTAGGAGATGTGGATGTCTGTCTCTTCCGGTGATGTTTTACAAAATCTACTCCCCTTTTCCTTCTGTTCTGTAGCTGAGAGACTGATGGTGTAGCCTGAAGGCTTGCCCCACAGTAGTCTAGTACAGAGGGGCATTGCAGGAGAGAGTGGCCAAGGTGGGGTGGGGGTGGGGCATCACATCTACATTGAAGACAGTTAAAAAGCCTGTCGCTGGCACCTTCTCCCTTAAGGCTCTCCTGGCGTGTTTGTGGACCTCAGACTTGCTGCTGGACTGTGCCCCTGGGACTCTGGGACTGGAGGAGTGTAGTCTGAGGTGCCTTTTCCACCCACACCTTTCCTCCTCCCTGATGGCGGAAGCTGAGCTTTGAGTGGCTTTTCCGTGTTTACCCTTGTCCGGATTTTTACTGGGGTGGGGGAGTGGGTGGAGACTGAGTAGCTCTGGGCTGAAGTTTGAACAGTGGCTGTTTGTTTTGTGGGAATACAGAAGCTGATCTGAAAGGCGGAGGGGCAGAGACAGAGAGGGAGAGATGGAGAGAGAGGAGGGTCTATGTACCACAGTCCCCTTTATCCACAAATTTACTTTCTGTTACCTACAGTCAACTGAAGTCTGAGAAAGTTACACAGAAACAATTCCAGAAGCAAACAATTCCTCAGTCTGAATGGCATGCTGTTTTGCATAGCGTGATGAAATCCATCCTGCCTTAGTAAATATCAACTCTCTAACATATAGTAGAGAGCAAAGAACTTTCTCTGGAGGCACAGGGGATTTTAGGGAAGTGATACATGACTTGGGGAACAGATGGATTGGTCTGAGGGGTAAATGGTCTGGGACAAAGCTGCCTTACGCTCTGGTACAGTGAGCAGCAATCTCCCTTGGTTGAGTCAATACCTGGGGAAGGAGTTCACAACAATTGAGAATTTTCTAGTCGAATCAGAAGGTGATATAGAAAGTCCTTCTCTGCGTGTGCCTCTCCCAGGTGTGCCCAGTTTGAAATCCAATGTAGACTATCATGTCTAATCTCCAAGAGGATCCATGATGAGTGTCCTATCTGTCTGCTCATACCGTAGCATCCAGCCTTCTGGATTTTGTGTGTTTGTTTCACACAGGGCCTCATTATGTGGCCATTGCTGGCCTGGAACTTTCTGTTAAGACTAGCCTGGCTTTGATCTCTTAGAGATCTGCCTGCTTTTGCTTCCCACAGGCTGGATTAAAGGCGTGCGCCACAGCACGTCTGGGTTACTGGACATACTGCTGTGGTACTGCTGGGTTTGTGTTAGGGTTTGGTACTGTCTGTGGTCACAATTCCTCTCCAGGACTTCTAGAACAGAGCTCTTAGGGTAAGGTTAGGGTCTTCTCTGCTGAATAATGATGAATAGTGCTAGCACCTATTCTGTCTTTAATGGGCTGTTGTGATATCATCAAGGCAAATCAGTGATGGTCTCTGTTGTATCCAGGAGCAGCAGTGGCTGGGGAAGTGAGTGTACCTGTAGGGGTGTCACAGGACTCTCTTGCCTGGGTAGCCTTCTTCATCTCTTCCCTCCTTTGACACAGGGGCCACTGATCTGGAAGCCTGGCTGCCCATCTGAGCTCATCCTCCCCCTGGAGTTGAAGTTTCTTTCCTTGAGCCTCTGGGCAGCAGTGACAGCTTGACACTGCCTTTTTGAAGGAGTTATTGTGACAAGAGAGAATGAGCAAAGCCTTATTAGACTTCTGACTGGGCCTCAGGCAGAATCAGGGATCCTTTGCCCAGTCTGTGGGTTCATTGACTATAAACCATTCCAGATTGCTCTTCTCTCTGTGTAGTTCTCTATAAACCTTGCTTGTTCTTTTTTCTTTTTGGTGTGTGTGTGTTTGCCAAAGACAACAACAAAAATCTTTATGTAACAGAAGGAGAACTTCCAAATTCACCCCATGGAAAAGTTCAATGTAGCCCCTGTAAGATGTAGAATAACCAAGCATCACCCCAAGAGGGCTTGAGGATTGAGCTTGGCTGTAACTGGAGATGGAGCTCACCTCTAAGAGTGGCATCCCCACTTGTGACTTGGATTCATTTGGAATGAAATGGAACACATCTACCCTCGACCTTTCTGAATGTCCTCTGTAGTTTGGTTCAGCTTGCTTCAGTGGAACTGGGGCCTTGGGCCAGACTTGAGACGTCCGCATGCTTGGGGTTTATCAGGGTGTGGCTGATGCCATTTTGGTGTTCAGAGTCAGACTGCTTTGAGTGTTAGGAAAAATGAGCGAATCGATTAAAAATAAATCCTGAACATGCCATTCCTTTCTACAGGCTGCCTGTTCCCACTGGATCCACACATCATGAGCTGTGGCATGTGACATGGTGTGATGTGGACTGTGGACTGTTAGTGGCTCAGGCTGTAGATGTAAGGAAGGAGGCTGTCAACTGGGAGTGACAGAGACCTTGTCTGAGAGTCAGCTGTGCTGGTCAAACAATGTGTTCCTTTATTTATTTATTTTCACAAGTAAATATTGTTTTAGAAATGTGCCCTGCATTGGCTGTGCACAGTTGTCAAATGCAGAGCTCTGTACATTTTCAAGAAGTAAACACACCTGGGGGCCAGGACTCAGATCAAGAAATAGAGCACCCAACACCCTAACACCCCAGGGAGCCCCACACCATGCTTGCACCTCACCACTGACCCAACTACCAACACCACCACTGCTGCTGAATGGGCAAGAATACCTCTTTTTACTCCATGTTAGAAGGCTCTCATTCCAGAAGGCCAATTGTGGGATGACCCTCCACCCACTTGGTTTCGAGGACAACCCATCTTGGCAAGCACACACCTCAGTGGCCTTGGGCTCCAGTCTCTGGCATCCTTGCTTCAGGCGCCCTTGAATGAGCTCTTCTGTCTTCCAGCTGGAATTGTGGCCTGAGGCCACCTGGAAGACCCAGTACCCTGGAAACAGGAGTCTAGAGCAGGCTATAATTGTGGGCTTACAGAGAGTGCCAGGAAGGCTTGGAGAGACATTCTGCATTCCCCACACAGGACAGATTAAATTTATAGGCTTTAATGAGACTCACAGTTCCTGTGTTCCCATCTCACAGTCCCACCTCGGCTGGCTAAGTCTTACCTCAGGCACCAAAGGGTGGGGCTCTTGTTAGGGGTGGGGCTGGCAAGGGGTGGGGGCACCTGAGGCCAAGAGGGAGTGCTGCTTTCCCTTTCTTTGTAGGTTAAGTCAATATTGGGATTGTAAATTCTGTAGCTATAGCAAATATCTCTTCTCCCAACTTCCTGAGTTTCTCAGATTTTAAGAATTTTTTTTAATATTTTATAATTTGATAAATTAGATGTCCTTTTTTTTTTTTTTAACTTTTGTTTCTTGACACCCCTGCTCCCAGCTTTGATATGAACCATGCTGTTTAGCCTCCTCTTGATCATCTTGGATGCTCTTATGTGTCCTCCAGATAATATTCACTATGCTGACATGTTAAGGAATCACTTTTGAAAACTGGATGCCAGTGGAGGATCTGCACACATCCTAAGGGCCCTCAAGGACTTCTCCACAGTCATCGCTCTAGACCTTGATGATCTAAGTGTCAGTCAAGCTACATTTGAATTAAAACACCTTGTTAGAGACTACCAGATTATAGACATTGTCCCAGATCGATGTGTTCAGGTTTCCACGTTCTTCCTAAAAGCTGCTCCATGTTAATACTGGTTTGTGATTGACTAGTCATCACCCTTACTGTTATAAAGAAACAAGTTTTGATTTTCACAAATAATATTGTGAGGAAAAAGGAATCGAACGCCATCTTCTGTATGTTTCTGTCTGCACAAATGTGTCCCCAGGGAGAGGTGTCTAGGTGTGGAAGGGGAGGGAGACAAACTGGGTGGATGCTGTTGGATCCTGTTAACTTGTCTTGTGGCCCAGGAAGCTTGACCTATTCCCACCTGTAGTAGGCCAAAACCACTTTCCTCACACCCATGTCAATCCTTGAGTTATATAGGTCATTACGTTGTTTAAAGAGTGACAGTTTTACTTGGCTCTGTTTAACTGCATGTGAGACTGTGGCTCTTTGTCCTCTCCCGCCTCTCCTTGCCCGTGTGTGTGTGTGTGTGTGTGTGTGTGTGTGTGTGTGTGTGTGTGTACATGCAAGTAGAGGCCCAAGGTTGATGTTAGGAATTACCCTTCACTGCTCCTCCACTGTATATTGAAGTCGAATCCCTCACTGAAACACAGAACTCACTGTTACGGCAAGTCTGGCCAGCTTGCTCTGGAGACTCCCCTGTCTCTGCTTTCTGAGATGGGAATTGCAGGCAGGCCGCATGTCCACCTGGAGCTCTCTCAGGTTCCGAGATCCAGACTCAGTCCTCACACTCGTCTGGCCAGCACAGTGACACTGAGCAACCCTCCCTAGGCCTCAGCCTTTCCGCTTGCTGTTAGTCATCTCCCATTAGTGCCTTGGTCGCTCACTCCCTTTACTCATTTTCTTCTGGTTCGTTTGCAGTTTGCTTACAGTTTTTTTTTTTTTTTTTTAAATGCCTTTAGAAAAAAAAAATTGTTGGCATTCCTGTCTTGAAAGTTTTATAAAAGATCAAGTTGCCCTTATTTCTGGCACTAGTTGAAGGCTTTGGTTCTCTGCTTTGTTTTTATTTAATTAGGTGAAATTTTTCCTTTTGGCTGCAGAATCCTGGCCGTCTGTAAATGCATTATCAGCTTGCAGCACGGAGTGGG
Source organism: Mastomys natalensis (assembly GCA_021653895.1). Lineage (NCBI taxonomy): Eukaryota > Metazoa > Chordata > Mammalia > Rodentia > Muridae > Mastomys > Mastomys natalensis. The sequence continues at coordinate 1,465,290 of JAJTUV010000205.1, forward strand.
TCGTGATGTGAGGTGGAAGTGAGCTGTGCCAGGCTGGGGCGGGAGCCTGCTGGAGCTGATTCCCGACAGGGTGCAGCGAGACCCAGTCCCTTAAACCCCGAGGCCCTTCATGTGGTTAGTTAGCATCAAGGCACACTGACTCAAGGAGGGAGGTGGGGAGAAATGCTCGGCTGCACGTGGCTCTGCATCAACGCGCTCCCTTATTCTGTTGGCTTCCTTCATGTCATTCTGCTCCCTTAACAGTCCTCTTGGCAAGTTCCCATGGAGCCAGTCCTTGTCATGTCCAGAGCATGTGAAGAGCTGCCTCCTTCTGTACTGTAAACGGCCTGAACTCCTTCCTAGTTAAGTGGATGCAAGGGCTGAAAAAACCTGGCCTCGCTGGGAACCCAGTCCCAACACTGCCGTAGTAGATGACAAAGGCCAGCTCCTGATTTCATACTTCATTTTTGCCAGGCCACTCGTCACCCCCAGTAGCACAGGCTTGCTGTTCTGCTCTGGATGCAGTCCCAGCCCCAAATGCCACTGGTTGCAGCTGTCACTACTCCCTAGATACAGAGGGAAACAAATATCGGCCAAGGGTAGGGTGCTGATGGTTGGAGATTTCCCATGGGGGCAGGGGATTGGCCTCACTATGGATGGACCTGCAGACTTAGCTGAGGGGTTGTCACAATCCAAGGCTCTTGGAAACACAGGGCTGACTCTCAGGGTTGTGTCATTGATTGGACATGTGTGGGCCTGGCTTGTCTTCCCAGCACGAGGAGCTGACCTTGACTTCTGTGACTGGCTTTGTGAGGATGGGCGTTCACAGAAGGTTGAATTTGCTCTGGATAGCAGTGTCAGGTAATACTGATGGCCCAATCACTCTATGTCTTTGTGCCAGGAGCTCTGAAGACAAGCTCTCACCTGCTACTGTTGGGCTGCCTCTGATCTTTGACTTTGAGCCTCGAAGAATTATTAGCTTGCACTTAAGCTAATCCAGAGGTGGAGCCTGTTTTGTAGAAAATCAGGATCCATGAACTTCTCAGGAGATAGAATAATAATATGATTTTTTTTTCTTAGTAAGCAAGTTCGGATCAAGTTATTATTATAATATCTAAGCATGAAGGATTTTTTCAAGTTCCATAAATCTTAAAGTACGTATAAATGTGGAAATCGGCCTAACTTGTGGGAATAATCCACAAGATGTTTGGTGGCATGCTTTTTATAATATAGTGCAAGGAAGCAACTGGCAGGATTTTCACCCACCCACCCTCACATTCATCTGTCTCTTTCCCCCCACCCCCAACTCCTTTAAATTTTCTCTCTGAGGCCAGGGTTACATTAGGACACAGGCCTTTCTGTTGTATAGAGGCTGCTTGTGGTGCTGAGGGGGCAGCTGAACAACAGACTGTTTATGGAGCTTATGGTATGTGAAGCGGCAGAAGCCGGAATAAGTTGAGAGGACTAGTGGGTATGCAAACTGGCCTGCGAGACCAGTGGGGGAGTCTTTGGAGAGGTGGGTTACCTGCAACACACAAGGAGATCCTGCACTGACCCCAGAGTCTCCCAGCCTTACCCTTCAGGGGATGGAACTATGGGACTGTTGCAAACATTGGTTGAAATGGTGAGGTTTGTTCTAGGCTTCAAGCTAGAACAGGCTGAGAAATACGAGGGAGATTGCAGGTACTGAGGGAAGGATGTGTTCTAGGGTTGTGGGATGCAAGGATAGAGAGGAAAGATGTGGAGATACCACCTGCTGACCCGGCAAGGGCTGGATGGGAGGAGGAGGTTCTGTTTTAGATGTGGTAAACAGATGCTGGGAAGGAGATATGTTTGGTGGTAAGGGATGGAGTTTGGGTACAGGATGGAGTTGTCAGAACAGTTTACTCAGACACTGTGGTACCAAGTTGAGGTTTCCCCTTGGAGGTCAAACCAAATAAGAGGACAAAGTAGCTTATTCAGGGAAGCCATCTGTTGATTGTGCCAAAGGAAACAGAACCCCAAGACTGTTGAGGGGTGGGTGGAAGAAGCTGCTTCCAAGGGTGTATGAGGGACGTGGGGAAACAGGAGGTATACTGGGGGTCGGTGGGTGTAACCTTAGAAGGAAGGGCCGATCCAGGTGTTCCAGTGTAGGAGAACTTTGCACATAGACCAGGCAGGCATGGTGGCTCACCTCTGTAATCCCTGCACTCCTGCTGAGAGGCAGGAGGGTTGAGGTTTTTTTTTTTTTGGTTTTTCAAGACAGGGTTTCTCAGTATAGCCCTGGCTGTCCTGGAACTCACTCTGTAGACCAGGCTGGCCTCGAACTCAGAAATCTGCCTGCCTCTGCCCCCCAAGTGCTGGGATTAAAGGCGTGCGCCACCAACTGCCCAACCGAGGGTTGGGTTTTGAAGCCATCTTGGGCCATGTGGTGAGACTCTGCCTCCAGAGCAATAAAGTAACTGTTAGGCTTGGTTGCTGGGAGGCCAGTGGTGACCCGGTGAGGATGGTTGAGGGTCAGAACCAGCTAATGCTTGGGATTGAAGAGAGAGGGACCTATAGGCTGGCATTCTTCTTGGAGGTGAATCATGGTCTCAGTACTCACCAAGTTTTTTGACTTCTTGTCACTGCCTTCATTCTGAACTGTCCCCATTAGCAGAGATCAATGCAGTAGCCAGAGACCAGGAGCTACATAGTGGGGCATGCTATTGAATTTATTGAAAAATCATTTCTTAATGAACAGCTCACTTTGCCCGCTCTCTCATCTCACCTAGAACGATTCCATTGTACTCAGTGTGGGGTGAATCCTTTTGCAGTTCAGATCACCCGTCTTCTAATTACTAATCATGTAGCTACACTATAGTGGTATGCCCTGGGAAATGACATATTATGTATCTACATGACACCTAGTTTTTATAGAATAGTAACTCTTTAATAGGGAATAATAATACCTTTAAGAAGTGAGCCGTGGTTAATCTTATGGCCTCTATCTGTGTGTTGTCATAAAATGGCTGAAAACCTGGAAGTTTCCATTGAATTTTTTCCTTTATTACTTGTGGTGCTTGTTAGGTTCAAGTTTTGTTCTGTTTCCCTTTTGTAAATGGGTAAACTGAGACGTGGTGTCAAAGCTGTTCCCTGGGATTGGATGGAATGGTATTGGCATTTAGGGCTGGTGGGCTATCTTGTGTCTAGGATGTAAAGAACTCTGGAGTCTTAGTTTTCTTTCTTTCCTCTTCTCCTTCTCTTCCCTCCTTCTCCTCCCTTCTTTCCCTCCCTCCCTCCCTTTCTTTCAAGATAAAAGTTCACTGTGGAACCCAGACTACTCTCTAGCTCATGCTCTCTGCAGGGATTACAGGCATGCCCATAGCTAGCCCTCGTAATGTTAAACTTTATTTTCAGGGTGGTCATAATCCACCTTCCACAGACTGAAAAGCCCAGCCAGGTTCTTCCCAGGGTTTCAGCACCCTGACTCATCAGGGCTGACATGCCTCTTGCACAGGTAAATTGCTCTGAGAGCCACAGTCCTTGAGGACTCCCACATTAAGTACTGCTTAGCTCTCCCGCTCTCAGAGTGTCCCAACAGCATTCGCTCAGTTAATTCCTCATGATGGAGGGCCTGTTGTCAGCTCAGTGGGAAGGGAGGGTGCCTCGTGAGAGACTGTAGAAGCGGGATGGACTGGTTTAATGGATTAAGCTACTTAAGAATATTTAAGAAGACACATTGGTTAATAGGCATTCTACCCTCGCTTGGCAGTAGCGGGGTGGCTTTTTTTTTTTTTTCTTTCTTCTTTTTCTTCTTCCCTGGCAGAGTTCCTCTCCTAATAGGAAGTGATAAGCCAAACAATTGTTCATTTACTGAGACTTGATGGAAGGTAGTGGGTAAGTCAAGTGAACTGGAGAGGCCCTTGGATCCATAGGGAATGGGAGGCAAGTCTGACCCCTGGCCCTCTGGATAGATTGTCTCTGGTTGCAGGGGTACGTAGGACCTGTCATCTCTTGATAGCAGAGGCCAGGACTAGGTCTCCCCAGTAGCCAGGAACCTGATGTTTTTAGCCAGCTTTGGCCTGCATTTCAGCAAGCTGGTTCTCTGTTGCTCTGTGTTAGAGAGGAGGAAGGACCCAGAAATTTTAAATGCTAAATAATACATCTGGAATAGGGAGATGTTGTACATTTGCTGTGGGTACATACCCACAAGAACAAAGAGGGAATGCATTAAGGGTAGAAAAATGACTAAGACATGGCCCGCCAGTGCCTTGCTTTATACATGGGGAAACTAAGGCAGACACTTGGAAACAATGATCATGTTGTAGTCTAGCCCAAGATTGCTGGGAATGTTTTGCTTCTATGTAATGAGGCCAGCTAGCCTTTTAGCTCCCAGAGATTCTCCTGTCTCTGCCTCCCATCTTGTTGTGGGACCACTGAAATTACAGATGCATATTATATGGGTTCTTAACAGTTGAACTTTGGTCCTCATGTCTTCACTGTAAGCTCTTTGCCTGTGAAGCCATCTCCCGAGCCAGAGGGCTCTTGATTTCTTAGGAAATTCCTGAGTGTTTAGATGATCTTTTGAGGGAAGGATCTAAGTGACATTGGGTCAAATAGCCCCAATTCCAGCAGGCATTCCCTTGCTGGGGCTGTTCCCCTTTTAGAGGGCATGGATCAGAAAGGGACATGACCTCCTCTAAATAACTGCAGAAGTACCAGCACTCTGGGAAGAGTCAGAGTCAATGAGAATGAATGGCAGAAAGTAGGAGTAACAAATATGGCACCTGCTGTTATGCATTCTTTATCATCTGCTTATGTTCTGTTAACCCATCTAACATCCTTCCATCAGCAGCACTGCCAGAGAGGTGGATTATTGAGGCTCAAAGAGGGTAACTCACATAGCTTTCTATAGTTATTAGAGACTTTAACCTTTGAACTTGGGTTTAACCTTTGAACCTGAGTCTGGTGATGTAGAAAGGGGGGAGGTGGGTAAGGCCTGAAGGCTGGCTTCTCCTTGCCGCCCCTCCTCCCAGGCTACCAGGCTACGTCTCCTGTGCTCCACAGTGGCAAAAGCCTGGGAGCTCTATTTAGCAACCGGCAGCTTCTCTTGTCCCGCCCCCTCTGAGCCTCTTTCAGCAGAGCTGAGGGATGAGGAGGCAGAGGGGTCTAACAAAGACTGTGTTGACTTAGTTAAGATTGAAAGCTCTGACCTGGTGGCTAGGCTTGATTATTTTTGCCTTTGGAATGCATGGCTTAATATGTGGGTGGGTAAATCTGTCTGGTGGGATACACTTAGCTTTCCCTCCAGGATTGGCTTTTACCCCGCAACTGTTGCTGCCTTTCAGAAAATGAAAAGAATTCAGAACAGAGGAAAGCTCCGAGATGGGCATCCTCACATTTGCGCTGTCTCCTCCACGGTGACACTTGTTCCCCTCATCTTTTGTTCCTTTCCAGTTGATGGGGATTTGAAGTTTAGAGTATCATCCGCACTGGTACAGTTTATCTTCTGTAGTTTTCCTCAAGTTAATTTATTCATGAAATGTTTTTAAAGCAAACAGAAAGTTACCTAGAAAAAGTCCAGTGAGCCATTTGCTCACCACCCGCTCCCCTGGGTTCTGCCGCTTGTCCACCTGTGCCCTTGCCCCTGCCTGCCAGAGGTGACTGTGAGTGCTCCTTTCTGAGCTTAGCATGGGTTCTGCAGTTTGCCTTTTTACTTCCTGTTAGGTTTCACAGATTTATCCATTCACTTCACCCAGTTCATTCCACAAAAGCCCTGGGTGCTTGTGAACTCCAGGAAAAGGTGTGTGCTTTTCTCTGTTCTCCCTCTGATGAACACGTGGTTGTGTGTGTGTGTGTGTGTGTGAGGTGTGTGTGAGGTGAGAGAGGAGAGAGAGAGAGAGAGAGAAGAGAGAGAGAGAGAGAGAGAGGAGCAAGATAGAGACAGAGAGCTCCTAGCAGGCACATGTGTGGAGGACAACTCTTTCAGAGTAGATTCTGCCCTTCCTCCTCAGTGTAACCAAGGGTCTCTTGTGTTTCTGCTGTACTGCCTGTGCAAGCTTCCAGCCTACTCTGTTCATGGGGAACTCTGGCATCTGGATTTTAGCCCATGTATTTTATGTATGTATGTATGTATGTATGTATGTATGTATGTATGTATGTAGTTTCCAGAGAAGGGTTACAGATTGTTTTTGTGTTTTGTTTGTTTGTTTGTTTTTTACTTATTAGCTATCTTGCTAGCCCTGGTTTTGTGTCTCTTGTGTCACCCTGTGCCTGTGCATACTTGTCTGCAGCCTAGGGGGATCATCTTGGACCTTGCTAGTTGCCACCAGGTGCTCTTCAGAGTCCCCATGCCTGTGCCATGCCTGGGTTCCTGGTGCTCCACTTCTTGCCCCTCGAGAGCACCAGGCTCTAGGATTTTGCAAGCCTGATGGTTGTGGCTGGAGTGTCCTTGTTCCATTAGTCTCTGTGATTACAGTAACTTAGCACACCTTCCTCAGTAGGAGCACCTGCTGTGGATGCTTTGTCCAGCCCTGACCCCGACCACCACATCCTTTGTGCTCTCTCACACAGTTTTGCAGGAAGATGCTACATATCCACACTATGTATCTTCTCCCAGTGGATGGGGTGTCTGAGCCATGTTTATAGAATTTACCCAGTGACCTGGAACTTCACATTTTAGTGCAGCTGTATTCAACTGCCTTTTCCTTTCTGGCCTGTGCTTGTTTTGAGTCTTAGTTGAGAAATCCTTCATCATCAAGATGTGCTTTGGGGCCAGAATGAAGGTCATTTTGCTTTTCTGGCTCATTCCCTGGCTGGCATTGTGATGTTACAGCCTTGCCTGCAGTTTGGGAGGGTTCAGGGGGAGGGGTAGTGTGAGCAGATGGTCTGTTGTGGAATGGATCTCAGAGAATGTGGAGGTGGCTTCACTGATCTTTGGGTGCATGGGGATAAACTAGGGGCTGAAACACAGCCCTTCCTCTTGACCTCCGCCTGCTTCTGAGCCGAAGGAAGGGGTGATTAGCTTTATCATAAGCCTCGCTTATCACCAGCCTGATGAAGTTGGTCAGAAAACTGCCCCCTCTCCTGACCTTCAGCTCAGCTTCATTGACCCCCCTTCTGTTGCTGCTGCTGAAAGCTGGCCAAGCAAAAGGTTGGGGGTGGGGCACATTGCACTGGGCTCATCCTCTGTGCAGCCCACTCTTGGTGAGGACTTGGGTAAGCAGGAAAAGAGAACAATAGGAAATAGGTTCAAGCTCTGTGCTTCTCTTCCTGGGAATTTAGAAAAGCTTCATTCTGCGGCCCAACGTCATTGATCCACTGTATTACATACGGCAAAGCAAAATTGAAGTTCAAGGCAGTTCAGATGAATTTATGTCAGAATTGGAAATAAATGTCTGTAGGAGTCGGCAGGTTCTTCTGTCCCCGTACGGAGGTCAGCAGCCATCTGTGGGGTGTCTTGGATCCCTGGCACTTGATTGTTACTACAGACACAGGACAGCAGAAGAGCCGCAGTTCTCTGGGGCCAGGGAACCGTTAGGTAAATAGCAGCCTCTTTCTCATGAGGTGAGTGTGGTGGGGTGGACAGATGGTACAGTTGTAGGTTTTTAAGTGGTTGTACATGCCCATTATCTGCTGGCTGACAATTCCTGGTCTACAGGAATCTTAAATCGTTAGAAAGATGCAAAGGGCAGAGAATTATAAGTGTTGACTTTCTTTACACAAGAAGTTCATTACCTCCTACCCCCATCCCAGGAAGAAACCCACTCTTCTCAGAGGTACACCTGGAATACAGAAAATTACTCTTAATGATTTTGAAGATTTTAAAAAATTCCATCAGTGAAAGATTTATGAGATACTATTCTCTGTTTTAGATAGGTACCTATCCAATAACTTGAGCCAAGATTCCTGGCCTGCAGGACTGAAGTATTAGCTATCTGGCCCTTTCTAGCTGTGTGGCCTTGGGTGAGTCTTGTCTTCAGTCTGCTCCTTCATCTATAAAATGAGCAGGGGATTTTTCTAAGAACGTTTTAAAAAAGACTATTAAACTCCTGCCACATTCAAATGCTTTGGCAGATAATACATCTGCAGAGAAAAGCCTATATAGCACTTAGCACCTCAAGGACCGTTAACAGAGCCAGAGGAGGACAAACCAAGGCTCTGGTGTGACTCGGGGTTCAACTTGTGGATTGTATCCAGAAGAGCTGGGGATCCTCCCACTGTGGACATGAGACCTCATCCCAGTGGCGCAATGGCTTCCTGAAACAGGAGCACCATTTCCACATAATTTTCTTCATGAAGTGATGAATAAATATGAAAATATACATAAAAATATGAGTAGTAGCTTCAGCCCAAGAGGGCAGAGGTTCAGAGAAAAGTAATTTGCAGAGCTGACTCCTTAGGGGAACTATGAATTCCTACACTTCCTCCTGACCTTCCCTTGCTTCTAGAATACTGGCCACTGGCTTTCTTCCCTAGCTTGATTTGTAAGAAGGAAACAAAGCATCCGTCATCTTGGAACACTTCCTGGGAGAAAGAAGCTGTGAAGCTGTGTAATGGGCAGATGCTGGGCAGACGCTAGCTGGGCTCGATCACTACTAGCCTAGTGACCTTCTCCATCCTTAACTCTTGCTGAGTGAAATGGCACCTGATTAACATATGATTTTCTTTCAGAGTCATGGATCATGTTTGTACCATATCTGTGGATATGAAGGGTCAGCTGAAGTGTGGGATCATGTTACACTTTCTGAGCAGTATGTCAGGGTGACCCTCCTCCACCAGTTGGGTAAACAGAGGCAGCAGTAGTGGAATGAGCTCATGGGGTAGAGGGAGTATAGATTAACAAGGCTGGGGGCGGCTGGCTAAGCACGGTGCTTGGAGCCAGGCCAGACCCAGACATCCTTGTGTGACTGCTGCCTTCTTGGTGACAGCCAGGTGCTCCCATATCCAAGCGTGAATAGGAAGATCTTTGCATGATGAGGACCAAATGGCTTTTGGAAACATACGCAGGACAGATGTCCGAGGTTCTGTTTAGTGCTCACACCACATGGGAACAGTCCAGAGTAGAAAGGCTCTTCAGACATGTTCTAGGTATGCTTATAAACAAATCACTGCAGAAGAGCTCACTAGGTGATATTAACCTAGTAGTGTAGGTGAGTGTATTGTGGATGTCCATGCAGGTGTGTGCAAAGGTGGTAGGGAAGCAAGGTCTATCTGAGTCTGTAAGTCTGAATGCTAAGCTGCATTTGTGTGCTGCACAGATGAGTTTGTGTGTCTTGTTTCGTTCAATGGTGCCCACAGATCTAGACAGTCAGGAAGCAAAGCACAAGAATGAAAGGCCACTGGGCAGAAATCGGAAAATGGAGCCTGCTGATTGTTTGCAGATGTCCATTCAGACTGCACCGCGACGGATGCTGCTAGGGAGGGAGGCTGAGTGAAGAGCAAGGACAACTGCCAAAGGACACCAGCTGTCAGGATGAAATCCCCATTTCTCAGCTAGAAACATCTATGTCACTAGCTGAGTGTTCTGGATGATTTTAGCAAAGCGTAGCCCCAGCCGGAGTTTCTAGTTGTCCCACTTTTGTTCTCCACATCAAATAAGAGTTGTGGGTCAGGGGCTCTGGAAGAAGCTTTAGCAACAGGCTGCTGTCTTCTGCCTGACAAGGAAGGGCTTGGCTTTTACTTTTCCATTCATGCACAGATGGTGCAGTTATTTTCAGTTAAGTGATGTTCTGCAGTGGAAACATGCAACTCCTTTTGATTCTCAGTCGTAATGAAAAAAATGAGAAGAGAGGAGGAGGAAGCCAACTTTGTGCTAATGCTGGTCATGTTTTTATTTAAATATGTTCCAAGACACTGAGGTGGGAGAAATATTGCTGCCACTAGAATGCCTGGCTGTTGGACTGAAAAGGTTTCTAACCTCTTATCTAGCAGACAAGATAGCGATATACTTGTTCAGGTCCAGGTTCCCTGCATTCCTTAGTTTAACTATGTATGCACAGGTCCCACCCACGTGCTAGAGAAATGGGGTAAGGGCGATGGGGCGGTTCTGGGATGGTGATTAATGCCATGCCTGGTCTTCTTCTTGGAGTTGTCAGAGATACTTACTGGAGAGCTGGGAATGGTAAATGCCTGGGGTGCAGAGCTGAGAACAGAGCCTGAGTCTCTGGATGGGGTGTGTGTATATAGGGGCTGTTCTGCCTAGCAGGAACATTCCTCTAGAGGCAACCACTTACACAGGCTGGGATCAAGGGAAGCACAGGACGGGACCAGAGGGATTTACAGAAGGACCAGCTTCAGGCTGGGTGCCTGGGACAGGTTCTCAGATTTGATGACTTATGCTGTGGTCAAAGAATGAGCAGGAGGAGGATAGCTTATTGGATTAGATTTCCAGTACAGTTGTGTGGCTTGGATGTCAGAGATTGCTTGTCTCACAGTCAGGGAGAGATCTGAGATCAAGCTGTCAGCTGGGTTGGTTCCTATTCAGCCCCTACCGCTTGATTCACTGATGGCTCCCTTCTCTCTGTGTCTTATTGTTGCCTCTTCAGTGTGTGTGTGTGTGTGTGTGTGAGAGAGAGAGAGTGAGAGAGAGAGAGAGAGAGAGAGAGAGAGGGGAGAGAGAGAGAGAGAAAGAAGGAGAGAGAGAGAGAGAGAGAGGAGAGAGAGCCTTAATTTTCTTTTCCAGTGAGGATACCAGTCATGTTGAATTAGGGCCTGCTCTAATGCCTCATTTCAATGTATTACCTCTCTAAAGACAAATGTGCTCCCATTACGAGATAGACCTACAGCATAAAGTTTTGGAGGGATACAATGCAACCCCAAACACCGGGGAGAAGATGGGCTGAAGACTCTCTGCTAGGTCAGCCTGCCCTATGTTTAGAAGCCTGGGGACAGGAATGACATTCATGTGATCAAGACACTGGTTCTAAAGGAGGAAGGTACAGGGGCTTCAGAGGCAGGGTCATGCCTCTGAAGAGTGAGGGCTGTCTACACCAGGAGGTAAGAAGTCAGAGTTCCTGAAGGGCATAGAGACAGCATCAGCTGCATTGAAAATGCTCACTCTGTGAGAAGAGAAGCAACTGGAGGGAGTGAGAACTGCTAAGCAGCAGGTATTCTGCTGCCTCAGCACTACTGACATGTCAAGCCAGATGGTTCTGTGTTGTGGTGTCTCAAAGGGTGGCAGATTAGGAGAAATATAGCACAATGTATCTTAACAGTCTGAGCTGCACTTTTTCTCCTCAGACCTTTCCATGCAAAGTCATATCACGGTAGCACCTTACCCCTCGTCACAACAAGAAAATGTCTCCATGCCCTCACATATATTCCCACACAGTTCTTCACTGTGTAGACTGCTGGTTGAAAAAGGGTCAAGAGATAACTCACAGGAGCCACTAGGCCAGAGAGGCAGCTGGGCTTGAGGGAGGTTAGAAAGACAAAATCAACAGGAGGATCTTCTCTGGCTTTGGGTTCTTCTTAGGTGCTTACATTTGATGGTGTTACTTTCCTAAGGCACTGGGTGGGGTACCCTTGTGTGCTTAAGGGGACTCAGAAGAGCACGGAGCATGTGCCTGTTGTATACACTAGGCAGGGTGTCCTGGGACTGCAGGACGTTTGTATGTAATGGATGTAAAGGATGGGATGAGTCGTCTCTGAACCCAACCAGCCACTCATCAAGTCCATGTGTTGCCAGCCTTATTGATGCTCCGAGCAAAGTCTTTGGAATCTAATCTGACCAATTTTCTGGTTCTGGAAATCTGTTTATCAGAACAAGATTTCACAGTTGTAGCGACTTTTCTAGGGGGTCTGTCTTGGAGGAGTTAGCTCTACAAAAGCGAGTCTAAGTGATTTCCAAATAAACCTGAATGACAGCTCTGTGTTCTGCAGCCCAGAGGAATCCCCTCCTGGGTGGTGGCTCTCTGAGCAGTTGTTCCCAAACAGCTAGAGTGTGTATAGGGCGTAGAGATAGGGGCGTGGAGGTTCTGGGCTGAGCATGTAGTGTCTGGCTAGAATCCGAGTATGACTGCTGTCTGGGTACCTCCCCATGGGCATCCAGGTCTCTCCCTGGAGATAGCAAAGTTACTGCTTGTTCTCAAGGTTAGTGGTGATTTGTAGAGTTGCCTTCAGGGGAAGTCCTATGTTGAATCTGCTCAGCAGAATGGAGCATCCTGATGGGTTGGGTGGCAGGGTGGGAGAAATGGTAGCCCATTTGGTTTGCAACTCTTACAGGTCAGAGTGGCACGTTCTTTATTTTTGATCCTTCGGGCTGTGCCTCCCACATCAGGTGCTTGACATTGTTCTCTTGATCTGCAGGCCTTTGTTTTCTATCAGTCTCCACTGAAAATGCCACTTCTTGACTCTCTCTTGGTTGTCTTGAATTGTAAAAAAAAAAAAAAAAAACACCAGGGAGCTTGTCAGTGCGCGTGCGCACGTGTGTTTGTGTGTGTGTGTGTGTGTGTGTGTGTATGTGGGTGTGTGTGGGTGTTTGGATTCCGGAGTCTGTGAAGTGCTTGAATATATATGTGTTTGTGTGCATCTAAGGGTCTCTATGCATATGTGTTCGTAGATGTCTGAATGAAGCTAAAAGCTAAAGACACTCATTGCTGATGCTTCTCAAGTTCTGTGCATTTTGGTTTTTTTTTTGGGACAGGGTCTCTCATTGGCCTGAAACTTGCCAAGTAGGCATGGTTGGCTAGTCAGGAAGCCTCAGGAATCTACCTATCTCCACTTCTTTAGAATCATATGCTAGTCACTGGGCTTTTTTTTTTTTTTTTTTCCATGTGAATTCTGGGGATTGAATTAAGGTCCTTATGGAAAATACTTTACCAACTGAGCCAGCTCCCCAGCTCCCCATTCACTGGCTTTCTAAGTAAGAAAATGTCATGGTTAGGAAGAGTCTTCTGGCCAGAAGACAGATTAAGACTTGGAGGAATAAACTGTGATGCAGGATGCTGAGTTGGAAGTGGTGATCCCATGGGGGTGGTGGCTGCTTGGACTGGAATCCCAGCTGCAGTGACAGGGATAGGGATTGGCCATGTGCAGGGCTGGTAGAATGAGCAAGGGATGAGGCTTGTGATGTTTTGGGGCTAGGTGGAACCTTTTGTTGTAACTTCCCTTTGGAATGGACTATGAAATCTTACTTTGAAAAGGCAACATGTATGTTTATTGCTAATTGAGTATCAGGTAGCAGATACCCAAGGGGGTATCCACAGCTTGAGGGCTTGTTTGAAACTGCTAACCCATGGCTGTGTCCATTCCCACTGGTCCTTGCTTGCTTGTTCCAGGTATATAAACGTATTTTTAATATCACTTCAAAAGTAGCTTTACCACTGGGTGATGGCAGTAAATCTCAACACTTGGGAGGCAGAGACTGGTGGATCTTCAGGTTCAAGGACAACCTGGTCTACCTAGTGAGTTCCAGGCCAGTCAGGGCTAGACCCTGTCTCCGAAAACCAAACAAACACTAACCAACCATCCAAACAAAAACCCTATGCTTCTCTGTGCATGGAGAACAGTCCTCAGAGGGAAGGCAACAAAGGAGTCTGATGATAGCAGGTGAACAGCAATTTAATTCAAATTTAATAGGAGATCCAGAGCCATGAAGGGCTCTAGATCTAGGCAATAAATAAATAAATAAGATGCAAAGTGGTGTGAGGGGCTGCATGGAGGGAGGGAGAGGGGCACTAATCTGGAGCTATTTCTTGCTAGCTTGTTAGCCCTAGGCAGTTCCAGAAGGTTATGCTCCAGTCACCACAGTGTCAGTAAAGTATCTCGTGTGCATCTGTCCATTTGTAGCCCTGGAGGAGGAAGCCCTAGCTTTGTGTCTTTTTATCATAGCTCAAGTGTCTGGTCAAAAATGCCCAATGAATGTTTGCTGAATGACTCAAGTGGGGTCAGAGCTGCAGTGTGATGGCCGACTGGTCTTTTTCTCCTTTTCCTCAAATATCCTTTTACTTCTTGGTGGCTACCTATCTCCTAGCCTTTGATTATACTGGCTCAGTTCGATCTGACCCATCAGATCTTGGCTCCCTGGGAAATCCGCCCTTCAAGGTTCAAGGTGGATGAGTTCTGCACCCTCCCTTACCTTCTATCATTAGGTCTGTTTAATTTCCTGCCTAAGGGCAGTGCTGGGTAGGGCCCTTGACAATTTTATGATTGTTTAGTGGGCTTGAACCTGAACCTTGGGACTTGGTTTTAAACCTTCAGTGACTCTTGAATAGTATAGTGATCAGTGGTCTCCTGGGGATTAGCAGGCCTGAGTACAGGTTTATCTTGGCTTTTTCTACCTGCACAACATCAGGCAGATTGATTTGTAGATCAGAGTATCCTATTTCTTGGAGGGAAATGATCTGATATTCTTGCCAACTTGATCCCAATTCAAGGAGTCTGTGACTGCAGGGATTGTGAGTCCGAGTCCTGGGATATTTGAGATCCAGTACATATTCCTATCTGGAACTTTAAGTTTTAGCTGTTGCTACTGACTAGGAAAGAACATTTGGGTTTTCTTACCAATTTGTGTGTGTATGTGTGTGTGTGTGCGCGTGTTTGTACGCATGCATGCAGATAGTCATAGACTCCAGGAGAGAAAGTTACAGGCAGTTGTGAGCTGCCAGATTTGGTTACTGGAAACTGAACTGTGGTCCCCTGGAAAAGCCACGAGTGCTCTGACTAATTGAGCCATGTCTTTAGCCTCCTTTCTCATAGATCTTCATGAGAGAGATTGGCATCGGTTATATGCTAGACACAGAATGCTTCCTTTGTATTGCTCCAGCTAGTGCCTTCAGTATCTCTGCATTAAGTACATCTCATAGGTGAGGAAACAGACCTAGAAAAGCAAAGATAGCTAGTGGAGGTCTTCCCTAGGCTGAGTGAACATCAGTCTTGCTAGCTAGCACAGGTCTCAGGCCTGCCTGTGATCATTATGCTTGCCTTCTGACTATCTGTTCTCTCTCTCTCTTATAGAGAGCCAGCTGCTCCCTGGGAACAACTTCACCAACGAGTGCAACATCCCAGGTAACTTCATGTGCAGCAACGGGCGGTGCATCCCGGGCGCCTGGCAGTGTGACGGGCTGCCTGACTGCTTCGACAAGAGTGACGAGAAGGAATGCCGTGAGTGGGTGTGGTTGTGGGTGGGGCTGGATAAGGGCGGAATTCCAGGCGAAGAACAGGAGGTCCAGTTTGGCTTGGATCTTGTGCCCTGTTTGCTGTGCGCTACTGGACCAGTTGCCCCTTTGTCTTGGAGCAGTGTGGACCGTGCAGAAGTGTAGTATGATAGAGGATCCCATGCTTGCTGGATTGGCAGAAGAGACTCATCAAGCTCTAGGGTTACCTTTCCACCTTTCCTGGATGCTACGCTCACCTTTAGAATCCCAGGCATTATATTCTGTGGTGCCTCTCAGTTTGCAAGGACCATGTCTGGCTGCCTTGGTCCATGGCTGGAGACTTATCTGTGAGTGTGTGGTAGAGTTCTCCCAGTGATTCTGTAAGACCTAGTATTATATACTGAGTGGATAATTTGCTCATATCTCTATGCTGCCTCACCTCCTTTGCTCTGTAGATAGTCACAGTCTGGATCCTCACTGGGTCATCCCTTTTCAGTGAGTACCAGCATGGTATGGACTCTATGGTCCCCTCTATCCCATCTCCTTCTTTAGCATCTTGTTCATTTTGTGCTCTGAAACATGCTTAAGATCTGGCTTAAGGATAATCCACAAGAGAGGAGGGGCCAGGATGTCTATTGAAAATCCTCCCTGCCCTGAGGAGTCTTTCTTCTTCCTCTGAGTTGGTCTCTGCACAGTGAGCTTGGTTTTAGGTCACTTCCCTGGCATCCTGGCAGGTAGGCAACCTTGGGAGGTATAGCTCTGGCTCATTAGATGAGCAACTGCTATGAAGCCACCCATCTCAGCTCTGTCATAGGCTCTGGCAGCCAGGCCAGGTGGCATTTCTGTTGGGAGGACTCTCTGCTCTGGCCCTCAGTCAGCTGTGGCTCTGGGAGGCAGCTGAGGACAAGGTACTGGAGGATAGGAACTTGAACTTTCATCGGAACCTTCCTTGGGTTTGGGTCTGTTGATGCACAGGGAGCACTGGGTTTGGAGCCACCCACGGCAGCTAGATACTTGCTCCCTAATAGTGTGCTCGTGAAGACATGCTGCCCATTCCGAGGTTGACCTCTCACCTGCATGGGATATGGTCCCCTCCCCCATGCCTATTTCTGCCCTTGAGAGATTTGGGGAGGAGAAAACTGGGGAGACTTGGAGGCTGTATTAGGTTTTGTTATGTGTGATTTTTCTCATTAAATTGTTAAACCTCATACATTCTTTTTATATTATTATTATTTTCCCTTAACTTTTTTAAAGTATTAAGTCTCTGTCACTGTTTCCTTGCTTCTAGCATAACTTTAAAACTTCTAGAAATCTAACATTTTAAAATTGAGTTTCAAGTGTGATAGAATGCGTGAGGCCTGTCATCGGCCTGCCTTTAAGGAACATTAAACACTCTATAAGAATATAGAGTTACCATTTTCAGGACACTGTGTGCCTTTGAACAGCAGTAGATATAGACTGTCATTAGCTGGCGGGTGATACTCAGCTCATGAATGTGTAAAGGAATGCAGGATTAGCAGCTAGTCCAGCCCCACCTCTGTTAGTAGCAGCTGTGCGACATTACTGACTTCTCTCGAAGTCTCCGCCGTCTCTGGGTACAGTCTAGCATGTGAGAATTCCTGCAGAAATGGGAAGAGGTGGTGGAGAGAGACTGTTGTAAACAAGGGTTGTGTCAGCAGCTGCTTGGAGCTGTTTGGTTTGGTTTGGAGCAGGCTCGTTCCTGGGTATCCTCCATCCTCCTCCCCAAGCGCGACAGACGCCCAACAGGCATTTGCTTAGTGTTGGATGCAGATGTAATTAATAGTTTTTACTATACCTACAAACGCATTGTCTGCCCAGTTTTGCATTCAATGGAGAAAACAACTCTTGCTTAGGTATTAAAGGGAAGTGGAAGTCCCTTTTCTAAGAGACAGTGAGCTTTCCCTTGAGCTGTCTTTCATAATCTTCTCCAGCCATGGAGCTGAGTGTGAGATTTGGAGGAAGAACATCCTGACTCAGACATGATCCTCTCCTGCATCCTGAGGGGAGTATGTAATCTATAGCAACCACTGGTGGGATTAAAGAACATTCTTTACCCTGAGAGGACCCCAGTTTTGTCTTAATGGGAGCAGTAAGGTGTCGTAATTGTGAGCACCATGGTGATGTCTGACAGTGGAGATGACACCCCCACCCCCATTTCCCGGGACTGGATTCTCAGAAACAAGACTGTGCTGAAGGGCGGGAGGTTTCCTGCGGGTGCCCACAGACTGCCCACTTGTTTTGCTGAAGGTCTGCACTGGCTTGCTTTCACTGGCTAGGAGTAAAGTCTGGGACTTATTTTAGTCTTGGCAGCAGTGAGTAATATCTTTAAAATAAACTCTCTTTTCCTGGTTATTTTAATAGTTGAGAGGAGTTCATGTATTTTACATTTTTAATTTTTTTTAATTAACAAGGTAGAATGCTTATATTTCTAGTTATTAGTTGTATTTCCTTGTAAGGTATCTGTTGATGAATTGAAATTAGTTCTCACCTGGGTATTAACTGTTGTGCAGAATGCCTCTGGAGGACCTCCCTCCTAGAGCCAGGGTTCGGAGGCCCGTTTTGGTGTGCTTCTAGTATATTTCTGTTCTTGGTAGTGAATTGCCCTGAGTGATCAGTTTATTCAAATCGCTTTTCATGTCTTCCTCTGCTTTCTGTGGTTATAAAATGATGAGACATAGTTTCAGGATATGCTATGTCTCCATGAGAGCCCTCATTTTGAGGAGCAATAGTGAGTATATGCTGAGTGTCCTAGACATCGTGCTGAGCCAGGCACTCTATGTCCTAGGAACTCATTGGGTTGTCAGGGAAAGCTTTACTGAGAAGGAGCTGTTGTCACAGAGGCACAGCAAACACACAGAGCTTGCATGTTGGCCCTGTAAGACCCCATAGCCGTCCTGCATCAGAGACTCCCAAGGGTCTTTGTTGTTGTTGTTATTGTTTACCAGTGTAGGTGTCTCTTAGCTGATCTTGTGGATCTGTATTACCCTTGGATCTATGTTACCTGTATTGTGCTTGTTGTAGTTAACAGAAATTCCTGCAACTAATACAGATGATAGTTGGCTTATAAAGAAAGGGTTATTTTGGAGTTTTCGAGTTTTTACTTTAGGACCCAGTTGGCTCTGTTGCCTGTGGAAGATAGTGTGTCATGGTGGGAGAGTGCACAGTGAAGTAAAACCTCATGACTAGGAAGCAGAAAAGAGAATGAGGAGGAAGGGCCCGGGCTCTCATCATCCTCGTCAGGTACATACCCCCAATGGCTTAACGGCTTCCCAGTAGACTGTCTCTTTACAGAGCTATTGTTTTTAATTGTGTGTGTGTGTGTGTGTGTGTGTGTGTGTGTGTGAGAGAGAGAGAGAGAGAGAGAGAGAGAGAGAGAGAGAGAACACTTGCATGTGCATGTTTGCATGTAGCCAGGTGCCTGTGGAGGTCAGAGGGATGGGGGTGCTGCCAATCAAACTCAGGTCCTCTGGAAGTGCCCTTAACTGTCCCGTCATATCACGAACCCTGGACCCACCTCTTCAGGCTCCATCACCTCCTAATCCTGCCACTAAAACTTTAACACTTGAGCCTCTGAGGGACATTCAGGATCCAAACTATAGGACAAAATCCACCACGCGATAATGTTTTTCTACAGTAATGATTTTTAAGGTGGCTGTTGGTCCTGTGAGCCTCTGAAGCCTTTTCCTAGGAGCACAGGCCATGCCCAGTGCTAAAGCAGAGACACCGATGTCTGCAGCAGAGAGCCGGACACCTTCCTGTTCTGCCTCGGCTTTCACTGTGTCTCCGCGTCCCGACAGACTTGGGGACAGGGTTTAATGTTGGGGAGGGGTTCCTCCTCACAAGTGGGATTGTTTCTCCTTGGGGAAATTACATTGTGTCTTTGGTCACGTGTGGGACTTTTATCATCTTGGACTTGTGCCTGGGTGCGTGCATGTCTGGTGGGGTGTGGAGGAGGAATTAAAAGATGTTAAATGAAAACATTTTAATGAATCTCAAACCAGAGACGTGGGAAAAGTAGGTGCAGACTTGGAATCAGGATTCCACTTGTCCCCACTGTACCCAGCTCTTGCTTATACATGGCTCAGGCATGATGGCAGAAGAACTTGACAGTTTCAGCAGCAAGTGTGGAACCCTCGTCCCCCAGAAGTGTAAGGGGTCCTCCTCCTTTTTGTTACTGTCTTAGGCTTCTGCCTCTAGGTGGCACCACATGTAGTGTTTTCTTTAAACCAACTGCTTCTAAGTTAGCGTGGACTCAGGCAAGCAGAGGGGAAAGTGGTGTTTGAGTTTGCAAGCTTGAACCAGAATCTGGCTATTTCACTAAGGTGCCTACTAATGGCCTCATGTGCACAAAGATGGGGAATCCAGGCTTGTCAAGGGTTCAGACAGTGTGCTTTGGGATGGTTGTGCCGGGAAAGCAGGGAGCCTTTCAGTGAGTTGTGGGATGCAGCTACAACAGAATTGATTTTTCCCTTTCATCTGTGTCAAAACAGAATTGCCAAGCCACCAATAGTTTGAATCAAGTAGTGCCACCAGCTGCATTCCGAGTTGAACTTCTACAGCACAGTGCCTCTGGATCCACCTTGCTTTGTGTTGGAGTTTAGCAGAATGGATTAGGCCTTGCTTGATGCGAGGTTTAGCAGAATGGATTAGTTGCTTTTCTTGCTGTTTGTGACCAAATACTGACAGACCGCATAGAAGGGAGGAAGGGGTCATTGCTCCCTGCTTCGGAAGGTTAGGCCATCATGCTGAGGAGGGCTTCGTGAAGAAGTGCCCTTATATCCTGGTAACCAAGAAGTGGGACAGAATACAGGAAGAGCCAAGGCAAGATATAACCCTAAGAAGCATCCCCTATGACTTCGTCTAGCTAAGCCCCACTTCCTGCCTTTCATTGCTCTTAGTAAGGACATCATATTCATTACGAGTTCATCATGAGATCAATCCATTGATTAGGTCAGAGAACTCATAATCTGATGTTCTCTGAAACCCCCCCTCACAAGATGTACCTGAGGTGTGCTTTACTGAGCGTACAGGCATTTCTTAACCCACTGGAGTTGACAGTCACAATTAAGCATCACAAAGACATAATTGGATTAAAATGAGGTCACAGAGTGGGCCTTAAACCATCACAGCTGAAGTCGTTCCAAGAGAGAAAATTTGGACCCAGATACCAAGAGACAGAAGATGATGTAAAGCCATAGGGAGAAGAAAGTCATCTGAAAACCATGGTAAGAGGCCAGGATCTGTCCCCTGTCTTATATCCATTGATTTTGGACATCTGTCCTCCAGAAATTTGGAAAAATAAGCATATGTTGTTGAAGCCGTTCAGTCTGTGGAACCTTGCTACAACCACCCCCGTATACCAGCACAGCCATGACTCGTCACTGTTGTGTCACCTAGAGATGCACACATGTCAGCACTCATGAGCCGTGATGACTTCCACAGGCACCGGCTTCTGCCTTCTCAGTGGTTTGAACATCAGAGCGTGTTCAGATCTTTACTCCCAGTATTCAAGAACATTCCCTAACTTGGAAATGGGGTCACTGCAGATGTGAGTAGTTAACATGAGGTCACACTACAGTAAGGAGAGCCCTCGTTGCAATCTGAGTGATGTTCCAAGAAGATAAGGTGAAGAAATGAGGGAGGGATGCTGTCTGGCAACAAGGATCGAGTGGGAGGGTAAGGCAGCTGCCAGCCAGGGATGCCAGGGGTTCACCATGCTCCCTAGAAGCCAAGGCGGGATGAGAAAGGGAATCCAGCCAGAACTTCTGGGGAAACTGAGTCCCTGATGGCCACTTGATCCTGCTGTACAACCTCCAGGGTTTTCGTTTACATAGTCCACTCCTTTGGTGGAGCCTCGAAATCGATGCCCTGGAAGGGGAGTCTGCTTACTTTCCGGGGGATCACTAAAGGCACTAGTGCTCCTCTGGGCTGACCTGGAAGCAGTGGACACAGGTCTTATTTTACTGGCTTGCCATGCTTGCCCCATCTCTCCGGGACAGCCCTGCTCTCTGTTTCTGCTTGAGTAACTGCCGTGTCACATGTGAACTATCCCTGTTTCTGCAGGTCTTAACTCTGGCTAGCCATAGTGAAGTACTGGATTCCACAGGCTTCTGAAGGAGTTGAGCTTCTGACAACAGAAGTAGCCCTCAGCGTGGCTCAGAGACAGATTTCATGCTGACCCATGTGTACACTCTTGTGTGTTCTTTCTTTCCTATTTGTGTTATTTTACTGTGTGTTTGTTTTGAAATACCTCTGGTAACTCAATCATGTCCAGACCCTCAAGTTCTTCCATCCCAAAGGTAAAATCATATAACCTATAGTTCAGAACAGGGCTTGAAGGCCAGACCATGTTGGGTTCTCACAGCCCCTAAGATCCTCGGTGCTACTATACTTTTTTTTTAAGATTTATTTATTTATTTTATATATATGAATACACTGTAGCTGTCTTCAGACACACCAGAAGAGGGCATTAGACCCCATTACAGATGGTTGTGAGCCACTATGTGGTTGCTGGGAATTGAACTCAGGACTTTTAGAAGAGCAGTCAGTGCTCTTAACTGCTGAGCCATCTCTTCAGCCCTTCTATACCTTTCTCAGCATATACTTCCTCATCTATAAGATGGGACTGTCTCTGCACCTTTACCCGAGGGCATGTTCAAATCATTCATTGCATGGTGTAATCAGCAAGAAGCTGATCTTGTACAGTAGGTATTGTGCCTGGGGTAATTGTACTATCCACCTCAGAGTAAGCAGATACTAGGTCTCTGTTTGGCATGAGCAAAGTTTTCAGTAAATTCTAGGGACTCTTGTTGTGCTGGTGATGGTATGCCCAGCATGGTGTGGTCAGCCGCTGTCTCCACATGCCCCTACACTCCAGTATGTGAGGCTCTGCTACAGAAACTGGTTCATTTCCTGCTCAATATCTTTTGTTTGAGGGAGTCTTTAGCCACCCAGTGTTGAAATGTCCTTCAGCTTAGCTCTCCAGAGAGCCAGCTGGATACCCAAGCTGGTGCCAGAGAGAAAACGAACAAATATTTGCAGACCTGAGTTGAGTGTGGTGACTGAGAAGGCACCTCCTCTGCATTCTTCTCAGAGTCTCAGTGAGCCTGGAGTGAACCTGGAGTTGGTCCTCAACTGCCAGAGTGGCTGTAAGTGGCTTGTCCTCAGAGCTGAGAATACTTAAGTAGATTTGGTTGGTTGTGTTCTGCTTTGTGACCTGTAGTCTTCTCCAGTACCTGTGATGTGGAGACCTTTCACTTCACATGCTGACTTGAAACCATTTAAAAACTTGGTGCAGAAGCTCTCTCTTTCTGCCCCATACTTGCATTTTATACCTGTACAGCCACTGTGAGAAAAGATTCTTAGTTTCGATGTTAGAATTCCTTGTTCCTAGGTAGGACCTGCCAGTCACCTATAGATGAACAAGTCCAGGTTGTCAGGCTTCCTGTAAATCTTGTCTCTTGCAACCTTTTCTTAAGAGATCCTGGTACTTCTGTTTTTGTTTTTTCCAAATGATGCCATCAGTTTTGCACCAAGTTTAAAAAAAAACAAAAAACAAACAAAAAGACCAAGTGCTCCCCAGCTCCCTGGACATACCAGTTTCTTAGTACTTCTAGAACACAGTGTCACAAGCCGGATGACACAAAGCAGCTCCTCTACAGTTTTGGAGGCCAGAAGTGCAAAGTCTGAGTGTGAAGTGTGCTCTCCATGGAGGATAGCATAAATATAAATATGTTTAAATTGGTTATATTACTCTTTCCTCTGTCATCTTAACTCCTCCACTCCTGTGATGAGGACACACTCCATGTGCTGGTTTGTGAGAGTGCAGCCTGGCAAAGCTGTGCTTTTCTCAGCTATGGGTAAGCACCGTGCTGGAGATGAAACCCACCCACACCGTCACCAGCTTTCTCCTTCCAGCACTGCCTACACGCTGCCATGGCTGGAACTGGATGTCCCTGCCAGATCAGGGCTTTTAAGTCCAGTGCGTTTGCCTTGCTCAGAATATGGGTGAGCTGCTAATCTTTACAAATTGGAAGCTCACACATGAACATTGGGCTTATCAGATTTTCTTTTCTTTTTTTTTTTTTTTTAAAAAGGAGGGGAGCAAAAGAGAGATTTGGCATTAGAATCTGAACTTGCCAAAACAACCTCCCCCCAAACCAAACCAAAAAACCATACTTCTCATCTGCCCTGCATTTGAACTTCTTGTTTATCTGAAGGCCCTCAAGATGGCTGTAGTTGTAAGATGGATGGTCCCCTCTGTATGTTCTGATGGAGTCAGGGGACATGCGGTCCTAGATTGACCACCATAGTGCTTTAGTCTTCGTTGCACATAAAGCAGTGGCATGCTTTGTCAGCAGCACCATCTTGGACTGATGATGTTAGATGTTTCAGCCTAGGGTGTTGAACATTCCCTGCAGATAAATGCACCTTGTGTGCACGCCTTCCTTAGAGTGTTGGGTGGGCAGGATGAGAGTCCACGTGTACAGTGGGAGGGACCTGCTATATAGTCACATTGTCTGTGCCACATCCTAGCTCCATCCTGTGGAACTATGGTATCTGGGCAAGACACTGCCTTGCTGTCCTTTCGATTCTGTGGGCATTTGGGGAAAACAAAATGGAGACCAAACTTTATTTCACATCCTCCCATCAGCAGCTGGCATACCGGGAACACTAACTGAACTGTTACTGGCAGAAGAGTCGCTTCCTGGCATAGATTCCTCACCTGCCCTGGGCTAGCCACTTCCCATTTTAGAGCTTCTGCTTCTTAGTCTGAAATTGAAACAGGACAGAGTGAGAAAACACAGGAAGGATGTGTGAGCACCATGTACCTGTCTGATACTTAACAAGATAGACTTGCCTGTCTTTCCTTTCTCCAGGGTTACATTTTGTGTTCTGTAAGAGGAAGTCTCTAGGGTGGCCAGAGAATTGTAATGCAGGTTCCCACATGCTTTTTTAGGCATCAAAGGCAGATTGGATAATTATTCAGAATCTAAGTTAAGGAAGGTAAACTGATTTGAAACCATCATGGATGTTCAGAGAGACAGTACATGGGGCAAGAATGAGCATCTCTCCTTTCCAGAGCCATTTGCTGGAGATAGAAGAACTGAACTTGTGATATGAGGTGCCCAGGTAAGGGATTCACACCGATGGCAGTAGTCCATCTCCAGCTCACACTACTTGGAAGGTGAGAAGCCTAGCTCCCTACCAGGAACCTCTGTTCCCTCTCCCTTGGAGCTGGGACAGAAGACTCCAGGCTTTGGTTAGGGAAGAAAATGAGCTAATCTGTGGACGGAAAGCTTCCAGGAGTTTTAAGAGAAAACCAGGAGGCATGTACTGGATTTTGTGTCACCATGAAAAGACCAAGCTCTTAGGCACAGAACATCTTAATTTGGGCAGAGTTATTTATTATTATTGTTAATATTTATTATTATTATTATCATTATCATCATCATCATCATTATTACTATTATATCAAAGCTTCTTGTCTCATATCCCTGTCTGTGCCCTTCTAGCCCTGTTCTGGTGATGACAGGGAAATTGGACATGATATACTAGAACATGACTAAGATCCTCTCAGCTTTCTGCATCTCTCTAGGTAAAAGCTGTCCTTTGAAACCTGTCAGGAAACTTCCAGTTTAAATGCCAGCACTGTCACACCACACTTAGCAGTGTGGAGCCATCTTTTAAATCAGCTCTTCACTTCAGTTTGCCTCGTCCCATTGCCTGCCCCTCCAGCTTCCAGCAAGCTCCACTGTTATCAGCATGGTTCTGCCTATGAGAGAACCCTAAGGAAATGGTTCATATTGAGGGGCAGGTTCACATTCCAGTGCGTCTGGAGTAAGCATGGCCACGTCCACCTGGGCCCTGGTCATTTGGGCAAGCTCCCAGTTGCCAGGACTTGGCTGTAACTGCAAAATATAGTAAGTGGTAAAGGGCCCGGTAATTGCTAATAAAATTTAAATGGCTACACAATTACAGAACAGAGAAACAAAATTCTTTTTCCTGGCACATCCGGACTAGTCTTGTGGATCTGAGTTAGGCTGTGACAGTATAGTTTTTTTATTTTGTTTTTTAATTCTCACACTTTGGGTTGTGACACGGCTCATGTGCAATTGCTTAATGGATTTTTTTTTTTTTTTTTAGATCTAGAAATAGATGAGAAAAAATAATTTTACAAAGATAATGTGCATTCTTATAATGCAGACATGACTAGAGAGTCTCTAATTTATTTTTATAATATCAAAACTATACGCAATGTACTGTGATTGCATGCAACCCCCACTGCCCTCTCTCACCCCCTTTTTGACTTACTGACTCCCTTCTTTGCAGCCAGACCCCTCCAGCCCTCATGTCCACCCATTCCTTCCTCTCTCAAGGATAGTGTCTGAGCCTGGCACCTACAGAACTGATCAAAGCTTCTGGCTAGACTGACATGGTGGCCTGTACCTTTAATCCTGGCACTTGGAGGCAGAGACAGGAGAATCTCTGCGAGTTCAGGGCCAGCCTGGTCCACATAGTGAGTTCCAAGCCAACCAGAGCTACATACAGAGACCCTATTTTTAAAAGAAATTGTCTATGATTAGGGAAATTATAGACCCTAATAGACTTGCCAAATAGACAAGTAGTTAAAACTGCCTTCTAAGTATTTATGTTTATGATAGATTAATGCATCTCTTAGCCTTCATCAAAAAAGCCTCTTCCCACAGTGGGCAAAGGTCAAAGTGGGAACCCATAACTGGTCAAAGTAATGATAACAGGTGACTACTCTATGTTTTGCCCCAAATGGGGAATCTGTGTCACTCCATACAAAGCCCAGTGGACATCATGGAAGAGAGGCAGGTAGCACTCTGGGAACCAAAGGATGAGGAGTGTGGTAGATGCTGTCTTCTGGGTATGACATGACCATTGCTCAGGAACACATAGCAGCTGTGACTTCCTTCGTGGTGGTGGGCGTGGGGATAGAACTAGTGTCTTGTGGTGTAGTTCTTAGTTTTCTCATGAGCTGGGCTGGGAAGGACGAAGTGAAGCACTGTGAGGTCAAAGGCAAACTGTGAACCCCTCTTTAGAAAGCAGCTCAGGAACTTGTGACTCTTGATGTAGTCTCACAAAATCTCAGCAGAGTCTTAAGTATAAAAGCCTGTCATGTGGTGTGGAAGGAAGGGACGGAAGCAGGTGACACACACATATTTCATGTGCAGCAGGAACAGCAGAGCTTCAGATTAATTTCAAATTAAAATACAGAGTCTGCCTTCCTCGGGAGCAAGACATTTGCATGTGCTTGAGATGCTTATTTCTGCCACCCAGGCCCTTTATTTTGGGAGAATGCTGGTGGGGATGCATACAGGCAGTGTTCCAGATTTAGCTTGGGCTTGAAATATGCAGGGTCGGAAGCCTGGCTTGGCTCCTACGGTTGCTTAGTAGTCAGAAGTGCTCTTTGCCTCTCCTTTTGGGATCAGGTGACACAGTCCAGAAAGTTTACTGAGCTCCCCAGGGAGGTGGGGCGAATAGCCCCGCCCGCCCCTGCCCCACCCCACCCGCTTGTCTCCTTGCAAAGTGTTGGGAGAGAGGCTGAAAGAGCAGACAGGGGATTTGTGTTTGGAGTGCACATTGATGGAAAGCGGATGATGCAGCTGAGGAAGACTTTGGACATTTGAACACTTGAGTCAGTGTCTTAGTTATTCTTCCTGTTGCTGTGATGAAATACCCTGAGAAAAGTAACTTAAGGGAGAAAGGTTTTATTTGCTTCACAGTTTCTGGGGGATGTAGTCCATCATCATGGGGAAGCCAGGGTAGCAGTACTGGTGGTGGCGGCAGGAAGCTGGCTGGTCACTTTGTTGTCTATACTCAGAACCAGAGTGAAGCAGAGTGTGACTAGAAAGTAGGACCTAGCTATAAAGCGTCAAGGCTGGCCCCCAGTGACATTCTTATAAGACTCCAATTTGTAAAGGTCTCCCACTTTCCTGAACAGCATCACCAGCTGGGAATCGAGTGTTCAAAATTGTCAGCCCATAGGGACAGTTCACATTCAGACCACAGCCTAGGATGAAATGAGTGAGCAGTGAGCCAGGAGCTGGCTCTCCATGTAGCTGGGCACTTTGTGTTCCCTGAGCTTATGAATGCCTGCTATCATTCCTCTACTCTGTGGCCTTAGATCTCAACCTCACCCTTGTTCTTTAGCCCCTGGCACTGCTGCCCCGGGCTGCTCACAAGACAAGTTCATGCAGCCGGTGGCCTACAAGGTAGTGAGCAAAGCTGCCAGATGTCGGAGAAGTTCTTGGAGCAGAACTTTCTAGTCTCTGTCACTTGGTGTTCCTCATTAAATCCCAAAGCAGGATTGCTTCAAGTACCCGAACACAGGCCATTGGCCAGCCTGATGCTGCATGGGTATAGGAGAGGAATTCGCTGCTGCTCAGTATTTCTATACAGTACTGCAGTGAGTAATGGGCACTGCCATTCAAGGCCCTTGAACCACCTGGAGCCTTTCAGGAGATGGACGTGGAGGTGGAACTTGGGGCGTTCTCTGCTTCTTCACTTGGTCTTCCCAGTGTGCTGGACCTTACTCCACATGGCTGCTCTTCTCACCAGCAGGCGTAATGTAAACATTAGTTCCCTGCAGCTCTGGAGATCAAGACGCCTAGAGTATCTGAGTATGTTAGGCTTGGTGTCTGGTGACGCCCCACTTCCTGACTTAATTGTGCAGCTTCGTTTTTTTGCCGTGCCACATGATGGGACAGAGGACCACGGTCCTCTGTCCTCTCTCAGAAGAGCACCAGTTGCACTGATAAATGAAGGCTTTCCCTTATCACCTCAATGAGCCCATCAATATAAAAGATATGGAAGGGACACCAACACAAGCGTCCCTTCTCAGGTGGAGGCAGGTGAGTGGCATCTCAGTGAGATGTCGGCTTCAGAATCGATTCATCCTAAAGGAGTGCTAAGGTGACGTGATAGTGACCACACGTGGCCTCGCTCTTCCTCTGCCTTCAAGGTTCCTTTATTCACTATCGTTTATATCCTCACAGCTCACCATCATGTTGAGGTTAGGTTCAAGGATCTGAGTTTCGTGAGCATACTAACAGTCTTGGTCCATGGTAGCTAGGCTGTTGGTTCTGGAGGTGACTGGGGAGAACCTCTTTGGGTGTTTCAACTTCAATGAAGTGTTTTGAGCAGTGATTATGATACAGATGTTGCCACTGCAGACATCAAGATGCTTTTGGTGTTCAAGAGATATCCTGGGGTGGCAGCAGAAGGGAAGGCCATCAGACTGTGGAGTGAGCCGTGCATTTATGGAAAGAGAGGAGGAGGAAGAGGATGAAAGAGTGGAGGAGGAATTGGAGGAGTGGGGAAGAAGGGTCTGGCAGCCAGAAAGAAGTGTGGATGGCAGTGTGGATTTAAGAGTGGCTTGCCCAGCTCTGTCGGGGTGGTGGTGGAATCCTGGGTCCACAGATGCCATTGCAAGAGCCTGGGCCTCCCAGAGATTCTCTTTAGCATGAGCACCCCTCCCCACTCTTTTGAAAGACACCAATCTCATTGCAAGAGCTCCACTCTCAACATGTAACTGTCTCCTAGAGGGCACAGCTAATGCCCCTGTGTCAAGGTCAAGGTTTCCATACACAATCTGAGGGAAACACAAGGAGTTTCCTGAGAAGAAAAAGCAGAATAATAAAACCAAAAGATTAATAAGTATTTTGCATGTTTAGCTTTGCATGAAGTCATTCTAAGGATAAGGGAAGAGCTTCAAAGATGCTTATCGAAGTTGCTAAGTTGATGGTATAGGACCTGGAGCTGCCAAGGGAAGGATGCAGCTGTGTGGTTGGTGATCAAGAGTCGGGGCCGTGGTGTCCCAGGAAAGTACTAAGTGATCTTTGACTATTTTCTGCTGTGTGACTCTGGGTGAGCCCCTTAACCTCTCTGTACCTCAATAACCACCACATCTGTAACATGAAATATGAGTAGTTCTTACATCTATGGCTTCAGAAAACTGACTGCTTGACACGCTCGCTCTTAGTACAGTGCCTGTCACTCAGCCAGCCTTCAATAATGCCTGTTTCAATTCCCCGTCATTACCTCATACTTTCGACTTCCCTAAAAAGTTGTCATGGTAAAACAGCTTCAAATGCTTGCCTGCTGTCACCTGACAGCCGCTGCAGTAACCACAATGCCGTGACTAATACATCTTGTGGAAGAATGCAAGAATATTGTAGGTTTATCTTGACAGTTCAGCATGAAGCTGCTCAATGTGGTGTCACCAGAAAATAAAATAAAATAAGGAAAATAAAAGTTCTCATTGAGTTTGTTCCTGAATAACAGTGAAAGAAAGTCTATCCCGTTTACCACCTGGGGCTAGCAGCTGTTAGGAACAGCCCCCAGCCTGCCTGTGGTTGGCAGGACACCTGACTGGCTTGTTATTATAGACGCAGGAGTGACTCAAAGCCTGCTTGAATGAAATCTCCCAAATGCGTTGCCTAGGAGTCTGCATCTAACCCGGCAGCCCAGGGAGCCAGGGGTGTGCTGTGTGCGGTGCGCCGCTGTGTGCTGACCTCAGGTGTCAAGGTAGACTATGTCTTGATGAGTGAGGTCATCGATTGGACAGCCCTTGTGTCTTTCCATATACAGGTAGAAGAGATACTGGGCACATTGTCGTTCTCTCAGGTGCGGGCAGCCGAGTGGCATCTCTGTCAGGTTGTGCCTTCAGAAGCCATCCACCCTGAACAGCAGTGCTAAGGACCTGACACTGACCACGCATGTCCACTCTTCGTTTTGCTTTTAAGGTCCCTTCCTGCATATTCTCCCCTAAAGACATCAGGTGGGCTACTGGTCATCTTGTATGAGAAAATTATTTCATGTGGCCAGAAATGAAATTCTCTGCAAGAGCTGCTTGGCCTCTGGAAAGCTAGACAAGTAAAAGCAGCAAGGTTATGTCACAGGGACAGGGGAATCTCTGGGAGGATGGATCAGGGCTCATTGTTATTCACTAACTTACTATTTTTCATGGGAGGAGGTGTGTGTGTGAGTGTACCCAAGGCTGGCACAGGCTACCCTGGGGTTCTTGCTGTTTCTTTACATATGCTGCACATGTTTGAATTTCTCTCTGCTCCAGTTTCCTCATCTGTGAAATAGGGAAAGGGTGACATAGATTCTCTCCAATACTAGTTACTTTTCTCAGCTCTGTGACTGAATTCCTTACTCAAAGCAACGTAAAGAGAAGGGTTGAGGGCTGGAGATATGGCTCAGAGTTAAGAGCATTGACTGTTCTTCCAGAGGTCCTGAGTTCAATACCCAGCAACCACATGGTGGCTCACAACCATCAACCATCTGTAATGGGATCTGATGCCCTCTTCTGGTGTATCTGAAGCCGGGTACAGTATACTCATAAAAGTGAAATAAATAAATCTTTAAAAAAAAAAAAAAAAAAGGAAGGGTTGATTTTGGCTTCCAGCTTGAGGGGATCCAGACCATCACGGCATGGTGGCTGGAGAGAGGTAGCTGGTCACCTTGCATCTGCAGTCAGGAAGGAGGGAAAGGGCGGGGGGTGGGGCACCTCCAGGCCCACCACAGCTGCTAGCCACATAAGCCTGTTAGACATTTCTGGTAGAGCTTAAATACATTTATACCTGTTAAATAGTTAGGCTGTACTACAACTAAGTCTTATGGCCCTTAGACTTGTCTCTTACGGTATCAGCTGTCATTATTAATAATCCCGTCATCATCTTCAAGGAAGTGCAGCTGGTCATCTGTCTGTGAAGACATGGAAGCACAAAGGGGAAGCCGCCCAGATCTCAGCCGTGTGGCTGAGAGTAGCTGAGAATGGTCAGGATGAAGTGGGGTTCAGCCTCCCTGGTGGGGCTGTATTGCCAATTCCTGTCATTGCTTTTCGGACTGGGTCTCTGAGGTGCCAAGGGTGAGTGCCACCAAGGAGAAAGGGGAACACAGAGGGGCAGGGGTTTTGGGTTTGGACCCTTTTCCTGCTTCAAGCAGAACAGCTTCATGTCTATTTAAAAAAAAAAAAAAAACAATGAGTGGGCTTTGTATACTTCTTTGTTTCCACTGAGGGTTCTGTGGTAAACAGTTCCAAGGATGAATTCTTGCTGGACTCTCTAAGCAGCCTTTTGTTCTCTCTCTTAAAGTCTTCCTAACTTCCAGGATTCCAAAGACCACACCAGGATTGTCTCTTTCTGGAACAGAACTCAAGTTCAACACGCTGATCACAGACCTACTTAGACATTTGCTCCTTATGAGCCTAAATCTGCTTTCAGAGTCACAGTGCTGGTGCAGTGCTGATGAGTTACCTGTTAGTAGAAACTTCTCAGCTCCTGACTGTTTCAGGCCTCCTTCGCTCCGACCTGGCAGTGTGGCTGGGTCAGTGTCTCCACTTGTGGGAAATGGGAAGCTGTTGACACCATGCATGAGCAGTGCGAGTGACCGAGTGACCGTCAGCCTTAGGAGCTGCAGTGCCAGTGTTCTGACAACCAGAGGAACTAGTGGACAGCTACAGGATCCTGTTCATGAGACCAGGAAGAGGTGATCTCAGACAGGCCCATCCTTGGTACAGATGGTTTGTGGGTATCATTAAGACCCCTCTTCAAGCCTTGGAATATAAGCCTGCCGATAAAACCCTTGCTGAGCAACCCTAACCACTGAGCATACATGTACAATCAGGTTAACCAGTTGATACATTCTAGATTGAGAGAGAGAGAGAGAGAGAGAGAGAGAGAGAGAGAGAAGAGAGAGAATCTTAAAACCCCTGATGATGTACTCTGTATTGTGTGATGCTCTCTCTCTCTCTCTCTCTTCTCTCTCTTTCACACACACACACACACACACACACACACACACACACACACACCATTCCCCCCAACCAACCTCCCTGGTGCTGGGCGCGTCTCTTTAGTGCTCTTGTCCTGGCCCAAACTTGCAGTATTAGTGGCTATGCCTTTCATAATTCAAGAGGTTCCCAGGAGAACCTGTGATTCTTTATGGGGAATCATTTCATCATTAAAACTTCAGTCCACCCAGACAATGAAGGACCAGATTCTTGCAGGATCCGTCAGCTTCGTGCTCTGCCCTTCACCGCCCCCTCCCCGCCCCCACAAGGCATGTTTGAGAAGAAAACGTAAGCTGTACATCGAATAATCATGCTGCGATGCTACCCTCACCTTGGCACATCGCAAACAACTGAGAAAACAATGCATACATGGAGCCCGCTTCCTTGGGCTCTCTAGTTAATACCCTTTGGTCTTGTGCCAGCCTCTCCCTCGACTTCAGCATTTCACAAGTATTTTGTTTTCCCGTTGCCGACAGGAGGAGTACAAAGGCAGATGGTGTCATCACTTAATTTGTTAATTCTGCCAGACTTTCTTCTCCTGCCAATCAGCAGTCATCCTTACAGTCTCATGTTTAAGGACAGCCTTGAGGAAAATTACAGAGGAGCAGTGTCCTGTTTACCCTGCGAATGAATGCAGAGGGTTTGAGTAAAATCAGAACAAAACAAACAATTTAAAAGCAGCACAGTGGCTCTGAGTGAATTCTGAGGGTGGGCAGTGTGCTTCAGAGGAATGGCAGGGGAGCCGTGGCCTGCTGTTCTTGACCCTTCCTAGAACTTAGCATGGGGTATTTCTTTCTGAGCCTTCCTTCCCTTCTAAGTAGAACCGTGCCCTCCAGCACCTTCCCAGGAATACTGATCACTTACAGGATTGACGTCATGCAGTTCTTTGAATTCTCTCCTGGCCTAAGTACAGAACTGTGTAAAACAGCAACAGAAACTGCGGTGAAGGAATGTGGGCCACATGTGGACCACAGCTGGGGCTGCAGTAGATGCTTGCGTTGCAGATGTGAGGATGTGAGTTGCAGACGTGAGGATGTGAGTTCAGTTCCCTGGAGCCCTTGCTTTTTGTTTTGTTTGTTTTGTTGAGTCTTCTGAGAGAGAGAGAGAGAGAGAGAGAGAGAGAGAGGAGAGAGAGAGAGAAATCAGAAAGAGAGAGAGACACACACAGAGAGAGTGAGAGAGACAGAGACACTTTAGTGTGGTAATCCTAGCACTAGAGAGATGGTGTCTTAGTTAGGATTTTACTGCTGTGATCAGACACCATGACCAAGGCAACTCTTATAAAGACAACATTTAATTGGGGTTGGCTTTCCAAACAACTACGCTGAGGGTCTTAAAGCCCATGCCCACAGTGACACACCTACTCCAATAGGGCCACATCTTCTAATTGTGCCACTCCTTGGGCCGAACATATACAAACCATCACAGATGTAGTTGAGTGGATCTCTGTGATTTTTTAGCCAGCCATCCTAGACTACTTGGCAAACTCCAGGACAATGAGAGACCCCTAAAACAAACAAACAAAAACAAGGTGACCAACACCTCAGGAATGATAGCGAGGTTATCTTTTGGCCTCCACACATGTGTGCACACCTACAACACATGCATGTACCTGCATATGCATGAACACTTACACATACACACAGAATATGGCCTGGTGTTCATGCTTGTAATTCCAGCACTCCAGAGACTGAGGCATGAGAATTGCAAGTTGGAGGCTAACCTGAGTTATATACCAAGTTCCAGACTACATTGGGCTCCCAGGTGAGATCCTGTCTTAAAAGACAATCAATCAAAATACAAACAAACAAAATAATGTGGATAGTTGGTTGGGTGGATGAGTATGTTGACGATGGATGGGTATAAATAAATGAAGGAGTCAGTTCACGGGTTGATGAGTGGATGGGTCTATTTCCAAACCATTGGTGGGATGGACGGAGGATGAATGGATGGATGAACTGATCGGTGGATAGGTTAATGCATGTGTAGGTAGATCTGTCTTGGTACATAAAAAGAGGGGTACCTCACTCTATAGCCATTTCCTCCCAGAAACCTTTCTCCCCTCTCTTCCCTGACAGGGTAGACATTTCTTTTCTCCAGCTCACACAGAACTGTGTTTTACTACCTATGACTGTAAGCATCAGATACAATAAAGGTCCATGGGTGTTCGCTTTCAAGGGCATTAGAAGTTTTAGGACAGCCAGCAAAGGGCCTGAATGCATCTTGCTCAGTTTTCCCAGCAACAAGCACAGTGAGCTCCTGGAGCACAGGAGATGCACAGCATATATTTGCTGAGTGAATTCATCGAGGAAGAAAGACTGTTTG
This sequence comes from Mastomys natalensis, assembly GCA_021653895.1. Lineage (NCBI taxonomy): Eukaryota > Metazoa > Chordata > Mammalia > Rodentia > Muridae > Mastomys > Mastomys natalensis. The sequence continues at coordinate 1,499,502 of JAJTUV010000205.1, forward strand.
GAAATGCACAGACAACTTTTACTGCTCTCTCAAGTCTGCTGTCTCGACTAGGTTTTTCCTAACAAGTAGTCAGGGTTGCTGAAGAGCAGCAGGGTTCCTTCCACGGCAGTGTGCACACACAGAGACACACACAGAGACACAACCACATATAGAGACACACAGAGATGCACAGACAGGCAGAGAGATAGACAGAGAGACAGACCCCCCCCACACACACACACACACAAGATTTTCTCAAGACTTTTAAGGGACCTCTTGATTGGCTTGCTTTAACATCTTGTCTTCACACTGTCTCCTTCTACTGCTTCATCCCTAATTCCTGCCTGTTAATCATTCTTCTCGAAGTTTGGATCGCAGTGGATGAGAACTCTGGGACACCCCTCCCTGATCAGCGTTCGAGGATCCCTGTCATCCTCAGCCTCTGTCATTAATGGTTTGCTTAGATTTAAAGACAGGGACAGAGGCCAATGAGAGGCTTTTGTGCCCAAGAACAGTGGACACCTGGCAGCTTCAGTGGCATTTGTATTTAGTTCTAGGGATGTAGGGGTACTCACAGTGAATATCATGGCTTCAGGGGAAGTGACACACAGCTCAACCAGCTGGAAAGATGCAACCCTCTTCAGCTCAGCTCTTATTGCCCAGCCAGTCTTGGTGCTCATATGCAGGGAGAACTGCAAACTCTAAAAGCCCCCCCTCCCCCATGGTTGTTACTGTTACCTGGGAACCAGCTCTTGCTGTGGGTGAGCACTCTAGCTCCTTTAGGTCCTACTTTCCTCCACTCTAAAGGGACTTGGTCATCTCTAAGCACCAACACCCGTGATTGTCCATGTGGGAAGACAGAAGAGTGTGCTGGCGCATGAGCACATGTGCAGGAATGGATTTTTCAATGTTTTACATATGCAAAAAGATTAGACTCCAAGTGAGCATGTCGCTGAAACTTTGTACACCAGCCACTCTGCTCAGTGCTCTGCATGGCTGATATCATAAAGAATTCAGATTGCCACACTAAGTTCCACAGACACACCCATTATATAGGATTGACGCTTATAGGAAAGGTGTGAATACAGACAGTCCAGAGTGAGCCTAAACCACTGTTATGCTGCCCCCTGCAGGTCAGTGTGAGGCCTGACTGATCATTGAGGAGGAGGTTTTTGAGGATCCCTAGAGATTAGAGGCAAAATCTTGTACAACATATTCCCTGTGCAAAAAAAAAAAAAAAAAAAAAAGCTTGCATATTTAGCAGCTGAAGTCAATTCTAACTGATCTTCAGTTCCAGAGGATGTACCAGGGGCTTGAAACACCAAAACCACAATGGGATTTTCCCTCAGGGGTACCTTTTCTGGTAAAAATCAACAGCTAGGGAGCTGGCTCAGTTGGGAAAATGCTTGCCTTGTAAGCATGAGGAGCTGATTTTGGATCCCAGGATCTTTGTAAGAAGCCAGAGGTGGGAGTGCACACGTGCACACCTGTTAACCTGGTGATGGTGAGATGGCAGACAGAGACAGGAAGACCCCTGAAGGCTTGTGGGACAGCTAGCCCAGCATACATGCTGAAATTCCAGGCCAGTAAGAGACCCTGTCTGAAACAAAAAGGTTAACCTCTGTGTGTGCATCCATGTACCATCCTCAGCACACACAAACACAGGAGCATCTCTGGGCTCTGTCACTAAAGATGTCTGGCAGATCCTAGGACCACTGACCTCAGTTCCCAAACCCTCCCTGAAACGATCCCAGCTGTCTTCAGCTTTATAGTCTTCAGAAAGCTGGAGTAGGGGTGGGACTCTGGAAATTAAAGATCTAGTTCAGTAGGCCTGGGGCAAGGTTGACTGCAGTAGCAGCCCAGGTGGTTGGTTGCTGATGCTGTGGGGCTGAGGTCTGCATACCTCAGGCCTCAAGTCTGTGTTTCCAGGGGGATAAGCTAGCTGCATCAGAATAATCTTGGACCTTCCATAAGCAGTGAGTCTCAGATGAAGCTTAGGAAGTTTCTGTACCACTCTGACAAACAAGATCTGTTCCTTGTTTTCTGATAGTCGGGGTCCCTTGTAGACTGAAGACAGGTCACACAAGATTAGCCCACGGGTCTAGGTGGCCATAGGAGTTTGTGCCCTATTTTCCCTGGGTAAAACTGCTCCATACTCAGACTCGGGATTTCTTGCTGCAAGTGCTTCTTCACATCCTCTTGTCTGTCCCTTGGGCTCGATTTCTGCCTGCTCCACTCATTTCTCCTTTACTGTACTTGAGTATGTGCCTTTGATACCCCATATCCTGGCTTTTATATCTGTCTGTGTAATGGATTTACTGCACAAATCCCCAGGAACCTGCTGTTAAATTGGGCAGATGTTGACTTCCTTAGATGTTCTTCAAGCTAACAGGTGAGGTCCACCACATTGTCCCTCCATGGCTAGATGGTGTGGCCAATTGTTTTTCTTGTTTGCCCTTCTTCCTTCTTAGTCCCTTTCCCTGGGTCATTGTTCTTCTGGGAGTGGCTCAACCTTTCCATATAATACATTCTATCTGGGTGACATCCTCCTTTCCTCCACTCACTCTAGTGCTGCTGCAGGGGGTTCCATACTGCATGTCTGATCCAGTCACTGCCCTCACAAAAACCATGGTGGTAGCAGAGTAGGTGTGAGCGCCGCAGTCAGGCAGCCTGGGGCACATGCTGGCACTGCCACTTGTCAGTGAATAAATCCTGTATGCACCACTGAACTTCTCTTGACTACAGTTTTAAATGTGATGGAGTGGATACAGTGTTGTCCTGGTTAGCTTTTATTGTCGAATTGATACAATCTAGAGTCACTTGGGATGGGGAATCTCAAGAGAAGAATTGCCTCCATCAGATAAACCTGTAGCTATATGTATCAGCTACTGTCTTGACTGATGCTTGAAGACCAACATTCAGGGCCCAGCCCACTGTAGGCAGTACCATCCCTAGGCAGGTGGACCTGGAACTGTATAAGAAAGCTAGCTAAGCATAATCCAGTGAGTTAACCTATAAGCAGCAGTCTTCCATAGTTTTCTGCTTGAGTTGCCAATCCGACTTTCATTGGTGATGGATAAGGACTTTCCTCCCTTAAGTTTGTTTTACCATTGAGACAGAGGATGAAACTGAAACAAGTCTTTAGCTGGGAAGATTCTATTCCCAAGGTGAATGCCTGTTGATCTCTCCATGAATGTCTGCCTTGAGTTTTCTTTAATTATCAGGAATAATGAAATGAAGGAACAGCAATCTCTATGCTCCCAGATCACGATAGAATCCAGTGAGACTTGGAACTGCCTTACAAAACATCTGTATCTGACCCTGTGTTTCCCATTGGATGCACATCCCTCTCCCATATCTTTCTGCCCTGTCTCATAGCTCTTTACATATTTCCTGTACTCTGTGCCAGTGCCTTCAAGGCCAGGGGGTCCCTATCAAACTGCCCCTGCTTCCTGCAAGAGCAGAGGGTCATCTCTCCCTTCCTGTTCCTGCTCGTTCTCAGGGGCTCTTTGTGAAGCACACGCACATCTCTCTGTACTAAATGTGCATGATTGTCTCCTTTACATGGCATTCTTTCGAAGTTAGGCTGGCATCCCTGGTACAGCTGAGACTCACTGTATGTTGTTTGAATGGAGGAATGATGGATTGGCGCTGGAATTCAGCGGCACAGAGGGCCAGCCTTCAGGATGCTTGAGATGATCTTGCCTTTTTTGTTATATTTGAGAACTTAGAAATGAGCCTTGAGTCCTTTCTCTTCCTTACTGTCTGTTTCACTCGTTCAGCAGCTAGTTAAGCCAGAATACTGCTAAAGCAATAGGTTTCAGCCAGGCGTGATGCTGACATCTCACAATGATGGAGATGGCTTTGATGGTCACCCCTGGCACTATTGCTAGGAAGGAATTGTTTGGTTCATGGTTTGAGAGGGTACAGTCTTTTCACAGAAGAGAAGGCATGGCAATAGGAATGTGAGGTGACCAGTCAGTCACACTGCATCTGAAGTGAGCAAGCAGAGAGACGTGATAATAGTGCTTCTTGCTTTCTCCTCCTTTGCTTTAAATGACGTAAGCCCAGCCCATAGGATGGTTCTACCCATACTCAGGGTGCATCTTCCCTCTTGGGTTGTACCTGCCTTGGAATGTCCTCACAGACGTACCCAGAGATTTGTGTAACTTTAATTTTTTTCAAATTCTATTTTTAGTGAGGGTTCTTAAACACTTTAACCTCCCCTTTAGCTCACCATCACTAGAGGTAGTGGAAAAGAAAGGATTCAAGGGAAGTGGACCTCTCTAGAAAGGTTCTTTGTAGCAACTCCTGTCTGTGTTGTCTGGAAATCAGCAGTTCAGTTCACAGGTCAGCAGCAGCAGCTTGATTCACGTGCAAACACTCATGGATACACCAGCAGTCCAGTTCACTAGAGTTGGGATAGCAAGCATGAATCAGCAGTGGCGGCACTACAGAGCAGAGACAGCCAGGCCTCAGCCTCAGCACAAGTCAACAGGAAGGACCAGGATGGATGCCAGAAGCTTTCAGCTGTGCCTTTCTCAGTGAAGATGAGAGACCAAGAAGTGTTGCACAGCTAGGCCTATAAGCAAGCCTAGCTCAGCCCTGGTCACTGTCAGTCACTGTCACTCGTGTTCTATTTATACTGCCTCCAAACATCATGTGTCTTCACATGCCTTGCTTTGGGCATCTGTCTCAACTGACATCACCGCCAATCAGCCTGAGTCCACGGAAGTGGCAAAAAAGCCACAGCATGCCGCCAGAAGTATTTTGGTACGTTTCTTTCCTGACAAATGCAGCTCAACTCCGCAGTATAAGGCAAACCAATATATGCATGTTGTTAGCAAAGAGTCCTTTATATGTGTTCTTTCATGTGCTTACTTTAGCAAAACATCCTTTCTCCTGTGTCTGCTTCAGTGAAACATTCCTTCTCGAGTCTGCCTTAGCCATTCACCTGTGTCCACTTCAGGAAAACACTCTTTCACCTGTTTGCCCCAGAAAAACACCTTCCAGCACAACTGACTCTCCAAAGAACCCTTAAGTTTCCACTTCAGGTGTGTATCCTGCCTTCCCTCATCTGGTATATTTATGTCTTTCACATTTACAGATCACACTGTAATGGCTTCTGTCTCAGATGTTTCTGTCCTTGTCATCCAAATTAGCCTCGCAGCCACTGTCACACGGTGTTACAACACCTCATAGCACTCAGCACTGGGTCTGCTTGCCTTCCTCCCTTCCTCCCTCCCATTCTTTTCGACTTCTGTGAAAGCTCCCTGAGAGTAAGCCCTCTCTTGCCTTGTGCAGGGCTCTGTCCAGTGCTTAGAACAATGCCCACCACAGAGCCATCAATGTACAGCAAGGGAAGTGTGGGAAATACGAATACCCATACCCATAGTGGAGTCTGGGAATTACACTACATGCCTTACACATTTAGTTCCCACGATAGGGTTCTGGAGATGGGAGTGCTAGGATACCAGGTTCATTGTCTTCATTTTGCAGCTGAGGAAACCCAGGTGCTGGAATGTATGATCTTATAGAAGACCATGTGGTTAGAAGGTAGCAGAGGTGAGATTTGAACTTGAATGTGGGGACCCCAGAGTTGATTGAGGAAATAAGTGTGGATTGTGAATTTTGAGGCCATGCCTATGCTTTCTGAGTGTGCATATGGCAAAGAACCTTTAACTAGGATTCAGTTGGATATGAGTTCAGTTCCTTACTGGCCACATTGCATGGCGTGGTGTAGTGTGTGTGTGTGTGTTGAGGTTATGGAAGAGTACCAACAATCTCTTAATCTAAAAAGGTAGGATTTAAGGCTATGGCTTTGCCCTCTCCATCCTCAATACTGACCAAGTTTTCTTTGTCGTTTTGGCCACTTGGGAAGCTCAGGCTAAAAACTTACCCCTAATGGGATCAACTTCACAGTAGAACATTTGGTCTGTCTCTCTCATTTGCTTTTGCTTCTGCTTTACGTAGCATCAATTTTTCCTTATTTTTAACAGCTTTGTTTTCCTAAGCCAACTTAAAAGATTTATGAGAACACATTATGAATTTAGAAGAAATAAATATATATGTAAAGTGTGTCCCTGGGCAAATTATTAATCTGTGTTGGTAGCCTCTGTGTGATGTTGGTAATGGTTGTCACCCCTTCATGCTTTGGGGCAGTGTAAATAGGGAAAGCCAGGAAGAGCATCTCTAAAATGCTAAGAGAAGCACTTAACAAACATTAGTGCCTGTTTTTCTCTGCCTACAGTGCAGACGAGAGAATGCTGGCACCAGTACTTGGGTTAGTGAATGCTGGAAGGTGACTTAACATACCTTATGGAGTCACTCCAATACACCACCAACTCTAGTGAGCTCCAGGACAAAAGCCTGTGACTGGCTGTCATCTTGATTTTAAGTTGTAGTATATTAGATTTCGAAAGTAGAAAAGACTCCACAGCTATTTGGTCGAGGTGGACTGAGCCACAGAGCTCAACCTGACAAATAGAAAGCATTTCATGCAAGAAAATGAATTAGACCGACAAAAAACTTTGTTACCATGGCAACTGGGTACTTGGCCAGTCCCTCTTTAGCTTGATTATAATGCAACAGTGAGAAATGTCAACTGTTACGTCTCAATTGCTTATTAGCTCATAAAATGTCCCAGTTCACATACTAATTGTTACTGGATAAAGTAATACTATATTAAAAGGTCGATGCCACCCATTTCCTTGTACTGAGCAGTACTGGGAGCTTTAAAAAGTAGAAAACAGTACTTATGATAATAAAACTACCTAGTCCTTACTGAAGCTAGGCATCTTTTCATTGTAAGGGCTATTACATCATCCCTATTTTGCACATGAGAAAGTAAAGACTTTCACAAGGAGCTGGTTAGAATCTAGACCAAAAGCTCTCTGGCTCTTAAAAGCTAAGAGTGGTGTTTGTTTGTTCCTTTGTTTCCTTTAAGAAAAACAAGCGGGGCAAAGTGACCCATGTCTACAATCCCAGCAAGAGAAAGGAAGAGGCAGGTGGATCTCTGTGAGTTCAAGGCCAGCCTGTTCTACATAGTGAGTTCTAGGACAGTAGAGCTACATGGTGAGACCCTGGTTTGCAGAAGGAGCGGGGGAAGAGAAGTGATTGATAGATAAGTCTTTGTGGATTGCAGGATAACAGCATCCCTGGCTACCCATCATATGTCAGGGGACTTTCCCATGCCCTTCACACTGGTATTATCATATGTTCCCTTGAAGCAAGCCAGAACTGGGGAGGAATTTAGCTAATTTAGAACCTTCCAGAAAAAGAGCCACTCTTTTATTTCTGATGTCACCCATATTCTTAGATCTTAGGAATTCTCATAAAATTTGGTTTCTTTATTTGGTTATATCAGAGAGCTGTGCAGTTATGTCACTAATTTTAGAACATTTCATCACCCCAGGAAGAAATACTTGTACCCATTAGTTCTCTATCTCCCCCTCCCATTCCTGGGAAGCACTAACCTTCATCTCTCCAATGATTTGCCTTTTCTGGACATTTCATGTAAGTGGGATCATTATTCATAGCCTTTCCTGCCCAGTTCGTTCATCTAGCATGCTTTCCAGGTTATACAGGATATCATGTATCAATCTTTCAGCCCTATGTAATATTACAGGATATAGACTATAGGTGTCCTTGTTCATTTTTTTGCATATGCATTTCTAGTTGCCCCAGGCCTTTACCCCAGTAAATATTTTTGACACTTTTGCCCAGCATCAGTGAGCTGTCAAAGAAAGCAGTTTTATTCTGTTGCCCCACAGGTACACTCTTGTTTCCACACAGCACAGACCTGATTATTTTGACCTAATGCAAAATATTGAGATCAAGAAGTGTTAGCCCTCTAACTTCAATCTTCATAATACAGTATTAACTATTCTGACCCTTACATCTTCTGTGAGAAGTCAGAATTCACTGCTCTGCTTCTACAGATAAGTCAAAGGAGATTTTATAGGGATTGTGTTAGATCCATTAGGGAGGGTTGCCTTTTACAAATGTTAAGTCTCACATTGTACAAACATAAGGTGTTGTATGTTCTCATTGCTCTGACAAAATCAGCATCAGGAAGGAAGGGTTCATTTTAGATTGTGGTTTAAGAAGGGACACATCCCATCCTGGTGGTGGGGGCATGGAGACAGGAACATGATGTAATGAGTTAATTATACTATATCCACAAAAAAGAAGTAGAGTGTAGGCAGGAAGTAGGACCAAACTATAAAACTTGTAAAAGTCACTCTGAAGTGGACACTTCTGGTTTCTTTGGAAACTCGGTTATGTCAAATGATATTTTGCTGGGGCACACAGGTGAAAGAATGTTTTGCTAAAACAGACAAGTGAAAGACTGTCTTCCTGAAGCAGACACAGGTGAAAGGGTGTTTTGCCATAGCAAGCACATGAATAGATTCATGATGTTCAGAAGGAATATAAATATGACCCCATAGACAGTGGGAGCTTGAGAATTGGTTTGCTTTGCCCCCACCTCACTATTGGTTCATCTTACGTTGTGTTGCTGAGCTCTGCTTGTGGTGATGCCATAGAGAGAAATTATCCAAAGAACTTCTCATGTGGTTCCTGCAGCTTCTTGCTGCTTCTGTGGTCTCTGGCTGGTAAGAGAGCCTTGGAGTTTCTTCTGGATTGAACTGCCCTCACTTGTTCATATGTGGTGACTGTCAAGTGGACTAGACTGTAGCTGCTGGTTCATGTGTGGTGTCTACTGACAGGACTGAACTGCAGCTGCTGATTCCTATTTGGTGTTTGCTACTGGACTGAACTGATATCCTGACAATGAAGATTGGACTTGCTCCCAAAGAACTGTTTCTAAACAGGTCTACTTCTCCCATGTCCTAATATCTTTTCTCTTCCACTACCTCTGGAGGGTGGTGGGCTAGAGGGAGGTTGGACTGTTATTAAAGTAAGTTGGAAAAAATTTATGCCTACACCAGTCTCTTCCCTTACCCCTAGTAAGGCTTTCTAGAAGGCTATAAACACCTAAAGGCATCTACAATCTTCTGAAACAGTTCCACCTGCTGGGCACCAGGTGTTCTAGCACATGAGCCTATTGGGAACACTTCACATTGAAAGCACCACCAATTCTTTTCTGTTTATTCAAGTCATTTCTTTGAAGGGTGGTTTCTAGCTTTCAGCACACAAACCTTACATGTCTTCTGTTCAATATATTCCTAAGGATTTTTGCTGGTTTTGATGCTATTATAGATGAGGTTGTTTTCTTAATTTTGATTTTGATTCTTGATTGTGAGTATGTAGATGAACAATTGATTCTTCTGTGTTCATCTTCCACTCTGCAGCTTTGATGGTCTTGTTCTTGTTGCTAACTACTTTTTATAGATTTTCAGTCTCTCTTCATTTTCAATACAGACATTCACAGATATAAGTTTCTCACTTGGCCCCAAGTTATTTGTATTCTTCACACTTCAATATTGTTTTGTTTCTATTTAGAATCTCAAACTGTTTCCTCCTTGCCTCACCCTCTTGTCTGACTTTGGATGTTGAGTGTGTGGCTCCCTGAGAGGTGCGTGTTTGTTTTCAGCAACTTCCTTCTGTAGTTGATTTCTTGTTTCACTCCACTGTGGATGGAGAACACAGTCTGTAGTTCTTGTGGTTCACAATCCACTGAGATCTCCTTCGAGTCCTTGGATTTGGCCTGACATGTGTCATGTGTGTTCTGTTCGTTTCTCTCTCTCTCTCTTTCTCTCTCTCTATTTCTGTCTCTATCTCTATCTCTATCATCTCTATCTCTATCTCTCTCTCTCTCTCTCTATCTCTATCTCTATCTCTATCTCTATCTCTATCTCTATCTCTATCTCTATCTCTATCTCTATCTCTATCTCTATCTCTATCTCTCCAAGGTCTTATGTAGCCCAGTCTTCTCTATGGAGAGGAGAAATGTCTTCTGGCCTCACCTCATTTGTGCTGTGACCACAGACACCATGCCTGGCTTGTGAAGTCCTAGAGATTGAACTCATGGCTTTGCATACTAGATTGCCAACCAAGCTACATCTCAGCCCTGACTTCTTTTTTTTTTTTTTTTTTAATGTATGGTGTCACTAATGGCTTCTATTTCATACTGATTTTTAGTTTATTGTACCTGTCATTGAAGGTGTTGATGTCTCCTGTTATTTCTGTTAATCTGCCCTGTGCATTTTAGGGTATATAAATTTGTCTATCTAAAAGTCTTACTTTGTTGCTAGGAGTAATATTTTTTTTTTATTATTAATCTTGCGTTGTCTGGTGTTAGCACTTCAGTTCTATTGGTTTCGGGTAGCTTTGGTTTTGTTCTGCTAAAATCTTGCTTGCTTGTTTTGTGACAGGGTCTCACAATGTACCTAGAACTGGCTGGCCTAGAACTCATTATGAAGATCAGTCTGGCCTTGAACACACAGAAATCTACCAGCTTCTGCCTCCTGAGTGCTGTGATTAAGGTGTGCACAGCCAGCAGTTTGTATTGCTCTTTAAGCTGCCCAAATTTTCAGATGTGCAGCCAGGACCAGTAATCCTGTTCTGTTAAAATTCAGGCTTAGGACCACTGTCTGTAAAGGTCATCCCCAGATGCTGATAGGGTCAGAGTCAGATTATCTGAGGCCTCATGATTATGTTAAAGCGTTCCTCTTCCCCTTGTCATTCTTGATGATGGGGCCCCTTTAGAAAGGCAGTGTCGTGCTCTTTGAATCCTTTATAGTTTAAAGAGCTTGTTCTACAAAAGGTTCCCAGCATCTTACAGACTTGTCTGTTCAAACTATCCAGAGGCCTTTGATAGTACCGGAGTGTTCAGCTTACGTGACCTCATACCATGCTGTGCGTTCATGAAATCTCTTCATAAGAAACAAATATGACACCTTGCTTGTCTTTGTAAAGAGTTCCTCTGGCTCCTGGGCTGAGTGCGGCTTCTATTTACTGTCTTAGCCTCACCTCATTACATAAGCTCCATTTTCCGGTGCCTTCATTTCTCCCAGATCTTTGTAACCTGGCCTGACTGGGAGGTTTTGTACATACCGTTCCTCTTGCCCTGAGTGCCCTTCCCTCTGCATCCTTACAGACACACTCCCAGTGTTCCCACGTAGCTGGGTAGCTGTACTTTGTAAGGCTTCCCTAGGCTCAGCCACACTCTTTTCAGCTCCTTTGCATTCCTCACATATTGATTGAGTGTCCACTACTGTTCAACTCTTTAAAAAATTAAGTGACTTTTTTAACAATATGAGTAATAGGTAATATTGTTGAATAATACTATATGAAACTATATTGCATTTTATTATAGCTATTATTAATTATCCTATAAAATACAAATATAGCAATCATAGCTTATACTACCTTCCAGAGAAAGTTTTAGGAAGTTACTATATTATCTCATTCAGTCCCACAGTAGTCCAGCAAGGTGGGTTAATATGTCTATGTCTTGTGCGGAAGGTGAGGTACATAGAGGGTAAATAGTATATCATCCATCACACAGCCAATGAGATTTGAGCTTGGGCAGGCTTACACCATTCTTACATCCCTGCTCTGACTATCAAAAGCTGTATGGTTTATTTTCCTTGCAACATCCACAGTTGTTCTTTGTGTGACATCAAGACAGATAATAACCAGCCTTGGTGAGACAGACTCATAATTCTGCCACTTGGGAGGCTGAAACAGGAAGATTACAAGTTCAAGGTCAGCCTGGACAAATTAATGAGACCCTGTCTCAAGAAAATTAAAAGTAACTGCATATGTGGTTCATGTCTTTAATCCCAGCACTTGGGAGGCAGAGGCAGGCTGATCTCTGTGAGTTTGAGACTAGCCTGGTCTACAGAGTGAGTACCAGACAGCCAGAGCTACACAGAGGAACCCTGTCTCAAACAACCAGATGGATGGATGGATGGATGGATGGATGGATGGATGGATGGATGGATGGATGATAGTATAGATAGATAGATAGATAGATACATGATAGATAGACCCAAAAATGCTGGGGATACAACTCAATGATAGAGTGCTTTGCTTGCCTACCATGCTCTGAGTTCAATTCAAGAAAGAGGGAGGGAAGGAAGGAGGGAGAAGGGAGGGAGGAAGAAAGGAAGGAAGAAATAGAGAGTGGGGTTAGTAAAGCAAAGCACAGAGCCGCAAGCTGGGTAAGGATGACACTGGTTTGCGCGTCACCTTTGTCAGGGTAAGCACCTTTCAGAACCACAGTCACATTAAGGAGCCTAAACCTGCCCCAGATGTCAGGTGTCTGTACATCAGAGTCTCTGTTCAAACAACTGGTGAGGCCAGTTGTGCCCCTATCCCCCCTACACAGTTGGGGGCATGGAGCTACGTAGGGGAGCTAGGTCTCGGTGATTATGTCATACAGTTGGAATCCCTTGTGAACTTATGAACTCTCTGTGAACCATGATCCTTCTGACATCCTGACTCTGGGCTAGGAACCTCATATCTGAGACTTAAGAGGGGAGATGCTTGGGAGACTTTTTTTCTAATTGAGAATCTTATGGCAAAGCTATTTCATAACACATTTTTCCCCATATTTATGTTTCAGTTAGCTTGCATCTGTTGGCCTTTCTCTCACATCTCAAATAGTCAACATGTTATTTTAGGGAAAAGTAATTCATGGCCACGTCTGATCAATGGAACTTGGAGTCCCCTGCCGCCTTCATGGGGAGCTGAGCCATTGTGACAAGCAGGCAATAATGATTTGCACAGGCTTCCAAGCTAAGTGTGGATCTGACTTCCTGGGCTGTTTGTCCTCCTTTTTGAGGCTTCAGTGGGCAGGCTCCCCATGCCCAGATTTCTAACAGAGCCCAGGCAGGCTGCTTTTGTATTTATTTCTTTGCTTTCTTGTCCACCAACCAGGAAGTAATTTTTGACTTTGAAAAGGAACCACAGTTTGATGTTTTAGAAAGCTAGCTGAGGAACCCGATCCAGTGATAAATTCAGACTGGTTGTTTTTCTCAGAGTTTCAGCTAGTGATGGCTGAGTGTATGTGTTCACCTCGGGAGGTGTCCACAATGATTTAAATTGCCTGGATATTGTAATTTGTTTTTTTCTGATTTATACTTTCGTGTAGCATTCATTAAATTACATTACAATGAACTGAATTATAACTGGTTTGCAGTATTTTTCTTAAGGAAAATGTATTTTTATTTTATTCATTTATTACAAGTGTGTTGTGGTGTGTGTGTGTGTGTGTGTGTGAGAGAGAAGAGAGAGAGAGAGAGAGAGAGAGAGAACACACACACATGCATTGGCTATCAGAAGATGACTTCTTTCAGGAGTCTGTTTTTTTCCTGTCTTTGTGGACTCTAGGGCTGCAAACTTGGGTCATTAGACTTTCATAGCAAGTGCCTTTGCCCACTGAGCCATCCTGCCCATCATAAGGTACATTTATTTATTTATTTAGCTAAAGAAGAGATAGCAAGTACATTGACAACTAGAAACAGCACACTCCTGTGACCTTCACGGTTCGCTTCCGTTTCTACATTGTTTACAGCTGTAGGCGCAGGCACACATGCTTGTATGTCCTTGGAACAGTCTCCATTCCTCAATTCTACAAGCACTAGGCATCTAGACATGTCTGTCTGTCTCTTGTGGGTCTTCATCCTACCACTATAGAGCAGTCTATGCCTTAATGTGAGTGAAATGCATAGTTGAGTAGGTACAGCTGCAGACTGTAACTGTTGCATGACTTTCCCTTTGACTACATTTGGAGTATCACAGCCCATGAATACCTGGAAGTCTTATGGCATTAGCATCCATGTAGTTGAGATTAGCTCCCTCTTGAGGACGCCTTTTGAATTGCAAGAAGAGACTCCTCTACCTCTGTCTTTGTAAGCAAGACAGATAGCAGGAGGCTCAGGGACATTTTGTTATTTGCCAACAATATGGCAGATCTTCTTTTTCCTTTAAATCTATTTTGTATATTGCACAGGTTAAGTATAAATTCTTCCAAATAGGTAAGAGTGATCAAGATTTTCAAACCCACAGGGACTTTTCTGCTAGAACAATAACCAGTTATATATGAGCCTACAGCTTTTGTGTCCAAGGAAAAATGATGAGGAAAACTCACAGAGTGGTCTCTAGTTTACTTGAAGCTCACAGTTACACTTACATCTAGGATATCATGTTAGACTTGATTTGGAACAATAATGTCAGAACTGGCTCCTCACCTGTCTTCATGGCTGTGATTTTTGGAATGGCATCTGGTTGTATGATGATAATACAGGAAGAAAAGAACAATAATGTCACCTGCTCTGTGTGTGACATAAAAGAATCTGGCAAAATAGGATTGTATCAGTCTGTTTGTGGTACTGTAATAAAATACCAGAGACTGGGTAACTTTATGAAGAAAAGATGTTTATTTTGAAATATTTCTGGTTCTAGAGGAAGCATAAATGGTGATAACTTTCTTGCTGCAGAGTCCTGAGATAGTCCAGGATATCACATGGTAAGAGCCAGGGAAGGCATATGTGTGTGCTTCTACTGGTTTCTTCATTTCTTAATAATGCAACCAGTATTTAGTCATGGCACCCCTGTTCTGATGACTTTACTAATCATAGTTACCTTCCAAAGGACTCATCTGATACCACACTCAGATTTAGTTCTCACTTCAACATAGAGATCCAGGGTCAGCTCAGGAACCCTGGGGAGGGACATATTCTAACCATTCCTCAACTCTAGCAAGATTGTGCCCATATATGTGTTCACTGAAATGTTTGGCTACTATTAATGAAAATAAGCACACCGAGAGGAGTCCTATCCCCTGGTGAATCTTCTGCCTGCAGCCTGCCAACTCACTCTTTGCAAAACTACTTGGGGAGGTAGGACTTCTGCAGAGACAATGGTGACTGGATAGCCCTGGGAGACAGCCTGCATCCTCCAGCCCTCTGAGACAGAAGGAAATGTCTAGAGACAGAGACTCTGCATCTGCAGGGGATCTGTGCAGACCAGGAAACCCATTCTAGCTAAAACTGATGTCCATACCAGGTGCAGATTTAGAAAGATAAAGAAGAGTGGTTGGTTCCCTCCACCCGGTGGGATGTCCCCTCTCTGCAGGGTAATGAAACATTCTGAGGTTGAAATGGAAGGAGACAGAAATGGATGGAGAATAGTCAAGTGGTCCAACAGTTAAGAACCAGCCGGATGTAAGTGCAGAGCGGTGGCTTCCTCTTGTCTGTCTTGGGCAGCAGACACCAGGTGATGAGCTAAAAAACACCAGAATCTACACTGTGCATAGCCTTAGACTCAGCAGCTGTGTATCAATGAGATATTACACAGGCAGGAAATGACGGGATCCATCTGGATGTGTATTGTTACTTAAAGCACTGCAAGTGTCTGTTGGTAACCGACTTATGGGTCACACAGAGGCAGTGAAGCCATTGAGGATGCTGTGGTGGCTGGGTTGATTGCTCATTGAGTAAAATGCTTACTGTGCAAGAATGAGGGCTGAGTTTGATTTCCACTAGCCAGTGGAAATGGGGAACAATGTTTTATACCCGAAATACTGGCACTGAAGACTAGGGAACCAAACACAAGAGGATCCCTGGAGATCACTGGCCAGCCTGTCCTACTCAGTCAGTAAGCTCCCAGTTCAGTGAGAGGCCCTGCCTTCAAAAGCAGTTGGAGAGTGGTTGAAGAAGATACCTGAGGTTAACCTCTGGCCTCCACATGCACCCACACATGTGTATAGGTGTGCCCACCCTCCCCCCTGAAACACAAACACTCAGAATACTGACAGTATGTAACGGTCAGAAGTTGGTTTCAGAGCAGCCCATGTTTTGTGTGTATTTACATACAGCTGCCCACTGGGGTCCACTTGTTAATTCCATCAGGGCTTACTCAATAGCTTACACACTGGGTAAGTTTTCTGGACATTGGACAAGACAGTGTTTGTCATTCCGTGACTCACAGTGCTGTGGTTGCTGTCACAGCATTTCCTAGGAACTCAGGAGCAATGTGGAATACCAGCCTTCACTTCAGACTTGCTGCATTATCAGGATTTGACCCACTGACCCATTACACATGATTGTTCCTGCTGCTATTATGGCTTGAGTGTGCTGTGTCCTCTGTGGGCTTGTGTGTTTGAACATCTGATCCTCAGCTAGCAGTACTATTTGGGGGCACGATGGGGCCTGTCTGGCACAGATCAGGGTTTCTAGCCTGGCCCTGCTTTTACTTCCTGGTTGGTTGTCATGATGCCACCTCATAATCTCAGCAGTGTGAACCATACCTGTTACCATACCTTCCCTTCCTGATGGACTGAAAGTCTCCTAAAACTGTGAGCCAATATGAGTCCTTCCTCCCTCAAGTTGCTTTCACCAGATGTTTTTGCCACAGCAACGAGTAGGGTAGCTGATAGGGAATCATGTTTGCTAAATATCCAGATCACTCTTTTGTCTTAGTTTGGGTTTTACTGCTATGAACAGACAGCATGACTAAGGTCATGTCCTTATAAAGACAACATTTAATTGAGGCTGGCTTACAGGTTCAGTCCATTATTATCAAGGTAGGAACATGGTAGCATCCAGGCAGGCACGGTACAGGAGGAGCTAAGAGTTCTACATCTTCATCTGAAGGCTGCTAGCAGAATACTAGCTTCCAGGCAGCTAGGGTGAGGGTCTTAAAGCCCATGTCCACAGTGACACACCTACTCCAAGGCCACACCTTCTAATAGTGCCACTCCTTGGGCCAAGTATATACAAATCATCACATCTTTCCTGCGTGGTGGTGATCAATGATAAGTTGACATTCTCCTTTATACACTTCTCTGCTATTGAAATGTCATACAGCATTCTGATGCTTACAAGGAAGGATGGGAGCATTGCAAGGAGCTTATGGCTCCTGCTTCTGGTTCTTAGGCCTGTCTTGGCCTTGTACTAGCAGGATCCTGGGGTAGGAGTTAGTGGACAGCAAGCACAGAGGCAAAGGAGGTGCACCCTAAGTCCCCGTAGCTTGGGCTGGAGTTGTAGCCACCACTTGAGGGGTGTGGCAGGTCCGCTTGGCTGAGTTCATGGCTGTTCTGGCCCAACTGAGTGGTGACTGAGAGGGTCTCACTGTGTCACTTGGGCTGGCTTCAAACTTGCTGTCCTCCTGCCTCTGCCTTCTCAATGCTGCCATCACAGGTATGTGTCACCACACTGGGCTGTTATTCCAGCTATTACGTTTGGTGGCCACCTGGAGAGACCTGGGCCATCAGCTGTAGGTGATGGGTCTATAACATCTTCTAAGAGGTGGGTAGCCATGAGTGCTTTCTGGGCAGATTGAGAGTCATAGGCTTATGGTCTAGTGAAGAGCTGTCTATCCCAGTCTGGAACATTCTGACACGTGGAAGAAGGGCTTTCTGTTTCCTGGTTCTCGTTCTTTTGTTTTCTTGTTAATATTGAAACTCTGGGAAGATCTGAGCCAGATGTGGTCCTATGGTGTAGCACAGCATTACTGAAAGAGGCTGTACTCAGAAGCAGCTGAATCAGGCTCAAGACCCAAGTTCACCCAATAAGAGCTCTCTAACTTTGGGCAGGTGTGGTATCTTCTTTGGGCTCAGTATTCACATATGTGAGATCTTCTCTGGACGCAGATTAGTGTGACCATACCATTTCCTGGTACACATCTTACCATCCCAGATACCTATGTCTCTGACTTTTGATCCATCTGTAACACTGGCTTCTGGTAAAATGGGAAAAAATAAGGACAACTCTGAATATACAGGTCAGATTTGCACCCACTCTTCAAGCTTAAGAGCTGCTTACTCTGAGACTGGAGACTTCCTTCCTGCTGCCTTAGTTTTGATGACTGAGCAGATGTCATTCCAGATGGATCAGCCTCAGTTGCACATCGTATCACCCATCACAGGGACCACCTTCCTGCTTCTCTCAACTTCTCCTTGGTTCTGCTGGTCCCTGTTTGGCCACTGGCTCTGCTGTGTGACTATTCCTAAGAGGGAATTAGCAAATGTCTGTTCATGCCAGGCAGTTAGGGCACTAGTGACAGAACAAAGAAATGATTTCACCCAAACCTAGCTTTGTGACCAATGAGTTCACTGTGGATACTTAATATGGGTGATCAAAACCTTACCCACTGCATCATGGGTGACAGTTCATATCTGTAGTCCTCCTTGCATAACTTGCAGGCAGCTCTCCTGGAGTCTCCTCTCTCATAGCAAGTGTTTCCTTAGCTATATAACTTTGATGAGAGACCTAATAAGTTGTGTAAATATGTGACCTTCTTGAGCCTTCAATACTTACTAATTTTCTGAGTCTTCTGAGCCTCACTCTTCCCTATAAAGGAAACAGCCACACAACAGCTTCTGCTGGGCATTTTGTCGCAGTGATTGGAGAAGCAGGCATTGTCAGTGTCTCTACTCAAGCTTTTAAATCGATTATGTTCATCCTAGAAGACCCCTGGTAAGCAGGTTGTACTGGTGAAGAGACTGAGGCTCAGCAATATTCAGAAATGTGTCTAAAGTCATCAAAATGGAGTCTGAGTTTGAGCCCAGGACTCTCTTGAGATTATGCTTTGTGAAGAACTCACAAACACAATTACAGAAAGTTCTGGCTGAATGAAGACTATGTGGAGTTTCAAAACTGGACTTACTCTGGACCTTATATCCTATTGACCATGAGTCAGCTGCCACCTAAATTGGCATCATACAGACAGTGGGAACATGCAGACAATTTACTGTTTGTTTGTTTCAAAGAAATAGCCTTTTCTTTCTTGGAGGGATGTAGGTCTGGCCTCACAGACAGGAGTCTGGAGGGATGCTCAGTGAGGCTGCTACCTGCACTTGGCCATAGATCTCATCTCCTGTCTCCTAATCGACACCCAGAGCAGACAGCACCATTAGCTAGAAAGAGCATCACCCCCCAGGGCGACTGGGCTTAGCAGGACCATAAATCAAGGCCAAGTTACAACTGTTTCTGTTCAAACTGTTTGTACAGCAGGTGTGCAAAATAAATTTCTTTAGTGTAGGAGTCTGGCTTCTGTTGGAAGAAGTGACAGCCTTTGGCTGAGAGGCATGCCGTTAGGTTGATTGAGGTCATGGCTTCTGGAGTCCACATCCTGGGCCTCCCCTCAGTACTAGATTTCCTAGCTGTGTAAACTTGAGCAAGTCACTTTATCCTCAAAGCATATCCAGAAAATGGGGATAGAAGTTGTACCCACCATACCCCACTCCATCAGGACTCCACAAGACCCTCCCAGGGTCATCATTTCCTAAGAGTCTTGGAACGCTGCGTAAGGTCATCTTCAGGACTGTACATCAAAAGGATGCAGTGCAAATTCAGTATAGGCAAGAGATGATGGCAGTGCTATCCCGAGAAGGCCCAAGCTTTGGCTCCCCAGAGTTCTTTCTTAGAGCACTCTACCAGATGCATTCAGTTTATCTGGATTTCAGCAGGATGTGTGAAGGGCTGCCCTCCCGGCAGGCTCATTTCAGACTCAGCACCCAAGTTTTGTCTGGGGCTGACCATCTGCACACCTTCTTAGTCTTAGTTACTTTTCCTGTTGCTGTGATACAATACCCTGACGAAAGCAACTTAAGGAAGAGTTTGTTTTGCTCACAGTTGAAGGTACTGTTCCTTATTTGAGGGAAATCCTGGTGGCAAGAGCCTGAGATAGCTGATCACGTTGCATCTGTGGTTGGCAAGCAAAAATGATTTTCACCGTACAGCTCCTTCTTGCCTGTATTTGTCCTGTAATTAGAGTGTGTTTTCCCACCTAACCTAGATGCTCCCTCACAGACATGCCCAGAGGCCTGTCTCCTAGGCAATGCTGTATTGTTTTAAGTTGACAGTCACTATTAACGATCACAAGGACCTCATATGTTCCTAGACTCCAGACCCAAAGGAAACGCTGATGTTAGCACAGACTGAACTGAACAATTGCTATAAGATCTCTTAGATGTAGGGTGTCCCCACCTACATCTGTGGTTCCACAAACCACAGCCCCAAACTCCAGCCAAGCCAGATACGACCTTGTAAGCAGGTCTTCTGAAAGGTGCAGTTTGAGAGTGTCACCTTAGCTTTCCTGCATGCTATCCCATTGAGTGGCTGCTGGGTAAATTAAATGAGAAAATCTGTGCAAAGTACTTGGCATCCTGCCTAGTGTGGCAAGGACTCACTAAATGCCAACAACAGTTGCTTTGATATGCCGCGGATGCATTTTGACTGGCTCTTCAGCTTCTAAAGAAGCAAGCACTGTATCCACCATCCAGCTTCGTAGGTACCATCCGTCTGCTCACCAATCCACCTATCCGTTCCCCTCTTTTGGACTTGCTACAGTATGAAGTCTGTGCCTAGCCTCCTCTAGGACTTTGTGCGTGAATGTGATGTGGTGTTTATGTCTGTGTGCTTATCATGTATGTGTATAGAGTGTGGAGGTCAGAGGTCTAACTCAGTTGTTCTTCAGGAGCCTTCTACCTTGTTTTCAAGACAGGGTCTTTTACTGGGATCTGGGTCTCAGTAAGTAGGCTAGTCTGGCTGGACTTAATCATCTATTCTTCTCCAGTGCTGGCATTGCAGGTGTATGCCTCTACACTTCATATTTTTGCATAGTTTCTGGGGAATCAAACACAAGTCCCCTTGCTTGTGTGGCATGCATTTTACTGACGGAGCCATCTCTGAGATCCCTTTAAGGACTTTTGAAAGAGCATGATTGGCAGCTCCCTTCCTAGAGAATGCTGTAGGTAGGTGTCAGTGCTGGCTGGGCATCTGAGTGACAGTGGGAACGGTTCCTTGGGAATTCCATGCTAAGCCTGCAAGGACTCACTCATACATTCAGGTGAGTGGGGTGAGGAGGCTGTGGCCTGAGAACTTCATCCCCTGATGGCCCTCTTTGTTTCTTTTCCTCCGCTAGCCAAAGCAAAATCAAAATGTGGTCCGACCTTCTTCCCCTGTGCCAGTGGCATCCACTGCATCATCGGCCGCTTCCGCTGCAATGGATTTGAGGACTGTCCGGATGGCAGTGATGAGGAGAACTGCAGTAAGTCCTGGGGACATCACGATCTCTGTGCTCTCCTGCCTGTCCTGATTCCTTTCTGTGCTTCGTGCAGCCAGATGCTTGGGTACACCCTGCTGTCCCTCGTATTATCTTTAGCACATCTGGGTGTGACTGTTAATTCTCAGCTACTGTTAGTGGAGGGCCACAGTAAGACAGTAAGGCCATTGCATTGCGTCTCATTGCCTGGACAGTCCCTCTGTGGGTGCAGGTGAGTTGTTGCCACTGAACAGATGAGGAGCCTTAGTTAGATAGGTACATTAGCTTCTCCAGGGCCACACAGCTCCTTTATACCTCATCTGATTGACTGTCTCAACACTCATATCTTTACCCTTGCTTGCTTCTCTTCTTTAAATGCTTAAAAACTTTGTTTTGTTCATTATATTCTATGAGAATTGGAAAGATAGTTCAGCAGTTAAGAGAGTTTGCTGCTCTTGCAGAGGACCAAGGTTCAGTTCCCAGCATCCACACAGTGTCTCACAGCCATTCCTAACTCCAGTCTCAAGGGATGTGACATACTCTTCTAAACTCCAAAGGCACCAGGCACGCTTGTGGTCACATGCATATATGTAGGCAAAACACTGTACACAAAAATTATAGAGTTAAGTATATTTTGAAACGTTGCTGTTCAGTGGACCTAAGCAATAATCACCAGGGAGCACTCCAACCACCCCCAGTGAGAATTTGGGGCAGAGCTTTCCAGTGACTGACAGGTCAGACTAGAGGAGTCTTCAGTTACCAGTGGGTCTTTCTTGACTTGAATCGATATTACCTCACACCAGTTGGAATACAGGAACCTGGTTCTGTGGGTCTCTTCCTGTTACAAATAACTGCTACTCTTTAGTCATTGACACTGGCAGAAGTCAATGTTTGATTTGTGTTTGAAATGATCTACTCTAAAGGGCTCCAGAGAAAAAGATACATTGTTTACTCAGAGAGGCATGGCTTCAGTGACTCTCCTATTCCTCTGTTCTCAGGCTCCTCTGGTATCATTCTCTTTCTGTCTGAAGAACTTCTTCCTGTGATGCTTTTTCAGAAATTTTGTTTTTAAGTATATGTGTGTATGTGTGTCTGTCTGTCTGTCTGTCTCTGTGTATGTGTATTTACACAGATGCCCGTGGAGGCCAGAAGAAGTAATCACATCTAGAATTGGAGTTACAGGTGTCTGTGAGCTGCCCGCCGTGGGTGTTGGGAACCAAACTCGGTTCTGTGTTAGAGAAGTATGTGTTTGTAACCACCAAGCTGCCTGCAGCCTCAGAGATGCTGGTAAAAGCAGGGCTGCAGATGACACATGCTCTCAGTTTTCACTCAGCCAAGGATGTCTGTGTTTCACCCTCATTCCTAAAGGCATTTTTATGGCCTATGGTATTTGGGATGACAGTCCTTTTTCCTCTGAGCACTTTAAATGTGCCACTTCCAGCTTCTCTGGTTTCTAAAGGGAAAGCCAGTCACTTGATTTGTTCCCCTGTAGATCCTGCATCTTTTCCCTCCGGCTGCTTTTAAGAGCATTCTGTGTTTAGTGCTTAGCCTTTAGATCTTGGTTTTGGGCATCTGCAGGTAGATTTTTTTAATCCTCTTTAGTGCTTTATGAATCTAAGTTTTGATTGTTGCCATACTTCCTACATTTTCAGCTATCATTTTTTCAAATGTCTTCAGTGCTGCCCTCTTTCCTTATGAGATTTGGATGACGAGCCGTCAGTCCAGAGGCTGTCATTTGGCTCCTTGTTGTCCAAAGGGCATACTTCCTATTAATCTGTCTTCAAACTGCCAGTTCTTTCTTTTGTCATTGGTAATCTGCCTTTCTCACATACCAACTGCTGTGCTTTGCTTTGTTTTAATGTGTTATTATAATTTTTATTTCTAAAATTTTCTTTTTGTTTTTTGTATCTCCTCTCTTTTCCTTAGACTTTGTTTTTCCATTTGGTTCCCATGTGTCTGTGATCACCTGTTAGAGTGTGAGCAATGTGCTCCACTTTTGTCTCGTGCCTCCCGTACCTGTGCTTCTTTATGGTAATATCCATCTGGTTGCTGTCTTTTCCCATGTGGGTTGAGATTTTCTTGTCTCGCTCAATGACAACTAATTTCAGTTTCTGTTCTGGCATTTTGTTTGTTTTGTCTGACATAAGCATCTTAAGTAAATTCTAGACAGAATACTTACATTTTTGCCTTCATAGGCAGATGACCTGATAGGCATGTCCCTGCTTCTTGGTTATGGGCTGTGCTGGTGGAAGTCAGGCCTTGTACCTCTCAGTGGTCTGAGTTCATTCTCATCCTCTTTGGTGTTGATGAGCGCAGGTTCACACATATACAGTATAGGATCCATGATGAGGACAGGTACACATATGTACAGTGTGGGTATCCATGATGGGGACAGGTGCATACATGTGCAGTGTGTGGAATCCATGATGAAGAGAGGTGCATACATATGCAGTGTGGGGGAACCATGATGGGACCAGGTGCACACATGTGCAGTGTGGGATCCACATAAGAAGGTGGTGCTCATCCCTCTGCTTCTGTCTCTTTAACATGCTGGGCGCTTCTTTCCATTGTCCTAAGAATCATTCCTAAGAGGCAAAAGGAAAATTGAAAACTCACTACCATTTTGTTAATAGTTTAAATTCTGGTCTTCTTTCCCAATGGGTATGTTCAAATTACTTTTCAGAGTGTTAAAAGTGGCTGCTACATATGTCCCAGCCAACGCTGAAAAGCTGCCTTAGGTGGAAGAGCCAGCAGGATGCATGGTTCCTGCCTCACCTGCTCAGGAACCTCCCATAAAGGAAACTAAGCGGCATCACTAGAGACCCCTGGGGGCTGGAGATGGCTCAGCAAGAGCACTTGCTCCTTTTGCAGAGACCCAGGTTCAGTTCCCGGAACCCCCATGGTGGCTCGAAACCTTTTGTTCCAGGAGATCTGATGCTCTCTTCTGGCCTCTGAAGGCACCAGGCAAACATATAGTACACATACATACATACAGGTAGGCAAACACACACAAAGTAAAAATAATGATAAATAACTTATGTTTTAAAAAACTACTGAGTTTTTAAAAAGTAAATGATATTCTATGCCTTCCTATGTGGTGTCACCAGAGCACACATCATCAGATTGAAGTGATTTTCCCAAAACCATCTCAGCTGTACCTAAAATGACCCTTTAAAATCTGACTGTTCAGTTTACAGGAAATTTAGTAGATTGAGGAATATGTTCACAACATTATATAGAGGCAAATTTCCAGATCCAGAATGTGGGTAAATCTTCAGGACCCTGCTTCATCCATAAATAATTCTAAGGTTAAACATGGAGGAAAGCAGTGGGGGTCGGGAGGGGTAGTAAACTGAAAGAGATTCCAGAGATGAATTAATCCAGGGCCATGTATAGACTGTTTTTTTTTTTTTCCTGACTCTAGTTAAAACCATTCTTCAAAAAAAATTGAGATAATTGATATCTTAAATTGTGATGTGACATTTGATGATATCAAGGCATCACTGCTAATTTTTAAGATCTGAGAATAGTGGTGATTTTTTTTATCCATATATTTTAGCAGCACATATTATAGTTTATAAAGATTAGATTAAGTGATACCTGTGGTTTGCTTCTACTGCTGCTTTCAGGTGTCCTGGACTATATTTGTTCCACATTTGACAGCCTCCTGCCTGTCTCCCAGTGAGGCAGAACATGTTAGCCAGGCTGTATGTGTGATCATAGAGCCTGTCAGAGTCCTGCAGAGCCAGCCAGTTGTCTCCTGTCTGTCTACATCCACTCAGCCTGACTCTCCTTTTGTCTCCTCAGTTAGCCCATGAGTAAACCTGGAGGACCCAGACCTTTTCTATATATAGACTGTGGGAGCTGAGAGTCACAGTGGGAGAGCTTCCCCCAGTGCTCCAAAGTGACATCCTCCAGGCTCCTTAAAGACTCCCACAGGACCTACTTTCTTGGACATGTACCTGGCTTGTCAAGGCTGTTGCTGGGTCACTGTCCCATTCTGTCTTTGGCCTTCTTCAAAGAGCTCATGATGAGAGGGGGCAGCCCTGAGTGTCCCCTGACAACCCACTCCTCCCTACACCCACATGCCCACTGCTTCACTCTTCTCTGTGTTCAGTGTGGTTTCCTCTGCTTTACTGTGACAGTCACGAGAGGACACGGTATCGTGTGGCCCACGCCTATGTATCCAGGACCAAATACCTTGTCATATTCAGCCTTGCATATATTAAATAAGACTTCTCAGGCTTCATCCTATACACTATTGATTTGATACTCACCTAGTGTTAGCTCTTTCTGAAGAGGGACTTAGTGGCAATTTGTTCTCAGTGCCTACCAGAGTGACCGAATCAAGTAACCAATCAAGGGGATAGATGGAGAAGACAGGAAGACTTGGACAGTAGTCCATTCTTAACATACAATGGCTTCTTCATCCTCTTGGGTTTTCACATATGCTTGCAGGGTAGACACAGGTCTTGCCTGGCACATTAGCTCCAGGTCCTACTGTTCTGTCAGATTCTCATCCTCTGTTTTTAGTTACGATGCCAGACAGCATTCAAGGTGCTGCCTTAGGTGCACTGAGGTGCCTCAGCTGGCATCCTTGACTCAAGGGAGATGAGTCTTCATACAAATACCAACAATGTAGAGCTGGTGTTGGGAGTGCTGTGGGAGTCAGGAATGGGGAAACCACTCCCCTCAAGGCTTGTCATGGAGTTTGCTGGGAAAGGTGAGCCACAGAGGATGGCTACTGCTTAAAATACAGTCCAATAGGACATCCCAGGGTGAGAGCTGAAAGCCATACTAGACTACTTCCAGGACATATGAACCAGTTTTGCACAGAGTTTGTGAGCTGTATATAGCATCTCTACAGCAAGGCCATGCTTTACATGGGTGCTCTCATGGGTGAAATGGAGACAAGGTTCAGTAACTTGTCATGGTTACATAATTGACAAGTAGCAAAGCTGAAATATTAACTCAGGTGGTATAAATGCCAGGGCAAACTCAACTACTACCACAACATCTCCCATCAGCAGCAATTACAACAAGCATATATTAAACGCTCCCTGTGAGTCACAGGCTGGTCTCTATTCTCTGCAGCTTTGGCTCATTTAATCTATGCAAACTTTGAACACAGGCCTTGTCTCTATCCTCATGCTGTAGATAAGGAAATCCAGAGTTAGAGAAGTTAAATAGCTGTCTCAGTGCTCAGAGCCATATGTCGATGAGTGGATGAGCTGGGATTTGAGCCTAGGGGCACTTCAGACCCAACTCTTAATCACTGCAGTAAGATGGCTGGCTGGGTTTGTGGGCTGGGCAGTTGATGGCGAATCAAGACACACAATCAGATTCTTGTTGTAGAATACAGGTGTCCATTACCATGTCTTGTTATCTTGGAGCACGGGAATGAGGGCTGCTGAGCCAAAGCCTGATAGTCTGGGTGCTGGACAGGCCCTGTTAGCAGATGGAAAGGAACATAAAAGCTTATAGTTATTGGCAGACAAGCCCCAGGCAAAGCAGTGAGCATATTCCAAGCTACGGAGGGAACTGTGCATGAAGCTGGAGGGAACCACGTTCCACAAGCTGAAGTTTTAGCATCCCTGGTTTCTGGAGACCATAGACCCCATCCAAGACATGAGGAAGTGTTAGCATGCCCTACTTGCCCCATCCGTAAACTTCGCAAGGAAATTGGAACAGCGGAGGAAAGGGTCCCCACAGAAGCCATGAGGCTAGGAATTAAGTAGTAGCCACCTTAGAGTGGGAACTTTTGATGGCAGTTTTGCATGTGAACTTTTTGAAGTGGGAGACACTTTACATGAGTTAGAGGACACTTCCTTGGTCCTGTCTGCTGGAGACAGATGGTTTCAGTTCCTGTGTTGAAGCCTGTCAGTTGCTTTTGGATGACTGTTGTGTTCCTGTGGTCCACTCTGTCCAACGTGGCCAAAATGGGACAGCCAGTTTATTTAGCTGCCTCCCTGAACCTGTTCTCTTCCTCTGGCAGGGAGAGACTACCTGCCTTTCCTGTGTACTGTGGACTAGGAAGCACAGCATCAGAAGCCCAGCATTTTTATGGTGACTATTCCCAAAGACCTTCTGAGTTCTGCGATTCTGGCTGTTAGGCTGATGCCACAAACAATTTTTTTCGGTCTCCAGTGAAATAGATACCACAGGATACACTATTCCCCTATGTAGTTAACTGGGTAAAATCCCACACTATTCAATGGCTGCTAAGCCTTAGTGAGGATAAAGGCAGCATAAACATTTGGGGTACATCGAGTATTGCTCAAAGATACTGTAACATAACACCCTGTAAGACACGCTGTCTCCTGCTCCATCTGAGAACTAGCCTCTCAGTATCTGTGCCAAGCACAGTAATAGCTGCAGAGACCTCAAAGACACGTAAGGAAGCTTGAGTTTCCTGGAGCTTTGGGGGAGATCGGCTTCCCTGGTGAGCGAGTCTGCCTAGAGACTGCACATTGATGGCTTGGGTAGCAGCACTGGCAGGCATTTTCTCAGGGATCGTGCTGCATCTCAGCTTTATCACCATTTATCCTTTCTGATAGAAGCCCAGGGTCATTCTAAAGAACACTGTTTTTTTTTTGTTTGTTTGTTGTTGTTGTTGTTTTTAAACTGAGCTATGCAGTGAGATTGCCTTTGCTTTCTACTTTTTTTAACTTTCTGGTCTGTTTTAAAACTGTTTTTCTCCATCTGGAATTGCTTTTAAATTTTATTTTATTTTTTTCTGTCTTCTCTTGTATTTGTTGGTTTTCTTGCTGGCTGTTAGTTTTTCTACCGGGTGGCAAACAAGCTCCCGCTCTGTCCTTGGGAGCTGGAAGGCAGGGGTTGTTGGGGCCTGTATTAATGGAGGCACAGGAGGCACCAGGGGTGGAGGCTTGAGAGCACTTCTCAGGCTTCCAGCATTTTCTAGGTATGAATGTAGCCACATGTGCTTTAGATAGCTGGCTGCTGGCTTTGGGGAGTCTTTTCAGTGTCCTTTCCTGTTGTCTCTCTGTCCTGCATGGGGTGGGCTCAAATGTTAGAGGTTTCTGTGGCTCCTAGGACCCAGTAGACAGACAAAGGGAAGAACCCTCTCGTCAGTTTATTTATTTTCCAGCTGTAGAACAGCTGCTGGCATTTTATGGCTCACTATTTGTGTTTGTAAATAAAGTTTTATTAGAAGACAGCTGTGCCCTTTGTTTATGAAGTATCAGTACAATAGCCAAGGCAAATCATTATAACACAGTTGAAAATCAAAATGGGTAGCAAAATGTCTATTATGTAGCTAAGTGGCTCTTTACAGGAAAACCTGACCCAGGCTGTGCAGTATTTCACTGTTATAACTCTCTCTGATTTGACCATTTGGGTCAGTGCTTAATTTTTTCCCAGTAGTGGTTTCGTTTATAGGTCTCTTTTTGAGCAGGAGGTGAAATTACTTATTAATGAACTGATTTATCAGGTGAGCCTACTGATTGCTTTCCCTTCAGAATCCAGGAGAAAGCCTCTCCCTCCACATCTCCATCTACAACCCATACTTTAGGACCTTAAGTCTGAGGCCTCGCTGTGCATCACCAGTGAGATTTACTGACTATTTAGCACCCTCTTTGTGGGAAGTGCTTGTGTGTCCTTTGCCTGTTTTTCTGCCTTGATGATTTTTGCTTTTTGGTTGTCAAAGTTAGTTCTTTATATATTCTGGCTGCTGGCCCTGTTGGTTGTATTCATTAAAATCAACCTGTGTCTTATTTTCAAGCATACACACACAGAGATCCACAGATTTGTGGTGTGTCTGTGCACACACAGGTAAACAGTCACACACAAGACCCAGACTAATTTTCCTTGGGACAGTTTGAAGGCTTCTGAGTCTGAAGGTGAAGTAAGAAGATGACACCCCCTGCCCTCCCAGGCTTGGTTCTGATGCTCTGGATGCACAGAGCCACCAGGGTGCGGGGACGCCAAAGGCCCCTGTGCTGGATGCTGATGAGCAGAAAGCTGGGTTTGAAGCGTTGCCATGGACAGAAATCAAATGTGATTTGTGGTTTTGGATCTCCCACTTGGGGTTTGGCTGCGGCCAGATCTTGGTTCCAGTTTGATTAAGCTGAGCCATTCTCTACCCCACGGTGATTTAAATTAACCCTTCCTTTATCAGGCCAGATAGATGACTGTTGGTCCCTTATCTTTAAAACTCAGTTCTAGCTTGTCCAATCTTGTTAGTTCCTCTGACCTTTCAAATTAAACTTTCCACTTTGAATGAAAAGGAAAAAACCAATTTATCATCTTCAGGTTTATATAGCTAGAAATTGACCAAGTCCTCAGAACTATAATGTCCAAGTGTGTCAACAGAGCTCAGAGAGGAGTGGAACAGACAGATTCCAGCTCACACTGTACAGTCCGAGACCGTGGAGAGACACTGGATCTAACTTGGCTTTTACTATGCAGAGCCTCTGGGCTAGGCCTAATGTCCACCCAGGTACATTCTTGCCATATGCAATGTAGGTGCTGGCACAGTTCCTTACTGGAGGTCCATGACAGCCCCTTTCATCATCACTACTGTCCTCCCATCTCTTGGACACATGTTCTGGGGGACCAGGACAGGCATAGCTAGGAGATGATAGAGCTAGTGAACCAGACATGAACAATCTCACAGAAGATACGTACTTGTATGGAAGTCTGCCTCATTACCCAATCCTTGCAGGGAAGTGAGGACAAGACAGCCTTGTTTTCAATCAGTGAAGTGGCTATGTAGAAATGCCTCGAGCTGCTGTGTGTGGTGGCTCACACCTTTAATCTGGGCAGTCTCTGCATCATGTCAGACTCAGCATGGACATTTTCCTTTCTGTCTCACCCGATACAGAGGTTAATGCTGTAATCAAGAGAATTGATATCATGGGATGTGCCTGCTACAATCATACAGCACTGGTGTTTAGCCTAGAAGTACACCACACCTGGTGTTATGTTCTGCTCTTGTCCTGTGTGTTTTTAATAATTTTAGAGTATTTGACCATGTTCAGTTCTCACTGGTTCTCATAAGATTATGGAGTTGATCCTGGCTACAGAGAATGTGGCCAAGGCTTGGAAAGATGACAGAGTGTGCTGAAGTTTGCACAGTGACTTAAGTGTCAGGGTTAGGATTGGTGACTGTTTTTAGGTAAGGTCTCACTATAGACCTGCTTGTCTTGAACTCTCAGAGATCCACCGGCCTCTTCCACTGGAGTACTAGGATTGGAGTTGTGAGCCACCATACCCAGTAACTAGAGGACACTTCTACTCAGCCACTTCACTGATTGGAAACAGAATGTGATGGAAAGCAAGACAGACTATACTGTGTAAATGCCATGTCCTTGAGGAAATTGCTCCATGCTCTTCACCAGTTCTGTGTCTGCCTATGCTGTGCAGTTGGCATCTCTTTCCTGAAGGACAGACCCCAGTTCCTTTAAGTTCCCTGAAAAGGCTGTGAACAGGGGCCCCATGAAGATGCTGCTCAGGAGAGTCCCTGCATAAATTCAGGGTCTGCTTGGTGGTGAGGGAGAAATGAAGACTACCGGAACGCTAGAGGGCCTGGAAGAATGAGGAGTCTCTGCTCTGTAGAGAAGGCATCAGAGGGGCTGATAGGCTTCAGTCCCAGTGAGAGACCGTGCTTCATAAACAAAGTAGAAAGTAACTAATGGGACACCTGATGTTGATTCTACCCACATGCAGCAACTCCCACGTGCACGTACACAGAAGCACACATACACAATAAAGACAAACACACATACACATACGTATGTACTCATGTCTACACACACACACATACACTATTTTTTAAAAACTAAAGGAGAGAAATTTGTTACTCATGTGTCTCATCAGCTGGACCCTTCCTTGGAGGCAGAAAGTCTCCAGCCCAGCTGCTGTTTCTGGGTCTGGTGTTCTCCTGTGTCTTCTGTCACCATCCATCCTTTCTAGGCTCCGCAAGTAAAGTCTGTGAGCTCCAAGTTCTGCCTCAGACACAACAAAAGCTGCTGGGCAGCCTCAGGCTTTGTTTAGAATGAGGCTTTGACCTCTGGCTTTGTTGGTGTAGTCATGAGAAACCATAACAATGCCTGGGAGAAGGGTTTAGAAGGAGACAGGGTCCAGGTCATGGGCTGGCCAGGTTTTGGGTTGGAAGAGCTATGACTCTAACCCAGAGCCTGACCATGCTGTTTCTCTTACTATAAAAGGCTCCTGGGTCCTCAAGGGGATATGCTGGGCACCCTTATGACCTATTCTGTTCTCTCCTCACAGCAGCAAACCCCCTGCTCTGCTCCACGGCCCGCTACCACTGCAGGAATGGCCTGTGCATTGACAAGAGCTTCATCTGCGATGGGCAGAACAACTGTCAAGACAACAGTGACGAGGAGAGCTGCGAGAGTTCTCTAGGTAGGTGCTGCTCTCCTCCACCAAGAAAAACAAAACAAAACAAACAACAACAACAAAATCGATATGACCCAGCAAGGACAGCACACACTTCCTCCTCCAAACAGCAACCGCAGTGATTTGTGTACTTGTCCTCATCCTGGGTGTTGCACACTCTTGTGAAGCATGTGCCTACCATTTTGATTTTGGTATCCTTCACACGTTAAATGATGCCTGTACGGTTCTACTGTGCTCATCCTCGGTTGCATTACGCCTCCTGCATTGCTATGGTTCCCCAAGTTGTGTTGTTGGGAGTCATGTGAGTTCCCTCTCCCCATCAAATTCCCTCTTTAGGATGAGTTCTTCAGAATGAGAAGCCTGCACGGGTCATGACCGCATCTCCCACACAGCTGGCTCAATCTTTTTGTTTGGTTTCACTGCTGTGCCTGACAGTTCTACCCTGACGGCTCAGTCACAGTCACAGCTGCTCTGGGTTTTGCTTTTTTCTTTCTCATTTTTCTAACTTAATCATGAAAGGATAACCTCCCCATATGCTGTCATTGCTGTCTGATTATGAGGAGCACTGACACCCCCAGACCCCCTAAGTTTGTTTACTTCTTGGTTCCCTCTTGTGTGAACTGCCTGTGCATATAAAAGCTCTTGATTTGGGGGTTATTTTGTGGAAACTGAAGGCTGCAGCTGCAGGGTGGAAGAGGAAGGACACTGGAGGACGAAGTCCCCCCTTCCTGTCAAAATTCACAGGATCCTGTTCAGTACATGTGTGTCTCTCTCCCTCCTTCCCTCCCTCCTTCCCTCCCTTCCTTCCTGTGTACCAGAGAATGACCTTGAACTTCTGATCCTTTGCCCCACTTTCCCACTGCTGGGATTACAAGCATAAGCCCTATGCCTGGTGTTACTTAGTGCTGGGGCTGTAACTCTGGACTTCATGCATGCTGAGTGAATAGTGAATGTTCTGCCCACTGAGCTACACCCCTACTCCCAACATATATTTCTCAGTGATTACAAGAAGTCAACAGATCGAAATGTACATCTATTTTAAGGCATTCGGAAGAACATGTATTTCTAATGTTAACGAATTGGTTTTATTTGCATTTGATTTCCACTTCTTACCCTTCATAGTGTTGTGACCACAATTTACTCATATTATTGCTTGTCAGTAGAGTTCATTTGTCTTTCAGTGTTCTACTGAATGGTCATGTTTGTAGATTTAATAAAGCCACAAGACAAGCAAGAGGCGTAACTGGTTGCAATGTGTTTGGAAGTGGAGGTAGGTAGGGGAAGTTCTGAGAGGGCAAGTACAGGCTATTTTCAAGGTCCTGGCTCTTACTTTGGTTGCTGTTCATTATGTCATTACAAATGCACGAATGAATGAGCAAATGGACCATACTCACATCACCAGTGGGATGTGGACCATGCAGGAATCATGACCTTTAACATCTGTACACCACAGGGCCATAGGAAAGGTAAATGTGTATCAGAACAGGCTTTGCCAGAATCTGCAGGGAGTGCTGACTGAGGTGAGTAGTGGTTCTGTTTTGGCAAACATCCTTCTTATCTGTTTTCTTCCTTGGTGCTACAATAAGAATAGCTTTTCATCCAGCTGCAGCAGCCACTGCCATGCTTGGAGATTCTTGGCATGCAGTGCTAGGCCCCCACTGCAGACCAGCCGAGTCACTTTGTGTGGTTGGGTCCAGCACTGCATTCTAATGCCATGTGGTGGGTTCTAATGCACAAGTCTGAGCGCAACTGCTCTAACCTACCCTAGGCTTAGAGAGAGTTTGAGCTCACTATTTAGCTAGGAAAATTGAAACTTCTGTGCATAGCTATCTTTTACAAAGTCAAATTTTTATAAAGGAAAACATATGTGAGGAAGAACCAGTGTGGGAAACTAATGAGGGATGGCTATCACAGAGTTGAGTAACTATCTGTGGAGGAAATTTTCCTGCGAAGACTGCTTCTTACACAGTATCTGGTGTGCTTGTGTGTCTTAGTCTCATTCGTGGTACCTGAGTGTTTCATGAGAGGACCTCAGATCTAAGCTCAAAGTGAGGGACATTGATTTGTTTGGGTCAGTGTTAACCTTCTGTGTGTGTTTGCGAGCTTGCCACACCCCTTCTCCAGTTTCCTGGGCCGTTTTGCTGACCAGGTTGTTGTTTCTCCTCTGTAGGAATGACTGGTCCCTCTGTAGGCTAGCTGAAGTTAGTGTTTTTAAATTCTGCTCTCCCTAGCCCTGTTCTACTTTTATAGATATAAAGATTTAGAAATAGTTGGTGGTGGACGAAGGCTTTGCATCTGCCCTTTGGACATTATTGCTGTCAAGGCTCATTCAGATTGTCAGTCCACTGGACGGATCCAATCCCCCTGGGACTGTGAACCAAAACAAACCTTCTTCTCTTAAGTAGCTTTGGTCAGGGCATTTTGTCACAGCAGAGGCAAAGTAACTGAGATACCCTGCTTCCCCAGGCCATGTGTGAAATCATTCAGTATCAAATTAAAGACTTTGAGCCATGTTGATGCAATTATTTCTCACTCCCCCTCAAAGGAAATGAAAAAGAAAGAAAAAAGTTTTGGTGAGACCTAAGCTGTCTCTCCTATACTCTCAGAGTTGTGAGTCACACTCAAATGACATCAGGGAATGAGTGACACCTCTATGTGTGGTGACCATTATGCCAGGAATCTTTCCTAAGTACTAAGGAGTGTAGGGTGTGTCCTTTTTGCCTTTCTTGTCCCTAGGGTCCTACCTAGTGCCCTCTTCCTTACCCATAATGGGCTTCATAAATGTTAGCAAATGGGAAAAAAATCTGTTCTGTTTCACTTGCACTCTGTGGTATCATATCATGTCTTTGTTTCAGTATGTGAATGAAGGAGCCACAGTTTATGAAAGCAACACAGTACTGTTATGTGTCCAATAAGGAAGTTTCTGTCATTCTGACTATGGGAATGTGTCCCAAAATAAGCATAAGATAAGAGTCTTGGATGTGAATCCCCTTGGCCAGCCTGTGTTTCTGCATCTCTCCTAAGGTGCATGACTCTCTGTCCAAATGAGAGTGGAGTACTCAAGAGTCCACTTTGTAGGCTCTAAATGTGAGCTACCAGGACTCCATGCATTGTCTTCCTGAAGCATCTCAGAGGCTTCTTGACTAAATATAATGTACACGCATGCCTCATGGGATTATCATCAGTTACAATGCACCGGGTACTTGGCTCAGTGACTCTGCACATGAGCTCACCACTTGGGCTTCCTAGCCTTTGAAAAACCCTTTGCTTTCAGTTGATGTGGGAAAAGAAAGATATTTTACAATGTTTATTTAGAAGGAATGAATAAATATGACTTCAAGGCAAGGATATGGGCTGTTCAAAATGTTTTTCTCCTACTCTGAATAGGTTGAAACCAGCCTCCATCCCACTGTGGATCCTCTGTGAGGAACTGCGAGCCAGGGGTGACCATCAGAGTGCATTGCAGCATGCTGTATGGGATGCATTAGAGACTGTGGTAGGGTCAGATTTTATCAGCATTTACAGCATTGCCTGCTGTAAGGTACTTTCAGAGGGTATCTTTGGGGCAGCATCACTGTCACTGTCCTCTGCTTGGGAACTAGGACGTGTATGTCTTAGATACAGCAGCAGTTGCCATGCAGATGATGGGTGTGAACACCATTCAGGTGACCCTGAAAATGCTACCTGAATATGGCTTTGGTGTCTAGTGATGGCACCTCTGACACTTGTGCCTGTATGTAATCCCACCCCTTTGTCATGTGATCTGGATGGTTTGACTAGTACATCTCTTCCTCCCTCTCTCCTCCTTCCCCTCTAAAGATGCATAAAATTTACTATCTTAACTTTTGAAAGTACTTTTTAAAGTTCAGTGGCAGAATTTATTTTTTCCATTATGCAGCCAATTGCTAGAACATTTACATCTTGAAACTCTGAATGCATTTAGGAAACAAAGAAAAAAATGCTCTCTTTCTGCTCCACCCCATAACCCTGGTAACTGCTTTTCCACTTTCTGTCTTGGTTGATTTGTTAGTTTGGGGCACTTGTAGAGGAGAATCAAATATTGTGTCTTTATTATAAGATGCTTAGTTTGCCTAGCATGTCATCTTGTTCATCTATTTTATAACATGTAGGCAATTTCCTTCCTGTGAAAGGCTGAATAATATTCCATTTTATTGTTGATATAGCACATTTGCTTTCTCTTGTCAGCAGACACTTGGTCCCCTCCCCCTTTTGGCTGTTGTGAATAAAGCTGTGGGACAGATGTACAAATTATCACCTGCTTTTAAACAAAAGAGATTCAGCAAACGCAGTGGGGTGTCATTTCCAGGAACAGGTCATGAATAGCCCTTCCCTCTTACTCTGTTTTGCTTTCTCTGATGAAAGCCACTTTCCATGTTGTGAGCTGTGGTGCTGCTGAGGCTCCTCCAGCAGGGAGCTGAGGGAGGAAGGAATTGAGGCCCACCAGCGGCCTCAGAGGTGAGGCTGGAGGGAGAGCCTCCTCTGTGAAACCTCCGTTGTGACTTCTCAAGCAGGCTCCAGTGATTGGTATTCTAGTCCAAGGTCATGGTGACCAGTCAGGGCTTGGGAGGGACCATAAGGACTTTCTAGGATGAGAACATGCTGAGGTTCAAACTTGGTGTCAGGGACCTTTGTTCTGCTCTGTTCTAACAACCCCACCTTCACCCCAGGACCCTGTGCTCCTCTGGCCCACTTTCTGCATGAAAAACTAAAGAATACCTAGGCCAAGTACATACAGCGAGCAAGTAGGGAGCTAAGATGTGAACTTGAATTGAGAGAGTGCTCCTTCTCCTGACCCTGCCTGCACCACCCTGCCCACCACCACCCTCTGTTACTCTGGAATCCAGGAAGCAGTCTGGCCCTAGCTCCAAGAGTTAAAAGTGAGGGGGAACTGTGAACCGGAGGGGAGGGCATGGTCCTCCCCTTGGCTCTCACATGTCTGCTTTGTAAAGGATAGTACCACACTGATGGGCTCCCCAACCCTGGAGCATTTTCAAGGTCTGAGCTGCCAGGGAGTCCCCTTAGCAGGGTGTTCCTGGAGGAGTTTTGCTCCTGGCAGGGCATCTTTATTTCCTTGCTGTGCTCTGGTGATAGGCCTCAGGAGAATGGAAGGCTGTGCGTGCGTGTGTGTGTGTGTGTGTGTGTGTGTGTGTGTGTGTGTGTGTGTGTGTCAGGGAAGAGAAGGAGAAAGGAGGGAAAGAGCCAGTTGGAACTTAGAAATTACGTACTAGAATATCGCTCTCTTTCTATGTCTTTGCTCCTCAAAATTCATTTATCACAATCTGGACCCTGCCTCCAGGTCCACAGAATATGTCCATATTTAAGAGCGGGGTCCTTGATGATATTATTAGTAGGAAGAAGTCCCATTAGGATAAGGTGAGCCTCTGATATGATCAGTGTCTTTATCATAGTAGAATTTGGGTCTCAGACACACACACTCAAGGAGAACATTGTATGACATAAAAACAGAAGAGGAGGATACTTGCAGCACAGATGGCCAAGAAACCACAGATGGCCAGGGAGGGATGTGGAACCGACTGTCCTCACAGTCTTCAGAGAAACCCCTCTGCCAGCATCTTAATCTTGGACTTCTGGTCTCCTACATTGTGTGACAATAGATTTTTACTGTTGAACACCTCACCCCACAAGTAAGTGATACTGATTCAAACTGATGCCGTTATGGCAGTGCTGCCCAACCAACTTCTGCAGTCTCCAAGAAATGACCCCTAACTAAAGCATAGCCACACCTTTTGTGGGAAACCAGATAATGGTGACAGAAATGTGTAGAGCTGGAGAGCCATCAGAGTGGACAGGCCAAGTGACATGACCCAGGGGAGACAGGGAGGACCTGGGGCTGCTGAGGAAAACCCTCTGGGGAGAGAACTGGTCTTGCCTCTGTGTGGGGGTGGTAGGACCATGCTGGGCTTGAGGGACACCTCTCATCCTGTATTTCAAGGGCCTTGTTTCTTCCTGGCTCCTTAGCTCTGTCCCAAGTAGCTTTGGAACTGGAGTTGGTCAAGGCAGAACCTCTGTACAAGGTCACCCACCCACTTTCCAGACACTTGGGACCTTGGGCTTGTTTCTTACCCCTTCCAGGCCTACTCTAGTTCTTTTCTGTTACTGTGATAAGCACAACATAGAGGAAGAAAGGGTTTATTTCATCCCACATTTCCAGGTCCATCTTTGAGAGAAGTCCGGCAGGATCCTGAAGTAGAAACCATAAGAAAGATGCTGTTTGCTGGTTCACTCACTGGCTTGTTCTCTGGCTGATGCTTAGCTAGGTTTCTTATACAGCCTACAACCACCTGCCTAGGGGTAGTGCCACCCACAGTGGACTGAGCTCTCCTGCATCAGTGAACAGTTATGACAATCCCCACAGACATGCCTACAACCCATTAGGATCTAGATGACTCTTCAACAAAGCTTTCCACTGAGATGGTGATAGGCTGTATAGGGTTCTATCAGTTTGACAACGCTTTAGTCAATCTTAGCCAGTGGTTGCACTGAAGCATATTAGAGCCTGTGCTTATAGGGAATTCATTTATGGCTAGTTGATCAAACCAAGGAGAAAGTGTCCTGATGGCATCTGCGCACCATATCTGGCCACCACTGCTAACTCTGTGAATTCTGTGCCGTTTACACACATTATAGGTCATTGGAAGAACTGTCATTTGGCTAATGCTGAAATTTAGAGCTTGGTGTTTCTCCCAAGGGCCACCTCCATTGTCCACCATGTGGTAGACTGAATTATCATCCTCAGTTCTTTGCTCTTTAAGACCCTTCTCACTGTTAGCAGAATGGCCAAAGAAAATGCCTCTGTTAATGGGTCCTCTGCTTACTTTGACCAGTGGAACATTGAATGACATAGACCCAAGGCAATTGGCGTGCTTGCTAAGGTGAGGGGTCCCTTGCATTTGTATGTAGTCCAAACTACTTAAAACCTGCAAAGGGAGAACACAGAGCAAGGAGTTATGCAGGCCTGAAACAGTAGTGGAAGGTGGCAGAGGCTGCTCACTGCATGGCAGCAGGAAAGAGGATGACAGAAGGGAAGAGTTAAGGCATATCTTTCACAGGAGTGCATCTGGAGGCACATTTTCTCCAGTTAACCCTATACCTGTACCCCCATCCTGTCCTGCACCTCCATCCTGTCCTGCACCCCATCCTCTCCTATACTCACAAAATTTCTTTGTTCAGTCTAGTTAGGTCAGAGCTCCCATGATCTAATCATCTCTAATGCCCTCACAGACGTGCTGAGATACGTGCTGTGGGAACTCTCTCACTGTCCCTTATCCAGTCAGATTCACCATCACAAGAAGGGGCTAACAGCGAGAAGAGTTGGGCCAGTCTTTTCAGGGAGGAAGTCAAGCTATAATCACTAAGATGTAGTGACAAGCTGGACAAGAGCTTCAAAGAAGGCAAGTATGCTGTGCAGGCCACTGCAGGGATATCAGGTGGGGAACTGGAGGCTCTGTGAGTAACTGGCCAGTTGTGCTTGTGGCCTCAAGCCTCTTACCAGCCTGCATCATTGAGAGCAAAAAGCACTTATGTTCTTTGGAAGACCTTTGCTGCCTGTCACCAAACAGATACAAGCTACCAAGCCACTAAGAATAATTCCTACCGATGCTGTAAAGGGCTTGGGGATGGGAGAGGTGTTCATGATAGCCTAGTTTTTCCAAGTAGGGATGACAAAGAGCTTTCTATGAAGAAAAATCTAGTTTGGTAGAAATAACCCAGAGTGTCACACCAGCTGGAATTTGATGGGTGGATATTATTTATCCTAAGACTTGTGGCTATCTTGTGATGTCAAGAGCTTCCTTCAAGGGGTCCTAAGGAAAAGTCATCTTCTTAAAGAATTCATTTAGCTTTAGTTAGAATAAAACTGCTGGAGGTCTATTTAGCAGGAGGAATAAGGAAGCTTTTTTTTCATGCTTTTAATTTAAGAATTTGAAATCCCAGCTGGGCTGGGAAAGACAGAAAATGCTGACTTCATTGGGAGAAACAGAAGGAGGCTGGAGCTGCTGATTGCTGCCTTTCTGTACCCGTGGGCTTTTCTTCCTGATAATTGAGTGTTTGCATCCGAAGTGTCCTTCCCTTTAACCACTGCAGCAGGAGTTTGAAGATTTCTGAAACAGCCCTCATTTAGAAGCAAATCAGACAGATTCTACACTCATGGCAGTAATTGCTTCCTGGTCTCTTACCCACGGTGATAATCTGCTGAGCAGCTGCTGTAGTCTCTCCACGCCTTTCTTGCACAAGCTCTGGCCTCTCTCCCTCTCCTGGTCCCTGGAGAATGGGAGAGGCTAGCCTAGACACTTGCAGAGTGTGCCTTGCTTGAGCAGATAGACCAGGTTTCAGAGCAGTGGGGTCACGTGTGCAGTTGACTGCCTTTCTCGGAGTCTGTTCTGCAGGTCGTCACAGTGAGGGCAGCTGGATTGAGGATATAGGGGGCGTTGCTTCATCTGTAGACTGACCGTGAGCCTCAGCTTCCTGACTCCATCAACACTCTTTCCTCTGTTGGCCCTTCCTAGCACTCATTCCTACGTGCGCTCTTTGTATTGTCAGAGACTGACCAGCCCCTCGCAGCCCTGGAAGAAATTCAAAGCCAGATCAGATCAAAGTTGCTCACAGTTTTACAAGCGAGAAATATAATCCACTCTTGATAATTACTCTAAAGTGTGATAAATGTTGTAATAGAGGAATGAACTGGCCTCTGGGAAAGCAGGGGGCAGGCATGGGATGGCAGGATTTCCTGGCGGGTATGGCAAGACTTCTGAGAAATAGAATCTTTGCCTAGTCAGTTAGGGTAAGTACAAGTAGACACAGATACATGTGTTGGGGGTGGGCCTCTGACCAAAGGGAAGAATGTATTCAAAGACACAGCTTGTGAGGCCGAGGAGATGGCTCAGTGGGTTAGAGTTCTTGGTCTTCAAGCGTGAAGACCCCAGTTTGAATCCCAGCACTCATATAAAAAGCTTGGTATGGCTGCCAGTGAGGCAGTCTGTCCTCACCACGGACCCCAAGGTGCTCCAACAGATCCTATTTCCCAGACCTCAGACCAGAAGGAAGAACAGGGAAACCAGGTAGGCCAGTTCATTTTGAAGTAGATGACCAAGAGGTCACACAATACCCTTAGTGACCTGAAGGGAGACCAGAAAATCTTTCCTTCCTCATAGTGCCCAGTCTAAACTCAGGAATTTATATGAGGAAAAGGCAGAAAAGGGAAAAAGATGAACACAGGGAGTTATTTAACCCCAGAATCTGCTACACATCCTTTTAACTTGAACCAGTAGTCCAAAGATAATTTTGGGGAAACAACATGTCCACAGACTTGGGGAAAGCGTTGCTGCTTTGCCTGGCATCAGTCCACACAGCTGAGAGCCTGCACTGATGTGCTTTTCCTGTGCTGACTCCCACAAGCCACCTGGGCCAGCCCTGGAGCACGCTGCCATACCAACAGGTTACATTCCTGGCAGCGCTTCAGACACACCCTGTGATGGCTGCCTCTTTCAGCCACCCCAGCTGTCAAGTTGGAGGTGTTTCTCATATTTGTTTCTTCCTTCATAAGCTAATTTGTTCTAAAGCTATGGTGACCCTTGGAGAGCCATGCTTTTATCTTGATTTTGGAGTGGG
This sequence comes from Mastomys natalensis, assembly GCA_021653895.1. Classification (NCBI taxonomy): domain Eukaryota; kingdom Metazoa; phylum Chordata; class Mammalia; order Rodentia; family Muridae; genus Mastomys; species Mastomys natalensis. The sequence continues at coordinate 1,540,470 of JAJTUV010000205.1, forward strand.
ACCAAGGTTTTAGTTAATCTTCAGATGACAGAAATCTGACTCTGGTTGTGCCTTTTTTTTCCCCTTTTCTTTTGCACTGAGGTCAGCTGGCTCCCAAATTAGGTCAATTTGCATGTGAAGGAAATCTCCAAGGACAGATACTTTGTCCTCATTAGCTGATCTGTCAGGCAGCTCTTCCCAGGTGGCTTAGGACCTTTTATAGATTTTCCCTCAGTATCCCTCTGGTGTGGCAGTGCCTGCCTGCTTCCCTTGAGGAACATGTTGTGGTTTAGGAGGAAATGACTGGGGTACATCGCTCTTCCCACTATGAGCCCTGCACTCCATCAACGGTCCCTTTACTTCTGTCCTTATTCCAGCCTCTGTCTGGCAGCCTTAAAGTATATTCACAGATCCTTTGGGACCTCTTTCTTTTGGAGTTGGAGCTGTGTCCACTGTCCCAGAAACTGGTTCAGCCTTTGTGACTGTTTGCTCAGCAAAATGTGTCACTCTGATACTTCATGACACCCACTCATAGGATACAAAATGCCACAGGGCTTCTTGTCTGGAATATGCTTTCGTTGGGCTTCAATTATTGTGTATATATGGTAGACAAGGCTCTATACAGTAAGGAAGCCTGTCTTAACTGGGGTTTTATTGCTGTGAAGAGACATCATGACCTCGGCAACTCTTGTAAAGGAAAACATTTACTTTGGGGCTTGCCTACAGTTTCATAGGTTTAGTCCATTATCACCATGGTGGGAAACATGGCAATATGCAGGCAAACATGGTTCTGGAGAAGGAGCTGAGAGTACTGCATCTTGATCCAAAGGCATCCGATCATGTGCCACACTGGGCACAGCTTGAGCATAGGAGACCTCAAGCCTGTCCCAAAGCCTTCCCCACTGCCTCCAACAAAGCCACACTTCAAAATAGTGTCGCTTCCTATGGCTCACCATTCAAACACAAAAGTCTGTGGGGCCCATACCTATTCAAACTACCACAAAGTCCAAGCCAGTCTTCAGAGACCACTAGAGTTGTTTGAAGAGAGAACTATTTGGGGGACCACTGGCCCTTCAGCATACTGCCAGGTAAGCTTTAGCCACGTCTTTTGTGTCTGTAACAAAGCTTGAGGCTCCAAACAAAAATGGACATTATTGTCCAGAATTCTTAAACCACAGGAAAGAGTTCATATGTCATTGTTGTAAGACCTTCAATTTGAGAATGCTCTGTTGTATAGAAGTAGGTCATTGGAATCACAGTCCATCAGAAAATGATGTCCTGGCTGGAGAGGTGGTTCAGTAGTCAAGAATGTGTACTGCTCTTCCAAAGGACCTGAGTTCAATTCCCAGCATCTATGTCTGGCAGCTGAACTGCCTGTAACTACAGCTTCAGAGGAGCCAACATCCCTGGACTCCATGTGCTCACATATACACAATTAAAACTAAATAAATTAATATAGAAAAAGTTATGTCCCTAGACACTGATATATTTGCCTGGGTAGAGGAGCTGGTCAGAGCCCACCCCTGCCTGGCATTTTACTTTCTCCACAAACAGCCCTGCCCAGTCCCTTATTCCTCACTGGCTTCGTCAGACCCTTGCATTCCCAAGCTTTCTCCAAGAGAGCCAGGAAGGCTGCCCTCAGATCAAATTCTGTCCTGTCTCATCTCACAAAGCTCTTCGAAGTCTAGACTTTCCCATGGTGTTTCTGCCAAGATCTGAGCCATAATATCTAACTCCGTTGTTGGCATGAGACTGAAACCTGGATGAGGTTTATTCTTCATGCCAGCCCTGCACTAGGCAGGGAAGACTACTCTGTTGAGGGTATTCAACCATTCTGAACTTCTTCAACACATTGCCTATCTCAGCTTCAACACATTGTTGAAACGCAGTGTGAGAGAACACTGCAGGCACTCCTAAGTGTGGCTGTCATTCCCATGAGCCACCACGTCTATGTAATCAAGTACTATGGAGCTCCAGCCTAAATGGATACATCTTTGTAGAAACACCAAATTTCAAAACAAGCTGATGCGGTCTCGGAGGGCTCTGCCCTGGATGGATGACAAAAGCTTCTTCCATCCTGCTTCCCAGCAAGGATCCCGATCAGGCGTGGTTCCATCTGGCATCTGGCCTCTTGGCTTCACAAAAATGGGAACAGTAGTGGAAAATTCTAGGGTGTGAACATCCAGATACAGCTAGAGATGGAATGCAGCGGTGGGGTGGGAGTAGGGCCTGGCCATGGTAATTCCTCCAGATGTGTCCTGTGTTCGTTATAATTCCAGATGCACCTCAAGCTAGCCCTCGGCCACTCCTGAGAGTTCACCTCTGGGACTCACTGCTGAACGGGGAAGACCCCCTCCCTCCATCATGTGCTTCTCTTGGCTACCTGTTGGCATGCTCATGCAAGTCTTGCTTAGTGTGGAGGAAGTTTCTTTATTGAGGAGAAGAAGAGTTTGCATTTTGATTTGACAGTAATATTTTAGAGTAAAAGCTGTCAGAATCTGGAAGGGAAAGAATGGGGGGGGGGCAGTCTCTGAATCCTGATCCATTCCAGACAATCACACTTTGAGACATGTGGAAGTGACACGTCACCTCGGGCTAATTTATGGCGTGTTTTCTATTAGAATTGCAAAGTCCTCACAGTTGGAAGGTGTTAAAATATGACTTCACATCATATTAAATACATACTATATTTAAACTGGGATGTGAACTGAAACACGAAGCAAATTAGACTAATTTGCTGAATTCTAAAGTAATCTTGGTTCCGTCTTTGGCCGGCCTTCCTTCCTTCCTTCCTAACTTCCTTCCTAACTTCCTTCCTTCCTTCCTTCCTTCCTTCCTTTCGTTTGGGTTTTTTGTTTGATTGTCTTTGCTTTGTTTTGTTGGGGGGGTGGCTCTACCATGTTCCTTACTGTATTTCTTTAAAGTATTCAGAATCAGAATTATACCATGAGGTTTTAAAATTATTCAAGCATTCAACATTTCAGCAGATCTGAGACCTAAGTAGCAGTCGTGTGAGTGCCCATTTCCCACCCATCCTGACGGGTAGAGGCCATGGTGGTCTATGACTGAGTTCTGTCAGGCTGGTTGTGTTAGGTAACTTCCTATCACTATGACCGACATCTGAAGGGAGGGAAGCTTTATCTAAGTTTACTGTCTCAGAGAGTGCAGTTTGTGGTCGCTTGGTCTCTTGCACATGGGCAGACCTTTACGGTAGTGAGTGCCTTTGGCCAAGGAGAGCTGCCAACCCCATAGTAGATAGAAATCAGAGAAAAAAGAAGAGACAAGGCCTACTTCCTAACAGTTCCATCCATTCTGAATCCTTCTCAGACAAATTCTGTCACTAGGTCAAGAGCTCTCATGACCCATTAGTTTTTGGGATGCCCTTCACAGATACTCCTTGAGCTGCATGTCCCTTGTTCCCTAGGACTAGGTAGCTAATAATCCAGTCAAGTTGGTAGTGTAGGTGAACCATCCCAAGGGCAGTTTTCAGTATGAGTGGAAATGCCCTTGACAATGGGAGTTTCTTTTCTGTCAACCCTGCAGCTCCTGACTTTCCAGCCAAATTCAGATGGTTCTATGTTTGTGTTCTTTTGGAAAAGACTTGAAAGATGGACACTGGTGTGCTCAGAGTTTCTAGAGATGACATTTGTTAAACAGAAAGGCAACATGGTCAACTCTCAGCAGTGTTTGATACCTGGCAAGTCAGCTGAAGAAAACTAAATTAGTTAAGGATGGGTGGAAGTAGCTCATTGGAGTTCTGCTGCTGAGGTTTGACTCCTGGGTTAGGACTGGAGAGTGATTGCCATTTGTTGGATGGGGTCAGGGAAGTAACTGACTATTTCTACACTGTGTGGTGTTTGTGATTTCTACTTATTTGTACAAGATACAATCATCTGAATGGAGGTAACCTCAATTGAGAGAATGCCTCCATAAGATTTGTTTTTTCACTTTCTTAACACTTGGAATAGAAAAATTTAATTTTGACAAATCTAGTTTGTAAATTTTTCTTTTGTTGCTTGTACTTTTGATGTCTGCTTTAATCCTAATCCAAGGTGCCAAAGACTTACAGCTCTATATTCTTTTAAGACTTTAGCACTTTACTCAGACTGATAGTGTATGTTTTCTTTCACAGGCAGAATCTAGATTTTGAAAACTGTCTGAGATATAAGGGTAGAAGAGGACCAGTGAACCCGCAGAGGGATGATGAGACAAAAGAGAGTGATATAGACTGAGTGTCTTTGGAGTACATGACAGACATGTCTCAAAATAGTCTGAGAAACAAAGAGTTTGGTTTTAACTTTTACATTTGGGCATCCGAACCATCTTGAGTTCCTTTTTATGTATGCTGTGAATGGAGCGAGAAGTAGCCTTTTGCAGGCATGTGGGTACCATTCTCCTACGTCTCCGAGCTCTCCTGCCATCTTTGTCATCTTTGTCTTTAACGATGCACTGCACAGAGTCCCTCAGTGATATTTCCAGTCTGAAGACAAATACACAAGTTGTATGTGGCAGTCCTTTCCTCTTGGGGATTTATATCCAGTTAGGATAAATGGGAAGTAGATTCTAAAGCAGACTGTGTGGTGAAGAGAAGATGTTCTTTCCAATGGTCGGATCCTTCCTCATCCCGTGACCTCAGGATGCCCACCATTGTCCTGTGAAGAGCTAATGACAATCTCCTTTACTAGGACAGTCACATATGCTACCCAGCAGGCAGTGTTAGGTGGTCAGTGGGGACAATAATAGGAAACCATTGTGCATGCCACGTTTTGGATGCTTTCCTTCATTGACTCATGAAACAGTGACTGTTATCCATATTTGACGTGAAGAAAATAAAGCCAAGACATGTTAGTTATTGTAATTTGTTTTGAGTTTATCACCTGGTAAGCAAAGGGGATGGAGTGGAACCCAGTTGTCCTGCTCTGAATGCTGCAAAATTAGGAGTCTCCCAGCAGGGGTCTGATTGTTACCGCTCCCACCTCACTTTCAAAGATTGACATTTTAACCCCTGAGATGGTTAATATCGATTGTTAGTTTGGCCAGATCTGAAATCACCTAGGAGGCAAGCCTTCCAGGGACACCTATGAGGGATTATTAGATTAGGTTAGCCTCTGGTCATGCCTCTGAGAGGGTATCTGGATTGGGGTAGTTGAGAAGACCCATGCTAAAGGAAGGTAGCACCATTCCCTAGGCTTGGCCTGGATTAGAGGAGGAAGAGAGTTAAGTACAAGCATGTGCTGTTCTCTGCTTGCTCGCTGTTGGCTGGCTAACCAGCTGCATCAAGTTCCTGCCACGAGTTTCCCATTATGATGGGTGTATCTTCAAACTAGGAGCCAAAATAAACCCTTTGTTCCTTAAATTGCTTTCATCAGTATTTTATCAAAGCTGTTGATTATATTAGGAGGTAGGTCTTTGGAAGTGAGTATTTCCTGAGAGTGGGTCCTTGTGAATAAGATGAGTACATTTATAAAAGAGGCCTGAGGCAAGCATGTGCCATTGATGAAGCAGGTAGTCACCAGACTATGATGCTACCAGAGCCTTGATCTTGGGCTCTCCAACCTCCAAACTGTGAAAAGTGAATCCTCGTTGTTTATAAACCACATGGTTTATACTGGTTCTTTAGCAGCCTCAACTAGGACACAGCTCTCGACTTCAGTCTTCTCTCCCTACTACCCTGCACGTAGCTGGCACTTCATAACCCTTCATTGAATACACAATTGGATGAAATGAACAACTGACTAGAAGAGCAATCCAGACCGAACAGCAGAAGCCAAGGGGAGGGAGGATTGATTTATGGGAGAAAATTAGAGGAGTGAAATACATAGATAGAGTTTGCCTAAGTGAGAATGATGGCGGCAGCCAGGGGCACCAAGGGAGAGGAATTGCCTAACATGGGAGCAGAGAGCAGGAGCGGGGGTGGGGCACCCAGGCTGGAATATAGATGGAGGCTCATGCCTGCGTTCCCACTGTCAGTGGTCTGTGCAATTGGAAAATGAACTTCTGCATATAGATGTATAGGAGGACAGAGGGCATCTATCCCAGCATGAAATGGGCTAGCTGCGGCAGCAGCACCGCCCCACCCCACCCCACCCTCTCTGGCTCCTCTCCCTCTGCTATATGGTTTGGCATGTTCAGTAAATTATTATTCTTTGGGGGGAAATGTGGTGCGACTTGAAAGTCAAAAAAAGGGGGTGGGGAGGGACTTGGGCAGCAGCAATACTATAAGCTAAGAGAGCTTGGTGGGCTCTCAGAGGTGGTTTACACTATTTGTCCTTGGATAGAACAGCCTCTATTTACACTACAAGTGTTGTGCATCTCTGCTTCCCTCATAGTGTACAGTGTTAAGATCAGATGGCTGCCTCTTTCTCAAGACTGTGCAGGGCAGAAGAGCAGAAATCATGACACCATCTCCCTCAGAACTTCACCTCCTGCCACTTGCAGCCCATCAAAGAGCAAAGGTTCCTGGCTGCCACTGGGCCCTCCCTGTGTGCCAGGCTCTACCATTAGCATTTCACACACACACTGTAAGCTTCTAAGGAAGCCATTCTTATCACCAAGACCCCTCTATTTATAGAGGAGGAAATAAGCTGCTGTAAGGACATGATGGGACTTGTGTAAAGCCAGGCAGATGACAGAGCCTTACTCTGTGACTCAGCCAGGCTCCCAGCTACTGCTGTACGAAGTACCTGCCATACCTGTCAGCATCGTGCACCCTGGTGTGGGTGGGAAGGGCACACAGAAAAGTACAGGGAAGGCTGTGTTGAAAGCAAGGGTTGGGTTGAGCATTTTGCAACATCCATCAAGTCTGGGAGCAGCTGTCAAGGCAGTGATGCTCAGCATGGGGTTGAGGACTTCACACTGCCGTGTTTATAACTCATGCGGGGACAGTCCCATACTTCAGAGAACTAAACTTGTCCTGCTCTTCATTATGACTGTTGAACTAAGGGTAAGGAGACTGACCTGGCCATAGAGAAGGTTCTGTAATACATCATAGCAGTCATTCATTGAAGTGTGCTTGCTGCTGTTGTTAAAGAGTTATTAAGCAAGAAGCATCTTAGATGCAGGTGACCCAGTCCCAGCCAGAGGCACCCATAATCCAGTGAAAGTGATGGATCAATAAAACATTTCCTGTCCAGCTGCTTGCATGCTTCTCCTTACACCCCACCCCATAGCAAAGCGGGTAGGCAGTCCATATGTAGCACATACCATTTGGTGCATACTTTCTCTTTCTGTTTTCTTTACTCTTTTAGTTAGGGTGGGGTTGCTGGGGATGGAACACAGAGCCCTGGACTCTTAGCCCCAATGGGTGTTTTGTCTAAGCTTTGTCAGCCTGTTGAACCTAGTCTGTAGCAGGGCTCCTTTCTGCCAGAAGTAGCTCCAGTCTGTAAAGCAGGCTTAGCTCTGTCCCACCTCCATTGCCTCTTCTCTATCACTGTCCATCTTTGGAAAGTGACAGGTCTGCACACTGGCTCAAGAATGTTTTAAGTTTCTGCTCATACCATATTCCACTGACGCCTTGGCCAAACCAAGTCATAGGGCCAAGCCCTAGCCTAGTGGGATGTGGAAATAGGAAATAACTCCATTTCTAATAAGAAAAACTGGGGCTGGAGAGATGGCTCAGTGGTTAAGAGAACTGACTGCTATTCTAGAGGTCCTGAGTTCAATTCCCAGCAACCACATCATGGCTCACAACCATCTGCAATGGGATCCGATGCCCTCTTCTGGTATGTCCGAAGACAGCTACAGTGTACTAATAGACATAAAATAAATAAATAATTCTTTTAAAAAGGAAAAGGAAAAAGAAAACTTCAGGGTGGCTTGGCCAAGCTTGTAGGCACAGGATAAGGGTGAGGAGTTGGGAGTAGGATTATAGAATTGGGGAAATGGGGGGGGGCGCGCTTAACCAGAAACACTGGTCCATTGCTCAGCTGTTGTATTATCTTCTGGGAGACCAGCCAGGTTGAAGCCCAGTTCTGTCCAAGCACCTGACTGAGGGAGAGTCTGTGCCAGCCACCCAGCCTCCTGCAGTCTGCTGAGGCAGACATTGCCTTTTATCCAGCCTGCTTCTAACTGATTATTTACATAGACTATAAAATAATGCTTAACTCTAAATTACCGCAAGTCAGAGCCTCAAGTGAGGCTAGCTAGACCTTCACAGATGAAAGCAGACTAAATACAATAGGGAGGGAGGAGGACAGCCACAAATAAAATGTCAGGGAGTGCCTAATGATAGAAGGCTATGCGACAGCCTGCATAATTGGGCAAAGTGGCTGATGGCAACAGCTGGCAGGGTTAGCTGGTCTTCGGTTCTATTTATGTGTTTATCTGCTGCCTGTCACCATAATGGCCACAAGCAGTATTGATCACAGATTAATTTTGCCTCATTCCTTCTGTTTCTCAGCCCTACCCTTATCAGTCTCACTTCCCCCCACCTCAGATCAACAACCAAATGAATATGTGGGGTAACCTGGAGTTTAGGGGGACAGTCTGTCTATCAGGAGATGTAAAAGCAAGACCTACTGTGGACCTGGCAGTATCCTCAGAGGCCTTAAGTTGATAACTAAATCTTCTAATACGACAGCCTTAGAAGTTGGGTATCATTGCTGCTGTTTTATAGATGAGGTCCAGGGACTTAAGTACGTGATGGAAGCCACCCAGGTTGGAACAGCAGTAACTATTACTTATTGGGATCTACAGAGTGCTGAGTTATTTCAGTACATGTCATGGAATCTATACTCTTTAAAAATTATTTTGAGCATATGTATTTATGTGTTTATGTATGTGTATATGTGTGGATAAGAAGAGAGTAAAAAATTCTTTATTCAGAAACATCACCTACCGTTGTCCTAAAGAACTAACACCCATTGGTTCACCCAGGGTAGGCCAGCGAACACCAGGAATCCTCCTGTTTTTACCTCCCAATTTCTGGGACTATAAACATACACCATCACACTTTCTTTGTATAAGACCAAATGCTTGCAAGCCTAAATCACTCCCCCGCCCCGTGTCTGTACTTTTTACTGTGAACTACACAATGCCCTTTCAATCTCTCAGCCATAGCCACATGTGACCTCCACTTCTCCCACAATGAAAATCTCCTTTCTGTTTCTCAGACGTGCCATGCTCTTGCCTCAGGGCCTCTCCAGTTTCTCCTACCTCTGCCCTGCTCATCCGAGTCACACAGGCTGTCCTCCCTCACCATGACCCTTTTACAGTTGAACCTGTGTACCTCCTTGTGTGTCTTAGACAAAGGCAGCAGAGAGAGAGGGAGAGGGAGAGAGAGAGTGCTCAGTGCATGGGCTGCTGGAGCAACTGCCTGTGCTCAGATCCCAGCTCTGCTGCCTGTGTCAACTGTGGGACCATAGGCAGGAGACTTCCTCCTTCTGTCCTCCGTTTCCCATCTGTAAAATAGAGATAAGCACAGGGTTGCTAAGCAGTGAATTAACTAATACATGAAAGTACTCTCTGCACAGTGTGACACACGGTGTGCCCTGAGCAGATGGTAATTGCTATTACTGTCATCGTTAATAAGATTATTATTGTTAGCCCAGATTGGGTAGTCATGACTATGGAAGAGGCAGACAAATCAACTTCTGTAAAAGGGGAAATAGAGTCTGCACTGGCCACTGGGGAGTATGTAAGCTGTGCACTGAGGTCCCTGCTGAGTATGAGGCTTCTAGTGACATAGCAAGCCAGGGATTTTTCCCTCTTCTTGGCACTGAAGTTAAGCAGGTGTGGGAAATCACTCTTTTATCCCCCCTCTATGCCTCTAAAGGGCATTGTGTAGTTCACAGTAAAAAGTACAAACACGGGGCGGAGCAGTGACTTAGGCTTGCAAGCATTTGGTCTTATACAAAGAAAGTGTGATGGTGTATGTTTATAGTCCCAGAAATTGGGAGGTAAAACAGGAGGGTTCCTGGTGTTTACTGGCCTATCCTGGGTGAACCAATGGGTGTTAGTTCTTTAGGACAACAGTAGGTGGGCTTAGAGAGATAAGCTGCAGATAGAGTGGTATTTTCCTACTGGGCAAGGTGATCCTAAGCCTCATAGATCTTTGGCTAGTGGAGTGGCTCCATGATCCTGTTCTGTGTTCTCCAGTGGTCCCTAGTCAGTCTTTGATAGAAAACCACTTCTCTTTTGAAGCAGAGAAGCCATAGCTTATGTTATGTCCAACCAGGGACAAACAAGGTCACTTTAGAATGTTGTGGAAAACAGTCAGTGTGACCCTTGGTCACACACAGTGCCTCTCCTCAGTCTCACATACAGGGTCGTATAGAACCTAGCCCTCTGCTCTATAGAGCCTCACAGGTTCCTTAGGAAGCCTTCATCCGTTCCCCTTTGCTCCTGTCCTGCACTCCCCACACACCAGTTCTTGTGCTGGCCTCAAGCAGGAGCATTGACACTTCATCCCTGAGAGGCATGGATCTGCTCACAGGCTCCATTGACCCTGTCCACCCTGCTTCCTGTTCCTAAGTCAAGGCTGAAACCTACTGAGAGCAAAGCTGCCCTGTAACCGGTGGGGCCACCCAGTGTAGTCACAGTGGGCAGGTTTCTCTTTGAAGACAAGAAGCTATGTGAAAGACCCTGTCAGCCAATACCATCTCGGCCGCTTCCAGCATGTCCCAATACAAGAACGTGGGGGTCAGGGGGTAAATGTTGATCCCCAAAGAAGCTGGCTGTGGGCTGTGTCAAATTTAGACAGCAAGGTGTGACAACTGAGTTATCTAGTTAGACTTTCAACTTTGCTTTCTTCCATAGGTACAATGATGAGGTGCGGGGGATGGGCACTTGGTTGCCATTTGGGCTTTAGTCTCTATAATGCCAGTGTTCTAGGTAATCTATGGCTGTCTGCGTCTTTCACTTCCTTTTAAATTCCTACTGGAAAGAAGAAAGTACTCTGTGTAGCACAGTCCACAAAGGACTCGTGTAGAAAGACAGTGGGGACATAGGATGGTTGAGAACATTTGGGCACTTGCAACCATTCCACAGTTAGACCCAGTGATGAGGCAATATGTCCTGCAAGCTTCCCTCTGCAAACAGAATTTTATGGGGCCAGCCAGAGAAAAATCCACTGAACTGTCGGTAGTGATCGCCTCTGTTGGTGATTGCTGGAGAATTTTATATCTGATTGTATTTCATAATACTAAATAGTGTACTTTTGTGTTTTGAAAGAAAGATTTGTATTAAAAAAAAAATAAAGGCCAGGGCCTGGACATGTAGCTCAGTTGGAAGACTGCTTACATAGCATGCATAAGGCCCTGAGTTTGCTCAGCAGCAGGCATAAACCAGGCCCACAACTGTGAGCCCAGCACCCAGGAGATGGAGGCAAGAGCATCAGGAGTTCAAGGTCATCCTTAGGCACATAGTGAGTTCAAGGTTGGCATGGTTACGTGATACCCTATCTCAAAAAAACCCAAAGGTGAATAAAAGCCATATTCCTGAACATTTCATATCCTGATCTGAACAAAGAAGACACAAACAGCCATTAGGAGCTAAATATATAGGTCTTAAGGAATATCTTTATTTTATGATTTATTTGTATTCATTAAACATTAACAAGACTGCAAGCTTGCCTATGGATCTGGGATGGCTGAGCGGAGGTTTGAAAGACGGTCAGTTGTGAATAATTTATTCTGAAAATCACAGAAAATAAAATAACACTTGGGAGAAGGAGATCTTTGCACTGATATGTTTGGATTTATACAGTACATGTTGTTTAATTCTGGGAGAGTTCCTTTCATCTCTCTCTGTGCCTTAGTTTCCCCATTTATAAGGGAAAAGCAAACTAGCCTCCATTATGAGGATGAAAAGCTTAACAATCTTGAATTCAAGAATAAGGCTAGAAGCCTTACTATGCCGTAAACACTGGCCGCTTCCCAGTCTGCCTTGTGATGCTTAGGCTCGGACATGCTCTGTGGCCTCAGATCAGAAGTAGCAGCAGCAACAGCAGCATTAAGGTAATAAATTGGTGACGGTGCCTCGACTTCTAACCACATCTGAGTCACCATGCTGGATTCTTAATTAGGTCGCCCACTTGTTCCTTGTCTGACTCATCGCCTCCCATATCACTTGCCTTCTCTTCACAGATTGGGGTGCAGAGGTTCAGAGAGGTCACAACCTGCCCAGGATCACACAGTTTGTCAGATGTTAACTCTGATTCCAAAGCCCGTGCTCCAAAGCACTTTTCTGTCACCTCACTCTTAGATTTTGTATTTGCCTGCGGGTGTCTAAAGCACACACTTGCCTTGCTTTGGCTACCTCAAAGGTCTGGGGCGGGGTGTTTTAATGCCTTACAAAAGTATATCAGAATGTGTCCAGCTGTCTCCCCAAAGCAGAGACTACCTACCTTCTAAAGGACATGTGTTAGAGGAAGAAGGAGCCGCCTTCAGTATCCCAGGCAGCAGATAGCTGGAGTTCCTCGCTGTTACATATTGATAGCAGAGGGTTTTTTTATTTAAAGGAAATTGAGACCAATTATATGGCTTGCAATTAAACTCAGAAAGGGAATTGAAAGATGGAGAATTAATTTCCTGTTTGTTTGTGATACAGTATCTAGGCAAACAGTTAATCAGCACTTGTATCAACACCCACCCCATAGGGCTCAGCTCTGTAAGCGAAGGCTCCTCTGCCTCCTGCCCCCATCCCCACAACCCCCCGCCCCGGGAACGCCAGTCCAACTTACACTGTTAACAGTGACTTGCTCTGTTCCAGGTGCTTGACAAATGCAGATTACTAAGTCACTGTGCACAGATGCTCACCTAGGGCCTGGGGGTGGTGTTGATGTCACAGAAATCATTAGATCCTAAGAGCAGCAGCAACACATAGCAGACAGGTGTGGTCAGACTCACACACAAAGAGTGGCTTCAGGTATGATGGGCAGTAGTAGGCAGAGGCCAAGGTTGGCCCGAGAGACTGTGCTGGGTGTCCACCTTTAGAACCAAATGAAGAATGGAGAGCATCTGCCAAGTACTATGGAGCAAAACAGGCAGATTTGAGATTTCACATGGGAGGCATGATGGGACTTAGAACTCTGATTTGGAGGAATAGAGAAGGAATAGTGGGGGAGGGAGCCCCTGTCTTCAGCTGGAGATTTGGGGAGTTATCTCAGATACTAATGCCCTGGTCACCATAGGGGAGAGGTTAAGTTCAAAGGTGCACTGTCCATTTCTGGGGGCAGTAGCTCCTTTTGTCCACCTGTCTCTCTGACTATGTCAAAGCCAGGGAGTCTGATTTGCAGGAGTGGTGGCTAAGGCTGCTATGAACAGGAGCTGGTGTCTTGCTGCTTCTAAGAAGGCCAGAGACATGAGGTCTGGAATTTCCTGCCAGATTCTCCCTTCATCCTCTCATCCAGCATCCTGTATCTCAGGCCAGAAGGAAAATAACAAGGAGCCAGGAAGGGTCCCCAGCCATGCTCTGGACGTGAGCCAGCATCCAGCCAGGCTTGCCACAGGTCCACGGGGATTTCTGGACTCATATCTTACAGATACTCCTTTTTTTTTTTCCCAGTTCCTATCACACGTTCTACAAGCTCTGCCACCCCCTGCAGGCAGGTATAAGCTGAGGTTGGGGACTTTGCCAGGGACAGCAGCTGAGGCACAGAGTTTTACCATATTCCCATCACTGTGAGGCAGCTTGAGGCTGTGAAAGGAGGAACTTTGTGGCAGCAGGAACTTCTGTACCACCCCGGCCCCAGTCTTCCCTGCCCCACAGTCTTCTTGCCTCCTTTGGGTCTTGGCTTGGTGAATCGTTTTATGACCACTTTCTGCCGAAAGACATTGTTTCTCTTCCCAGCCTCGATCCACATTTGTTGATGGGATAACCGTGATTCGGCCTCCTGTCAGTACACATGCTATGTTCATTTAGCTCACTGCAGAGCGTGGAGATAGGCAGCAAATGACAATCACAAGCATGTGAGTCGTGTAAGGGACCGTGTAGGGCACAGTAGGAGCAGAGTGGAGTCCTCTATGCAGAGTCAAGACGATCTAGTCAAGTGTCGATCTAGAGGGTGAGCAGGAGTCTGAGAAGAGGGAAAGCATGTTGAGGGAACCCACAAAGGAAGTGAGGACATGTGGGGATGCCTGCCTGTAATGCCTACCTGGGCCACGTGGGGGCTGGTCCTAGATACAGCGTAAGATCCTGACTTACATCTCAGAGCACTGGGAGGTCAGGAGTGGTCCAAGAGACATTTGGAAGGAAGAAGCAGAAGCACCTGGCCTGGGTGAGACCAGAGGGCGTTACAGGGCTCTGGTGAGCTGTTTTGGCCTCACCACAAGCCTGCGAAGCCTTTCCCTAAGTCCGAGGTGGAGCTGAGGTTCCCCTCGAGCCCTCTGCCGCTCTGTTACTGCTCCTTGCCCTCTCCCCAAGTCTCAGCACTTACACAATGCTAGGCACCCTGAAGTGTTGTGTGCTTCTTGAGAATCACCCCGTGCCCCTCACTGCTGCTGGTTAGGAGCTGCTGTGGCTATGCTGTCGTATTATTGCTGTAGGAGAGCAAGTCAGCCCCTTACCACTCCTGGGAGCTGTCAGCTCTAGAGTCTGAAATGCATTGTTCTCTGAATTTTAATCAGAGCTCTTGATCTCCTGCTCTTCCATTGTCAAGACTCCAGCATCCTAGATCATCTACCCCTTTGACTAGACAGAGACTTCTCTACCTGTGCTCCATCGGCCCTGCCTTCTCTCAGGATGTCCTCTCCTGACTTTCTCTCGCCACACGTGGGCCCAGTGGATCTCAGTGAGTGATGGGAGGCGATACCTGTTACAGTGCTTAGATGAGGAATGCTTGCATTTTACACAAGGAATTGCAGACAGAGATGAGAGGCAGCTGGCAAGCTAGTTTTGGGTATGGTGGTCGAGGTGGGGCTTTTCCTCTGTAAAGTCCTCCTGCCTCTGGTCTTCTCAGATAGGGCAAGATTGGTATTTCTCTGTAAGGGAAGAAACTTGTATCATGAATGACAGTGGTTGGGTCCTGAAATCAGCCAGTAGTAAAGTAAAGAAATATGTTGGTTACTTTGAGGCCAAAGGACAATGTATCAATCTAAGAAACAGCTTAGCTTAGCTGTTTCTTTTATGCTTAGCTTTTCTGAATGAAATACTATTGCCATTATTGGGGACAATCTGCCCTTTTAAAAGGATTGTGGTATAATACATGGCACATAATCTGCCATCTTACATGGTTTTGAACATGCAGCTCAGCAGTGTAGTATACGTACTTCCCTGGCTTATTCACATTTTGAATCCAGAAGAGAATGCCCAGATGTCTCAGGTCAGAACGGAAAACAGAAACAGATCTTACAACTTCTATCCCACTGTCTCTGGCTATAGAATCTGGAGTGTTTATGGAGATTGCATAGTGTGTACCACAAATCTTGTCTCCGTGAACCCACCTGGGCCTGGGCCGGGAGCAGAATGGGTGAAGGGCAGCAGGCTAATCTTCATGGTTTGGAGCATGTTCTTGCGCCATCTAGTGTCTTTGGGGGCCTTACTCTAGTTGCTCTGAGGCAGCTGGGTTTCCCTGGCTTTGGGAGGAGGCTGCATAAAATCCCAGTGGCTTGAAAAGCGCACCAGGGAGATGTTTGTCTTTTTAGATCATTTGGATTTTTTTTTCCCCCCAGCTCTGATCCCAGGGAAATTTGCAACTAAAATTGTGTTTCATTAACAGTCAGAACAGTTTGTCCCTTTGAAGCTCAGACAGGGTGAGATTAATATGAACCCGATATTAAGCTATTAAGCATCAATTTGGCAAACCTATTTATAAAAGAGCTGGAGACAGAAAATAAAGAAAGTCACATTAAGAGGCTTGTCTGCCAAATCCACTCTCTATTCTGAAAGATGTGACTTAGTAACTAGTCTCTGTGTGAGAAAGATTGCGTGTGGTATGTGTATGTGTGTGCTTGTGTGGGCGTATAGACTGAGCATGTTTTTTTGATAACAAGCACTTACTCTAATACTGCCATTGCTCCCTAAATGGTGTCCCAGTCAAAGTAGACTGATTCCATATTACAGCCTTGCTGTTACATAGCTGGAAAGTGACTGAAAATGTCCTGCCACCATGGTGAAGACACAGCCACCCAAGTGTCACAGCACAGTGCATTGTTCGTGTGCTTGTGAAGATGTTGACACTTACAGCCAGGTGTAGAAACATGTAGCACCATACAATAGTGTATGGTACCAGTCAGTGACAATAATAAACAACTGCTACTGGCTTTTGTCTGTGTTTGCTGTACTTCTGTTTCAGGGCTAATTCCTGCTACTCACACAGTTTATTGTAAAGCAGGATGCTGTTGGGCCAGCAGCAGCCTCATCCAGCCTGTGCATGCCATGTCTTTTGAATGCATCATTTTCTCCTGTGCCTGATTTAATTTCTTGGTGTTGTATTCACTGTGGCTGTAGAAGGAAGAGACTGCTCCACATATTAATGGTGTGCAGCCCAGATGCAAGAGGACTCCACCATCTGGGTGTGTGCAGAGGCACGGTATCGTGTTCACAGGACTTGTAATGAACTGTCATTAAGCCATGGAATAGTAAAATAATTAACTATTCATTATAGCTCATCTGTTATACAGTGTCATGCCCAAGTCAGTCCCAAGTACGTGATACTTTGTGTTTAATCCACACAAAGGTCCAGAAGGAGTACATACCACAAGTTGTAAACCCACTGTTAATATTCTGTCCAGATGATGGTGTTTGCTCCTTCTGTCCTTTGTCCTTGGAGCTTCCTGCTGCAGCTGCAGGTTTGTCACAGATGAATGTCATATTTAGCCCTCAGTACCCACAGCCCCAGGAACAGAGATGTCACGTGTGGGAAAAGGTAAGCTTCCCATGCTGTTGGTGCTGCTGTTTGGAGTTTCTGAGTCACAGGCTGTGAGAGGCTGTGTGAAGGGAGGAGAGAAAGGCAGCTCAGAGCCAGGTCTCCCTGTCCCTGGCTCCCCTGCTTTGTTACCTGGACAAGCGACTCTCCCTATAGCCTCAGAGCCATGTCTACAGGATAACAAGATGTCTTTGTTGGCATGCTGATTTTGTGTTCTTTGTGAGAAGATGAACAGGTAATGATTACAGTAACACTTTGTCAGTAACAACTCTCAGGCACCCTGGGTTTACCCATATATTTGCCTCTTTGGAAGGTAGGGTTGTCCAGTTCCCAGTAGACACAGTTGGTTCTGGTGAGCAAAACTGAGAGTAGAGGAAGTTTGGTTTTGCCACCACTTCACTTTCAAATTCCCTTGTATTCATGTAAAGTATATGTGTGTGTGTTCAGCTGTACACATGTTGGTCTTGATAATTTATTTTTATTTTGTGTGTTTCTGTGCACATGTATGTACAAATACATGTGTTTGTGTGTACCTGGAGGCCAGTGACAGTCTTGGTGTGGTTCCTCTTCATCTACCTTCTTTTTCATTTGTTGTTGTTTGGTTTGGTTTTTGCTTGCTTGCTTTTTCAGACAGGGTCTGACTATGTAGGCGTGGCTAGCCTGGAGCTTCATATGTAGGCCAGGCTGGCTTCAAATGCACAGAGATCCAACTGCCTGGAGTGCTGGGATTAAAGGCATATGTTGAGCTGGAGAGATGGCTCTGTGGCTAAGAGCACTGTCTACTCTTCCAGAGGTCCTGAGTTCAAATTCCAGCATCCACATGGTAGCTGACAGTCATCTGTAATGGGATCTGATGCCTTCTTCTGGTATGCCTGAAGACAGAGCATTCATGTATATAAAATACATAAATAAATCTTTTTTTTAAAATAAAAAAACAGGCATGTGCCAGCACATTGGGCTCCATCTCATTGTCAATACAGGGTTTCACTGGTAGCTGGACTGCAGCAATTGCACTGGACTGACTAGCCAGCCAGTCCTGGGGATCACCAGCCCCCCAACCCCCAGTACAGGGATTACATGTAAGGGCCACTTTATCCAGGAATCCAACTCAGTTTTTCATGTCTGCACAATAAGCGCTTTACTGACTGAGTTAGCAAAGATATTTTTGAACAAGAACAAGGAGAATGGGGCTGGAGAGATGGTTCAGCAGTTAGGAGTATATGTTGCTCTTGCAAAGGACTGGGTTCAATTCCCATCACCCACATGGAGGCTCACAAACATCTGTAACTCCAGGCACTCTTCTGACCTCTTCAGGCATCAGGTATACATGAGGTACAAATACATATACTTAACAGGCAAAAATCCATAGACATGAAACTTAAAGAAAAAAATCTAAAAAGAAAAAAATTTAGACCAAGAATAATAGTAGTAACAGCAGGACATCAGACATTTGGGGACAACCAGACACACAGACCAAAAAAAAAAAAAAGAAAGATTAGTGTTCACATTATCTCCTACAAGGCAGAATGGTGCAGTCAGCATTCCGTGGAAACCATGAGGAATTTCCAATGAGCCTGGGTAATGAATGGCACATATTACTCAGCTCTTGTTATTGCAATTTAAGATGTGTAAGGCATCAATGATAGTCCCCTTAACATGCAGCAGGTGCGCTGCTAAGTGCACTAACCTATTAACAAGCCGCTCATCGGTTCCTGTAAAGATGGAGTTCTCCAAATCATGCGTTTTCTCCTGGCTCAATCATAGATTCTCACTCCAGGGGGTCCTCACTATTTGCATGTCTGAGGGAAGTGATTTCTTAATCTGCAGGTATGCTGCTCTGGAGGGAGTTTTGCATATTATCTTCTCCCATGTGCAGTAGGAAATGAATACTGGACTCTGCTCAGGAGCTCTCCTGGGCTCTCTGAGCATGTGATGGAGGAGGCAGCCAGGCGTGTTTGCAAGCAGGAGCCTAGCCTTTCTTTCAGCAGAAGGTAGAGGTATCTGCTAATGATCTCACTGAGTGATGGACTCATCTGTTCCCTCTTGGGTTCATTCTGTTGCAGAAATGCTGAACCTATTCCCAGGAACCTCCTGTCTTGCTGAAAATCAGCCATTAGATCTGGATCAAGAAGAATAGGTCAGACTTGGCAATATGGTAGTGGATAATGTGGACTCTACAGGGTTCCCACAGGCACTATCTGCTGAGCACCAAGAGGTGTCAAAGATGAGGGAAGGGTTGGTCATTTTCTCCAGCTCTCCTTGTCTCTGGTCCCCTATTTTCTCCTGGTCTTTTAATCCTGCAGCCTTCCACTCTCTGCATCTTTTTTGTCTTAGTTTGCCATCTTCCCTTCCTTGAACTTGCCTCTGTAAATGCAGAAAGACAATGAGATGCTTTTAGGTGGGACTGTGGGGCTTCCTGGGCGTCCACCTTCTTGGATTCTTCAGCTCAGGGAGGCAACGCCTCTTCCCTCCCTCCTCCTCCTCTTCTTCCTTTTCTCCTCCTCCTCCTCCTCCTCCTCTCCTCCTCCCTCCTCCTCCTCTCCTCCTCCTCCTCCTCTTCTTTTTCTTCTTCTTCTTCTTCTTGATGTGAATTATTTAAATATGAGATTTAATTAAGAGTTCTGCTGAGGTTTATCCTTGTAGCCCTTTCAGGTCAAAGCCAAGTTGGGAGAAATGGAAAGTTGTACCTCTAGTTCTGCCTTGGCGCCATCTGACTCATCACTGGCGTGGCACCGTTACCCATTGTAGCGTTTGGGGAAATCATGGAGACTTGACTTATCTGACCCACAGGGCCAATGGGGAGGCAGCACGTCTGACCTCATTCCTCTTTCTCCTTTCCATTCCCACCCTAAGTCTTTTCATTATTTGAACATTTAGAAGAGTAACCTTTGCGTGCCCTCTCCAAGACCTCTCCCAAAACTGTTCTGAAGACATTTGGGAAAGACTGGCAAACCAAAATGAAATGTGTTTCTGTGCCGGGCACTGTTGTGAGCCTTGGGTACATTTAAAATCCGCGAATCAGTGCTACCAGCAGTCTGGTTCCCAGGCATTTGCTTATATCATCCATTCATACTCCTGCCCAGAAACCCTGTTCTAGCCTGTGTACTTTTCATCTCTCACATCCAGTCCTACATCCTGCACGGTTTTGCCCCTGCAATGGTGTCTTACGGAGAGTAAGCCGATCTGCCTCCGAGGATGTAGATGAAGAAGAGCCACAAAACTTTGAGTGCCCACTGTTCACCAAGTATTTAACCACAAGTCCTGTCTTATGTAGACTTCCTGGCAGTCCCACAAGGTAGATTTCTCCTTCTGCTTCACATTTTGGCCCATGTGTATATTATGATGTAGGCTACCCAAAACCCTGCAGCCAGAGTTCATCATAAATCTTAGGAAGGGGCTGTAGAGCAGAAGACAACCACACTCAACCTTCCATTGTTATTGGTGAGTGTGAATAAGGGTCTTAACCTCCTGGTAGACTCATTTTAGGTAGGACCCGTTTGTCCTTTAGCTACTTGGGTTCTTTCTAAAATTAAGAGCTCAATTCACATACCTGCTAGTTCGGATTTTATCTACTCAGCTGCTAATGAAATAACCACAGAACGAATTTACCTCAGACTTCTCTGCCAGAACTAGCAGGTACTAGACAAAGTCCCAGGCCTTGCAGCCCCAGTGAACCGGGTACAGTAGCACTCTCCTTTCTCTCCGTAGGCCTGTATTACTCAAGTGAGTCTCCAGGAGGGTTTAAGATTCACGAGAACTTAGCAGAGCTAAGCTGGTATTAGCAAGAGCCTTGTGCCCAGGAACAGCCCTGTAGATCAATAGAACACATGCTCTCAGTGCCATGATAAACGAGAACCATTATGGCCTAATTAACAAGCTTCATATTTCGAATAGATAAATAATAATTCCACCTTGTAATCCTAAACCACTTCTTGAAAAGTGCCCCTCATAACTCTCTGCTCTGCTATAGAAATGAAGGCCAAGGGAGCCCAGGCAGAGATGGCCATTTGCATATTGATTCCCTTGGAAATGTTTATCTGTGTTCATAGACATCTCAGGCTTCTTTGTGCTCATTATTTTTTAAGGTTAGAAAACAGTGAAAAAAATTTTCTGTTAGCCTGTTAGCCTGCCACTTGAATGTAAAATTCACAGGGCAGTGCATAACTCAGGCTCCTGTGCTCTTCTCCCTTTAATCTGTTGCTTTTGCACGGCGACAGCCCGAGGGTACACTTGGAATTGGCAGAGTTGAAGGTGGTACCCATTGCATGGGCCCATCCAATCCTCAGCATGGATAAACGGGACTCTTGGACATCAGGGAGAGCACTTTCATATCTTCACTCGGATTTCAGTGTTGGGTTGAGGATGGTTGGAGGATTGAGATGTGTGGAGGGTAGCAGATGCCTGGTGTGGAAACGGTAAGCAGTGTTAGCCTGTGGTGGAGAAGATAGTCTCTAATCTTTTGTAAAATATGTAATGGGAACAAATCAGATTCCACAAACTCAGGGCCTTCAGCTTCACCAGTTTCAGACACATTGGGGACGGGTCGCAGGCTAGCTCGCTTCACTAGGATTCAATATACTTTTCTTTGGCTTGGCCTCGTTCCAGCTATACATTTGGCACCATTGATCTCCTGCTGTCACAGCTTGGCTCAGCAGGACATTTGTTGGTGATTAATAAAAAATGGGAATCGATTGAATTAGGCTATAATAATTGCATTTTGGTGGCAGAGTTGGCAGGCAGACTTCCCTGACACATTTCCCCAGGGCACATGAGGCTTCAAGATGTTAAGTTACTTACCCCTCAGTCACACAGCTGATAAATCAAACTTGTGCTCACTGAATCACTTGATAAATACATACCCAGTTCAGGAAGGGCATCAAGAAGTCATGTGGTATCTCTGTCTGTCCAGGTCTCAGGAGATGCTTGTGGTCCGTGCTTAAATTGGCTCTAGGAGATGAGGATAAAGGGGAGCTGGGTGTGCCCTTTGAGAATGCACACTGGGAAAAGCTGATGTGCAAAGCACAGGTGGGAACCTCTGTCCCCTCCGTGATCATCAGAGTCAGGAAGCCAGCGGAAGTAGCTGCCTAGAATTGCAGAGCTGTGCTGCTTGGTTACTGTGCTGTAGCCCTGAAGGCTGTGGTCCAGAGGGGGCTACCTTGAGCATGTTCTAGAAAATGACTTGTTCCTTATATGCCTAGGGGGAACTGTGTTCCCTCGGGTAGCTGTAAAAAGGACAGTCACTGAAGGTGAGCAGAGGGGCGAGGGTGTTGATGGTAGTACCTTAGAAAACAGGACTGCCGGTTCCAAATGCAGCTTGATTGTTCTTGACAAACACTGACCTGGGCAGTTGACAGAAAAGAGATGCTGTAAGCTAGAAGCCTACAAAGAGACGGTCACCCTTCCTCATAGACAGAGTAAGGAAGCAAATGCAGTAGGACTCTTATGACAGAGGAAATGGTTGTGTCACGTGTAGAGGATTGACTGAGGAAATGGTTATCTTTGCTGTAGGAAGTGAGACCTACACTGACTGCATAGAAACAGTGTATGTTTGACAGAGATTCTCATGCAAGTCCCACACTTCACAAAAGAGCTGGACTGATACTTTGATAACAGTGTGACCTCTGAACGCTTGAGAAAGACATGCAGACCAATATTAATATTGGCCAGGAAAATACACCCTGGGTATGTAAAAATATTTTAAAATGGATTTAAAGTTAAAACAATCCACACACACAAAAAAAAAAACCAACCAAAAACTTGAGGCTGGAGCAGTTAAGAGTCTATACTGCTCTTGCAGAGGACCAGAATGCAAGTGTGCACACATATACAGGCAGGTACACACATACACACACACACAAAACACAAGTAAATAAATGAAATCTTTAGTAAAATAACCTGCAGAAGGTGATGGCTTTGAGTCAGTGGGTGTGAGAGCTGGAGAAGATCAGACAATTGAGTTGGATAAAGAGACCTTCTTTGTCTTGCCTGAAAAAAATACTAGCATGAAGAAAGTGTCTGGGGTTGTATCAGCTCAGTGGTAGAATGCTGATCTAGCAGTGTAAGCCCTCTGCTTAATACTTGATGCTGCAATGAGTCAAGATGAAACAGCCAAATGAAACACCTTTAGCTAAGAATGAGGGTCCGTAATTTCAGAAGATTGAGTAGCAGAGGCAGAAGGATTACCGAAAGTTCCAGGAAGCCTGGCCTCCATAGTGAGACGTCTCAAACAAACAAAAGTTACTGGAGATACGGTAGAATCCTAGCTGGCTTTCATTCTGGAAATTATTAAATATCCATCTATGTTGTATACATGCATTGCACATATGTAACTTGTTAGTGTTGTGCATATTCTTTCTAAAGTATTTTCCCCCTAAAGTAAGAGATGTATGATAGTAGCCCTGCCCTCCATGCAGTTGTAATATCTGTGAAAAGGCTCTGCCAACCAGGATGCGATCCAAAAGCAGGATGGCATTTATTTAATAAGAATAATCACCTACCTGGCTTTCTTTGGTCCTTGGCTAAGCAGTGTTTGTAGCATTTGGAGGCCTGGAGAGTTTGCAGTGATTTACACTCCTCATACCTTGAAGTTCATGTTCGTTTGTTTTGTAAAAAAACTCCCCAGAGCACACAGCAGAGATAAAAGTAAAGAGAAAGCAGGGATCGAATTTTTATGCGTGCCTTGGAAGTCTGGGGAGGATGTGGGAACGGATGCTCCCTCCAGGAAAACGGAGACAGCTGTCAGAGTGGGAACCGTAGCCCTGTTCCTGTCCTGAGGTCCGGGGTTTGATCTCCCAGACAGTCACGTTTCATGCAGCTTCAACATGTGCTTGTGGGGCCACGCCACAGAGTGTGAATAGAGGTTTTAGGATAGGAAAATTTAGAGAGAAAAGGTAGTCAGTCAATAAAGAGAGACTAGGCTGGGAGGATGTGATGTCTGTAAGCCTAGATGAAAGAAGGCCATGTTCAAATGGTGCTCCCTGTGCCAGTACATACACTTAGCCAGAGGCCCCCAGCAGGAGAAGGCAGACATGTTCAGACAAGGTGCTGGCTCCTTCAGTTTCCTGGGAGATGATGATGTTGGCTGATCTACTAGCTGGGCTGGTGTACTCGGGACACAGGAAGGGTGGCTTCCCTGGATAGAGAGAAGGTTGAAACAGCACAGCCTCATCTGCATTTCTGAAGGCAATAAATTCTCATTTAAGCTGAAATATTGATCTCCTCTGTGAAATTGCAGTATCAAGGGTTTTTTTTGGTTTTGTTTTGTTTTTCCCTCTAGCACTATTGGGACTTTCCCTGAATCTCGCTTTAGATATATAGAGGTGAAATTGCTCCATTTTCTCAGAAAACTATAGTTAGTTCTGTCCGTTTTCCCAGCCCCCACATCCTTGTTTTGGCTGGAAGGAGAAACCATCCAGCAGTGGCCAGAGGTTCCAGCATAGAAAGTACCTGCATTTAATGTAGAAGCATCCTGGGATCCACTCCTGTATTGTGGCTTCTCTCTGATGGTTTTACTCCTAAAAAGATGGGTTTCCATCTAGACCTGCTTCTGGCTGGATTTACTCCATCAGCTGAAAAAGGGGTAGTGGTGATCAGGGTCGGGGCCAGTATTTGCAGAGTGGGGTGTTGTATCCAAGGATGAGTAAAGGTGCACATGGATTACAAAGTATCAATAATATGTTATTCAAAGCAAAGTCCAGATCAGAAAGGAATACACCACCAAGATTGACAGCAGGCATGAGTGAAGGCACTCAAAGACCCATATTGTTGTGTGTGGCCTTTTTTATGAGGGTCAAGAGAAGGAGTCCTTTAGTTGCTAAGGGGCATAGTATGGGTGGATCCCTATTTTGATTGACACATTTTTTGTAACTTTTCTCTACTTTTCATATTCCTTCCTACAGTGCAGCTGATTTAAACCATGTGCATACCCAATTAAATATAGTCATAAGTTGGTAAATAAGGAGTTTGTTCCATAAGTTTACTTAGCACATACAGTTTGCCTTAATGAATGTCCAGATATAAGGAGAGTATTACTGAATGGAATCTAAGTTTGATGGTTGTTAACCATTCTGTTGTTCTCAGTGGAGTGTGCATTCAGCTAGCTATGTGTAGGTAGGGGTCCTAGATTTCTGAGTCCCTTGACAGGGTTGGGGGGGCAATGTATATACTTGGTATATACAGGTCAGGGTCTCAGACTGCCATAGGCATTATTAGAAGGGGGGTATGAGCTTAGCCCAAACCAAGTGGAGTCCCAGGTTCCCTATGTCTCTAAGCTGTTCCCTGTGCTTCCCTACCTTGGTCTCAAGAATATCCATCTCTATGTTCTGTGATTCCATTCTGCTTTCTGCTGATGACTGAAATCACGTTCAACTTCTTCCTTACTGATGAGGTCTTAAGTGGCATCCTTAACAGAACATCCTGCTCACCCGCCCACCTTCAGTGTTGCTCATTTTTAACTCTGAATGTGTGTTAAGGATCTTCGAACCATCTCAGCACTTGTGAGTGCTGATGAGAAGTGGTTTCTTGAGTAGGCTAAATGCACTGTCTGGGTCCTATAGCTCCCACCCTCCACTCCAGCAGTGAGACATGTCTAAAAGCCAGTGGGTGAGGTGTCACTGCTAATGAGACCATGTGCATGGCTGCCTATGGGGGAAGACCTGATTGAGCTGCAGCCCTGCTGTGGAGGAGGACACTTCTGTACTACCAAGTCCTCCCGTCCATCAAAAGGAAGCAGGAGTTGGGATTTAAAGCTCTTGACTTTTATGTGTGTAGAGGGGGTGGTAAAATTTTTTGTTGTTTTGTTTTCATTTGATTTTGTCTGTTTTGAATGGGTCTCACTATATAGCCCACTTGCTGTCTTCCTGCCTCAGCCTCCCCAAGTGCCAGTATGACAGAGATGTGCCATGGCTTTCAACTTCAAAATCTTAGATTCTTATGCAGCCGAGGGAAGGACCAAAGTACTGCAGTAGGCTTTCTGTATAGACCTGATGCTACCTTTTCTTATACTCACAGGAAGCTTTATTCACTGCCTGCTGAGTGAGTGTGGGCACTGTCTAAAGGTGTGGCCTTGCAGATGATGCCTCCCAGACTGCAGTCGATGCCACCAGCTTCTAATTACAGGTGCAAGGACCAAGAGCCAGTGTGGAAAGGAAGAAAGCAATAGTTTGCCGGTGATCAGAGCCAGGGTCTGAACCCAAGCATCTCCCAGAGCTTGTGCCCCAGGCACACCTTAGTCCCTCCGGCATCATCCATTCCTGTCTTAAAGTCTCAAAGAATCCCCAGACCCAAAAGGGACCACCGCCTCCCTCCTTCCCTCCCTCTTTCCTTCCCTCTCTCCCACCCCCGTTTGCTAACATCATAACTGGACAGATCTTCTCCAGAAGATGGCATTGCCATAACCATGATTGGTTTTAGCCACAGTAGACCCACCTGAACTGTATATTTTCTTGCTTCCTGTTTGAACTAAGGAAGGCACCACAGGGAAAGGGGAAGAAGGCACAAATAGTTAAGTTATTACATAGAGAAGGCTAGCTTAAATGACAGAAATTTATCTTCTCACAGTTCTCAGATTAAGTGTCTAAGATGCAAGTGTCACAGGGATTTTGTCGTGGTCACCTGCCTGGGTCCTCACCAGCTTGACCCTCCAGTAAGGATCTCTTATAAGGGCAATGTGTAGAGTAGGTGCCACTCTAAAAACTACTCTCATTTTTAATATTCAGTCACTTTTTGAAGTCTTTCTCTCCCAGAGGGGTTAATTATCTTGTGCCATATTGGGATTAGGACTTCACCATGTGACCTCAGAGACAGGCTCAGTGCATCCAGAGACACTGAGTCCACAGCCTCGCTGCTGAGAGCCAAAGAGCCAAAGCTAGAGAAGCAAATTTGTCTTCAGACCTGCGAGCTCAGCCTCCTGATCACATTTCAGCTCAAATTGCTCATCTGTAAAATCAGGCTAATGTTCCCAGTGCTCTTACCTCTCTGAATTATTTTCAGGAAACTCAAATGTCTAGTGAAGGTGTGAATAGCAGCGTGGCAGCTGCTCACGCTAATCCACCCACAGTGACGTGGCAGGTGGGGTTGTGTTTCTGATACCTTCCTCTCTCTAGAGGAACACCTACTGCATTCATCTTCAGGATGTGCTTGTGCATGTCCCAGAAATGGTCACATCTGCTTCTTAGTGTCCTGCTTCCCCAGGACTGTTTAAACAGCCTCACACTGGTTTAGTACAACAGAGTCGCAGTTCTGGAGGACAGGGGTCCACAGTGAGATCGACTGCAGTGGCTTCTCCAGGGATTCTGAGACGGGGTGACTCCTCTTCCTCTTCCCAGCCTCCTGTGCTTTCAGCACCCCTTGTCATTTCCTGTGTCATTCCAAATGCCTTTCTCTGGCCTTCTCCCTACATTCTACGTGTCCCACATCTCTGTCTCCTTGCCTTGTGTCACCTTACCAGTGGGTGGGTATAGGGCTTACCCCAGATCAAAGGTAATCTCCTCTGAAGCTACGGTGCCTCAATTCCATCTCTAAAGACTCCATTCCCAATCTAGGTTATATTCATAGGTCCCAGGAGCCAGAACTCCAGACATAACCAAGGGTCACAGTTCAACCCACTGTGCAGTGCCTTGCACTTTCCCAAGCCATTAAAAATGCCTAAAACAGTAAATGCTGCAAATTAGCCCATCATGGGCCTATGGAGCCGCTGATTAATCACTGCCCTCCACTTGCTGTGTGAGCTTCTAACCTCTGCTGTCTCTGGAAGCAGGACCTGGCTCTCTGCATGCCCTGTAAGGGTTGTAGCAGTGATCCCAGCCTGAGTCTCCAGAACCTGGCCATTTCTTTCTTTGTCTTTTGTTCCAATAAAAATTCTCAATGTTGCATTTTTCCTCATATATATAATTGGTACAAGATTTTCAAATAATTTTTAAAAATTTGGTGATTCCACTCTCCTTGCTCATCGGCCCTGAGTCGTTTCCCCTCAGGAGCCAGAAGATACCTGGCTCCTTGGTAGACAGTCTTGATGCCCTCTGTTGATGGACATGGGCTGATCTTCTCTGGTGCCTTAGGGGATATCTGGGTTCATTCGATGATAGATCCAGCCTTCCTGATGTGTAACAAGGACTGCCTTGCTTTATTATGTTTCTCTTCCTGCTTGCTTCTGAGAAATCCTTCTGGCTGTTGTATTTACTTATGGGATCAGAATGGAGGCCTGTGGGCTGGTTGCAGTCCCAGCTGGCAATCGTAGCTTAAAGGGTTGGAGAAGATTCACTAGGAGTCTGAGTGGTACACAAGAAGAAGAACATAAAAGGAATTATTCTTGATAGAACTCTGGGAGCTTGGGTGACCCTCAGACAAATGTAGAAGCTAAACAACTGATTCAGGACTGTGCCATATCAGTGCGACCCAAAACTACAGCAGCACATTTTAAGACATGGGTAGCTTCTATCTGCTCTTTGTCTGTATATTGCCAAGTCCCTGAGGAAGACATTCTCAGATTTAGGTAGACAGAAAGTGTTGGTAATATTTGTTTTTAAAGCATTTGTGATGGATTTTGATGTTATCTGCTCTAGGAAAGGCAAATGAAGTTAGTGAGATCAACTCTCACTTAGTGATTTTTTTTTTTAATTTTTTTGGACATAGGGTTGCACTGTGTAGCCCTGGTTGATCTGAACTCGATACATAGACCAGATAGACCAGGTTAGCCTGGAACTCACAGAGGTCTGCCTGCTTCTACTCTGTCCCTGCCCTGCCCCTGCCCCTGCCCCTGCCCCTGCCCCTGCCCCTGCCCCTGCCCCTGCCCCTGCCCCTGCCCCTGCCCCTGCATCTTGGGTACTGGGATGAAAGGCTTGTGCTACCGCACCCAGAAACTCTGTCCATTCTTGGAACCTCCTTCAAACCAGGACTGTAAGGAAGCATCCCAAAACTCAAATTTTATGAAGAAGAGTATGTATACTCATTGCCCACTGGTGAGTTGTGTCAAGTTGAACTACACATGAGAGAGCCATGGAAAGTAACTCTGAAGGAGAGGAAATCTCTAGTCAAATCCACAAATGCCTGGTGTGACAGCAGATGCATAGATGGCTTTAGCTAAAGCAAGGCTGGCAGCAAGCAAGAGGAAACTAGGAATGAAAGTGTCCACATGCAGTAGGACAGGAAATACAAAATGACCCAACACGGAAGGTGCTAGAGAGACTCTGACTGTGGTGGAGATGCTGACCTGGCAGAGCCATGCCCCCTAGCTGGTGAGAGACGAGGACTCAAGGGAGTTTGAGGCTGACCCTGTTCCTATTTGTTAAAAATGGACAATCCACCCATCTGTTTTGTGCTAGTGGCCAGGAGTCTGCTGTTCACAGTACTCCCAGCTTTCCTTCATTTGTCTTAGATGATAATTGGGAAGAAATCCTTCACATGGAGGCTCAGCAGTGGGGGAGCTTCTGGAAGGCAGAGCCTGTTTCCCTGTAACCCCTGTGCCCCTGTGGTGCTCACACAGTTTACTGGATTAATCTTCCTCCCTCCCTGTGAGTGTGTGTGTGTGTGTGTGTGTGTGTGTGAAGGAGAGGAGAGAGAGAGAAGAGAGAGAGAGAGAGAGAGAGAGAGAGAGAGAAATTGCTGCAATATTGGGGTTCTTTTTTATTTCCAGAATCAACTTTCTCAGAATATCCCCCCACAGTAGGTGGGTGTCCCACCACAGCTGTGTAGTGTGCATCTTGTGGGAAGGATGGCGTTCCTGCTGTTATTAGTGTCCACCTCTGACACCACACAGCACAGGGCCATGGTGGCCATTTGTTAATGGATGAGGCTCTAATGGTTCCACCTGTAGCACTCTGGGAAACTGAGTGTGCACTAGTTACTGTCTCTCTTACTTCCTGCCTTCTTGGCCTTCTCAGTGGCATCTTAATGAGGCTTCCCTGCCCCTTGTCTCCCAGCCTCTTTTCAGAGCAAACTCTTTGCTCAGAAACCAAATGGGAGCTAGGGGACAGCTTACTTGGTAAAGTGTGGGCCTGCGAGTAGGAGAAGTGGGGTTCAGTTCCCGACAGCCACACTGACTCATCTTTGTGATCCTTGCACTGAGGGGGCAGAGAGATTCCAGTCCCCGGAGCCATCCTATCTAGTCTGTTAGCTCCGGGCCAGTGACTGACACAGTCTCGAGAAAAGGTGGATGGCACCTGAAGAATGATACTTAGGATTAGCCTCTGACCTCCACAGTCATGTATGCTCACATGCACCTGCAAACGTGCACGAGCCCACAAACACGCACACACTCGCAGAGGCACGGCACACAGGCATCTCACTGCCAGCAGCCAGTAGCTGAGGTCCTTCCTGACCATTCAAGGTGTCTGGTTTGGCTATTCTCTGTTTCCTGTGCACACTTCCTGGTGTCCCCTCTCTCTATCATTCTCTCCTTTCTTTTTAGAATGCTTTCCCAGGCTCAGTCTGGCAAAGAGCTTTCCATTTCAAACTCCTACTCGATGGCTGGTTTACACAGACTTGATAGTGGGATCCAGGAGTGATTCTGAGCTCTTTCAGCTCCGACACATCCGGCTCTCAGGATCTTCAGCTCACAGAACACACCTTTGACCATAATAACAGCCATTGTGCCTTGAGCGCTTGTTCCGAGTTGATGGCCGGAGCTGCCAGTCACATGGAAAGATAGACAAAGGCACCAGCAAGGTGCCAAGGCTTTTACTCCGATGATCCCAGTCCTCATAGGTGGGTGTTATTCCTTCCATTTTATAGTTGAGGAAATTCAGGCTACAGGAAGTAATTCTCCTGCCCTAGGCCACATGGCCAGCACTTGATGGAGCTGGGTAGTAGGAATCTCAGGCCTGTTTCCATGACACTCTGTTCTGCTACCTCTCTGGGAGGTCAGGGGCCTGTGCCTGATTGAATCCATTTTCAGCTAACCTCTGTTTCCAGTTAGCTTAGAATGCACATTGGCGAAAATCACTAGCTCTGTTTGTTGGCATTTCCCGGCCAGTGTCTGGCTACAGTGAAAACTGGTGTTAACAGGTGTGGAGCCAAGTAGGCTGAGTTTCTCAGTCAGTGCTTCTTCATTGCAATGAGGGAAGGCTGGATGGTACACTGTGGACGCCCGAGGCCTTCTTAGACTTGAACCCAATGCCTGTAGCTGGTGAGTTTTAGAAATTGACCCCAAGGTGTCTGCAGAGGCTTTTGTGGCTACCCCATCTCTTCCCAGTGTTCCTTGGAGAGGTGCAAACTGAGAGAACCAAGGCACCTCTGCTGGGAACTCAAACCACAAATTGTTCATCCCTCCTTCAGCCCCCTTTTCCTCAACTAGGGAGTCCACAGGTGAGTCTGGCTTTGTGATCCACACGTTCCTGACAGCTGAGTAGAACTTGAATCCTATTCTGTGTTTGTTGTTCTGTGTTTCTGCCTTGCTGTGGATGTGTCTGATTGCCACCGGTGTGCTGCTCAGGGGAGGCAAAGGCAGCCTAAGGTAGGAGTCTTAGCCCGCGTTTCTCCGGGTGAAACAGCAGGGGCTGGGATGGAGACTGCAGTTCTCAAACTCTCGCATACCCAGACACCTCTGGGGACCTCGAGGAGGAACCCGATGAGCCCAGGCTTAGCTCCACGTGAGTGCAAGGAATACAGAGGGGCTTCTGTGGGAGACAGGCGAGGCTCTGTATGTTGAAAACTCCTCCACTGAGGCAGACCTTGATGAAGGAGACAATCCTTGATTGTCCAAACGTTTGATTCATAGTGAGTTAGGAGGCATACGTCTTACTCAGTAAACCTTTTGCAGAAAGGGAAGACCATTAGCTAAACACTCAGGCCCTATGTAGATAGCTCATTAGTGTGGATAACTCTAGCTATGCTATGTGATTGGTTGTCATGGTACTCTTAATGAGGTGTCATGGTCACCTGCTCCAGTACAGGAACCTGGTTCTGAGCTAGTTCAGACTCCTGCCATTCTCAATTGTGAGATTTACTGGGGTTCTCTACTACCTTACCAGTTCTTCTGTCTGGGAGCACAGGGATCTCCTGTCAGTCATACAACCAGATGGTGACAGGACAGAAGGAACTGTAGACAATGTTGAGTTTAGCTCTCTCAACTCACTTTACAGATTGGAAAAGCAGAAAGGTTAAGGGACTTGGCCAAGATCAAATATTTCATTAGAGACAGGAATTGACTTTAAGTCATTTGAGGCCAGTGGCAATGCTTTGCCATCTCTCCAGTGTTCTTTTGTGACAAAATTGGCCTTCTCTGTGTGCTGGTATACTTCCAGTCCAGAGGGTCCTCACACTCACATTCATCAGCGCAATGTGCTTCATGAATTTCCAGTTCTTATATCCAAGAGGGTTTCATCTAGATCTCTGTCTTTACTTGTTCCCCCTTCCTTGGGCTCTCTATGCTGAACTGATCCTCTGGCAGCAGAAAGGTGTGCAGAAGAAAGGGCACTAGGGCTGGTGAGCCTTAGAGCGCCTGCCTGTGAGGCCCGCCTTGCCTGGCTCTTGGAACTTGGGTTTGGGGAGAGCTCCCAAAGGCGTTCTGTTTACCTAAGTGATGTGGTTTGTGCTGAATGCCTACTTTCCTCTGGAGATCCAGAAAGTTGGCATGCACTAGACAGAGTGCCAGTGTGACCAGTGATAAAACGGCATGTGGAGCTGCCGGTGAGCCTCACTGGTACTCAGCATTGTATGGTGGCATCAAATGTCACAGGTGATGGGGTTAAGTGGACCCATTGGCCCTGCTGGGAAAGGACTCTTGACAGCACGGTACCTCACAGAGTTTACCCATGTACCATTTTCCTGTTGCTATTCTCTCTTGGTGTAGCTTTGTATGTTTACAACTCTACTATAGGTTGTATGCTTTGGGATACCTAGCAAAGAGTGGAAGGAGCTTCAATCAAGGATACAGTCACATAGTCTTTTTATCACATGAGGGAAGGGTGATTGGGCTTATGGATGAAGATGCTGGGATCCTGCTCACCTGACTGTACCATATATCCTATGTCTGAGGCAAGCAATTTCCCTTCTCTGACCCCCAGGATCCCTAGCAAGGGAAAAACGGTGCTCAATGGTTTCCCTTTTTTTCAGGACTCAAGAGCTACCAGCATAGTGGGTGTCTGTGCTCCATAAGCACAGTTTGTATTATCAGTGCTGTGCTGCATGTCTGAGCACAGGGCCTCCTGGCATGGAGTTGGCACACAGTCAATATTAGTTGAATTTACCCTCCAAGAGTGAGTAAATGCCACCCAGTGTTGCTTCAGGAAGCACACGGTCCCAGAGGAATGTACGTTGTTGTAAAGTGAAATGGGTAAATTCTGTGTGTTTCCATCTGCAGCTAATTGAAATGGGAAACAGCCTTCCATTGAGCATTGTGGGCAACACCCCTTCACCCTGACCTCTGCTGGTGGTCTTGGCTCAGATTTAAGCATGCTCCTCAGTTCTGAGGGACACCAAGGCTTGTCTGATTGCCTGGGGTTATTTCAAGATCCATTTGTAATGTCCATGTACATATAGACCCTGTTACTGGGTGCTTGATCTAATTAACAATCCATTTTTGGAATGGTTAAGTGGGACATCCCTCTTTAGAACCCTGTGACTCATTTCCCAAATGCTCTGCTTTCTGGTTGTTTTTTTTTTTTTCCCCCTCTGCACTCCCTGAACTAAAGAGAGAGGGGTGAAACAGCTATGTATAAATTTGTTTTCTCCAGTGGTGGGCAATGATTTTCCTTCCCACCTTGGGGCCTCTCTGGTTCACTTTGCTCGTTAATGTTTCCCTTACAGGATAAATAATGTCACAACAGACCAGCAAGAGGTCAGCCAGGCATGCAAATGGCCTCTCCCATAGCCTGGGGAATTCCTTCTGATTGTGCGTGCATGCTTGTGTGCGTGTGTGCGAGTGTGTTACATTCATTTGGCTATATTGTGTGTGTGTTCATATATGCATGAGGATCTACATACAAGGTATGTACAATGGAAGCCAAAGGTTACTGGAGCCTTCTTCAGTTGCTCTCCTCCTTACTTGTTTAACGTTTATTATATTTTAGTGTGTATGTGTTTGTTTGTGGGTAGGTACATGTAAGGGTAGGTATTCACCAAAGCTGGAAGATGTTGAATCCCATAAGCTAGAGTTATATAAGCTGTTGTGAGCTGCTCAGTGTGGATGCTAGGAACCAAACTTGGTCTTCAGCAAAGCAGTAAGTGTTCTCAACCACTGAGCATACCCCCTGTCCTTCCACTTTTTTTTTGTGACAAGGTCTTTACTGAACCTGGAGCTCATTGATTCAGATAGCCAGTAAGCCCAAAGAGCTCATATCTCTGCCTCCCCAGGGCTAGGCTTATAGACATGGGCTCCACACCTGCTTTTCCTCTGGATGCTGGAAATCTGAACACAGGTCCTCAGGCTTATACAACAAGCACTCTTCCAACTGAACCATCTCCCCAGCCCCTCCTGGAGTTTTAAGTACTGCTTGGAACTACTTGGTGACCCACCATTGGTGATCAAGAGGCAACTGGACCCAGCAGGTCACAGCCTGGGAGTTCTTAAGCCCTGCTACTGTCTTTCAGCCAACTGACTTCTCCAGAAAACCTCCATCTGTAAATATTTAATTGCCCCATGGTCACATGAATTTAGAAGACATTGTCCCACTCTTAGAAATCATAACAGAGATCCAGACATGTCCTACTAAAACCAAACTTCTGTTTTGTGACTATAAATGAACCAGAGTCTTCTTCCCCAGTCCCATGTGGCTTTTGCTCTGCTGTGCATAGCCATGCCACAGGCTGCAGTCATCTCTGTAACTTACTTGGAGAATCTGCCATTTAGTCCCTCTTGGTTCCTTTTCTCTAAGTTATGTTTGAGCAACATCAATCACCAGGTGGCCCCCAAGCTGCTTCTAGATGGCTTCTTACAACAAGTCCTGCTTCAGGGGGCACATTCCTATCTTCGGGCTCATCTCATCAACTTCTTTCTCTCTTTTTCTTTCTTTGGTCCTTGTATTTGTCCATTCTCTGACGCTATAATAAAAGACCTGAGGCTAGGTTCTTTATAGTGAAAATGGTTTCATTATCTCAGAGTTTGATTTTGAACTCTGAATGGGTAAGCCTTTGATTTGACTCCAGACCCACAAACCTCCCAGGTTTAGCCTGGTTTATTTGCTGTCATGTGGTTTCTCATTGATCAGGAATTAATCGGTAGCTGACAGGCTCCCCAGAGTGGATTGCAGCTGTCTAGGAAATGTGCTGATTTAGAGAGATTTTCAGATGTTGTTAACAACCCGAAGAGCATAGTGTCAAATGTCTTCTTCTCTCTCGGCTCATTCTTGGCACCCTGTGCCTGTGATTCAGCCACTCCACTGTGTCCTTTTAATGGCATTCATTACTTATTTGGAGGCCTTTGAAGCTCTGTCCCAAAATGTCATCAAGAATTCTAAATTATTTTTCTTCCTCTTCTGTTTAAGGAATTGTCACTAAAGATTTTATTCTGAGACAGTTTGCTTCAGCAGCGATTATTTTGACTTATGCTTGTACTTGGTACTTCCGTAATTGCTGTCTGTTTCCTCTCCAGTCTGGCTCCAGCTTCAGAACAAGTCGAACTTACATCACCTCTTAGCTGTGTGACCTTGAATGAATTGCTTCATATTTCTGAGCCTCAGTTTCCCCCTCTACAAAAGTACCCTTTAATACCTTCCTCAAATTATAAGACAATTAAAACTCAAAAGTCCTTAGCACAGCCCCCAGCACAGATTCCTGTCACCTCAGAAGACTCTTGTTCACTGGGTGCCTGGCTCACAGAACTTGTGAGTCTACTGTGGGTCCTCAAGAGTCCCGTACTGTCTTTCCCCTGACTTTCAAACACTGGCCTGCCTTAGTTACCAGACAGAGCCTACAGAGGCCAATGGGGAAAAAAAAGCTTTGAGCTGAGTGTTCCCAGATGAGTCAGTTTCCAACCTCTCCGTTCCCTTAGCGGTTTCCCTGGCTGTATATTACAGCAGCCATGCAAGGGGCGTGCCCCTCCTGGTTTAAAGTGGAGCTTTGTAAGCCTGAAGTGCAGCCAAGGGTCCCAAGTGCTTTGCTTCAGTGGAGGACCAAGGGCCAGAGGGAGGGCACTGCAGTGGTTGAGACTTTAGGGTTGAATGGGAGGAGTTAACTGTCCCTACAGAGGGACTGCATTCCACTTTAAAAGTAGTTTGTATAGACAGTGTCACCACACTCTGAAAGTCCACCTTTGTTCCTACGGCCAGGTCTACCCAGCAAGACTCTGTGTTAGACCAGAGTGTTCACCAAGAGTCACTTGTCATGATGGCCTTGGGCTGAAAGAAATTGGGTTCCAGAAGGCAATGGCACCTTTGGAAGACCCATGTCTTCCGTTGTGCGTAAGCTGAGATTTGTATGTTTGCTCACAGTCTCTCCTGAGGTTGGATGTGGATAAGACTAGGAAAGCCAGTCCTGGGTTACTCCCTGATGCGACGCCGTTGGAAATGATTATGCCTTATCTCAGCTGAAGGAAGATGACAGAAGAGGAAGGTCAACATTCATCATCCTCGGCACCATAAACGTTTCAGAGATTTCTAGGATTTGATGTGTAGCGTTTTCAGACTGCAACATAAATCATTTTCTTTCTTGACTGTCGTCTTCTAAAAAACAAAACCAAGTCGCTTCTGAAGCCACCGGGAGAATGTGTGTCACTCACAGCCTCCTTTAGCCCGCTGAACTGCAGCAAATGTCTTCTCCCAGGAACGCTAGGCTCTGTTGATGTTGTTGTTAGCACAGTTCTCCTCAGGGGCACGGAGTCACTGTGGGGGGAGGGTGGGAAAGAGCGAGGCCTGTGATTTTGAGCTGAGAATAGAAGCAGCAATTTTAGGCAATTTGAAAAATTCTATTAAGGGCAGTCTGTTGGTCTTCTGCAGAACGACAGGACCCCTTTCAAAAGGCTCCTGGTAGCTCGCAAGGGGCTGATGGAGTCTGGATGCTTGGCTCCCTGCAACCCCAAAGTCATTACATAGGACCCTTACCTCCCCTCTGCTCCCCCCCATGCTTTTAAATGGAAACATTAATAATACTCCCCTGTTTAGGGCTTTGTATATGACAAATTGAGGGAATGGTTTGTCCACATAAAGCCAGACTCCTGTGGGCTCTTGGGACAAACTGTCTTGTCAGGAGAAATAAGAAAGAGGGGATCCAACTGAGGAGTTTCCCACAATGCCACCTGTGAGCATTTCACTCCTGCTGATTTTTCAATGTTTCTTTTTATTTAGTTGTTAGGTTTTAAAGTCTTAGATGAGCCATGGGCTCTTGGCCAGGAATGTAGATGACAGTGGTTGAGGTCAGGGAACTCTATCTCAGGGTACCTAGGGGCAGATGAGAGGTGGGCTATGAAGAGAGAGCCACACACTGGAGTCTCCTGACCCTTTCATGTCCGGCCCTGTGAGCCTACTGGTTCCAAAGGCAGCATCCTGGGAACCATTGTAAGGACTGCATACCTCCCGGGCAGGACACAGATCTGCCCTCATTCTCCACGCTGGGAGCTGTCTTGGTGATGGGGAACCTGATGTCTTTAGCTGTGTACTCCAGCTGCTGGATTGGAAGGTCCTGCAGTGTGCAGGAAGGGAGGGGGCAGGCTGGGAAGAGGGGGCAGTAGGGAGGGGACAGGTAGAGAGGGGCCAGGCCCAGCGGGGGCAAGAGAAGGACTCCTGTGATTCCAAAGTTTTCAAGCCATTTTGACCCCAGCCCAGAAGGAGTGCTTTTACAATCACAGCCAATTACTCTTCATCTTCTTAACCTATGCCAATTGAAAATATGAAAGAAAAGAAAGAAAAAGAAACAAGCAAGTGCTTGGCTATGGTTTTGCATGTTGTAATTCTGTAAACAGCACAGTCTGACTTCAGAGCACTGCACTAGGTATTGTAGGAATTCTCAAGACGATGCATACAGACTACACAGGAGGATATGCACAGTCGAGTGCAGATACCTTAAAGGTAATCTCACTGAGAGCTTGGTATCAACCTGTGTCCTGCATCTAATGGATGAGGAGGAAGGATAACTGTGAAGAGGATGATATGCTCTACACACAGTGTACTGATGTCTTTAGATTACTCATATATCTTCATTTTCAGCTGGCCCTGACACACTATGGTAGTTTCTCATCTTGTGTTTGACAGAGACCTGATATTCCAAACACTGCACTATGGTATTCTCCAAGGAGCATCTCAGTGTGACTAGGTTTCCAAACGTGTCACTGTTCCAGGGTGATTCTCCTGTTTGGTTGAGTTGTTCTTTCCAGGTAGAACATCTATGTTCCAAATATCCAAGAGTGTGTGTTCAGGCCTCTTTTTGATACAGCTGCTTCAAGGGGAATGCCCCACATTTCTGCTTTTGTTAAAATTGCAACCTATTTCCTGCTTTGCCCCCCCCCCCCCCACTCACTCTTCACGTTGGAGGCATGTGTCATAATTCTGGGATATTTTTATTGTGATGCTCTGTGTGTGTATGTGTGTGTGTGTGTGTGTGTGTGTGTGTACATCTCAGGAGCCAGCTTTCTTGTTTTTTAAGACAAGGTCTCTCTTTGTCCAGGACTTCACCTAGTACGCTAAGCTGGCAGCCTAGGCAGCAAGCCCCTGTCTCCAGCACTGGGTGACAGGCTGCCATCACACTCAGGTTTTTAACATGCATGCTGGGGATTGTTTGATTTGTCGCTTAACTGTCTACTTACAAACACTGTAGTCTATTATT
This sequence comes from Mastomys natalensis, assembly GCA_021653895.1. Lineage (NCBI taxonomy): Eukaryota > Metazoa > Chordata > Mammalia > Rodentia > Muridae > Mastomys > Mastomys natalensis. Next base: position 1,578,943 of record JAJTUV010000205.1, read on the forward strand.
AGCCTGTGATGTAAGCCCCAGCCTGGAAGGTCACCGGGCAGAACTTTTGTTCCGAACATGGATATGTTCCCTGTCGTTGAGAATGGCTGCTGCAGATGGGAGCTCAGCGGGAGTGTTTTGGAATGAGTGACTGGAAGAGAGCCTTTCTTGGTGTGGTTTTCTTGAATTGAAAAAATTAAAGGAAGTATAGAAGCCTCAGTTAGAATAGACTAGAAATGAGGGGGATGAGGAGGCGAGGAGTTAAGAGATGGTGTTGGTAATATGTAGCGACTGTCCCAAGGAAAAAGAAGACAAGTGACACTCCATCCACGTGACAGCAGGCCAGATTTGATCCTGTCTCATCTCTCTGTCCTAAGCCTGAGTCTGCCCACAGATGCCCAGTGCTGGCCCCCTGCAGCTTCTCAAAGTGCCCTACCCCCAAAAGGCTCCATCCCAGAGCTGATAAGACAGTAGCAGAGAATTTCTAAATCCTCACCACTGGCTGTGCGTGAGGCAGATAAGCGGTGTTCTGACAGCAGTGAAAGTAGCCCCTCCCTTTCCTCCGCTGAGCCTGAAACAGAATAAAGCTGAGCCTGTGCCTGAAAGGGCATTCCAGGATTGTGGAAACGCTGGACTTCCAGCAGCCGTTTGTGGGCAATGCTGCAAGCCTCCAATTGTTTGTTCTTGGACTTTGCTGTGATCCACACAGGCCAGCCTTGAGGGCCTTTGCCACTGTAACCGGAAGATCGAAGCTCCTAGAAAGCCATTGTGGTCTCCTAGCCAGTGTAGATAAGACCCAAGAGACTCCACCTTCCCATTTAGCATGGCAGTTGAGCCAGGCCCTCCTTGAAAGATTTAATTATTCCACACAGCAGTGCTTGCTCTTGCCCCTTAGTCCATGTTAGCCTTACTGAAGCAGCGACAACAACAACAACAAAAAATTTAATTCTTTCCATTAGTTTCTCAGAGGTTATTTTTTTCCTTCTAAATGTTTTTTTATTAGCTCCTTGTTCAACTTTCCTTTCAAAGAATAGGGTCTTGGATGGGCCTGGGAGATGGCTCAGAAGGTAAAGCACTTGTTGTGCAAGCATGAGGACCTGATGTTGAATCCCCAACAATCATGGGAAAGATACCAAGCATGGCTTCTGCAACTCCACCGCAGGGAGAGGGGGGAGATAGAGACATCCCCTGAACCTGCCACTAGCCAGTCTTGCCAAAGCAGTGAGACCCTGCCTCAAAAATTAATAAGATAGGCACCAATAGAGAAAGATACCTGACACATCTACAGAGGTGGGGTGAGGGAGCTCTCTGAATAAAGTAATGCAATTCCCTTTGTAGCCATAGTTTACCTCTTGTGTTGGTTATCTTCTTTTTTTAATAGAAATGGGAAAATTAGAGTTGAAAGTGCATTAGTGACCTTTGAATGTCATGCAGTTATGTACTAGGAACCCAGGATGGAAGCCAGATCCTGGACCTCCGAATGCCCATCTCTCTCTGATTTCTTCTTCCACTAGGTGAGAGGAGAAAAATATTTGTCATTTTTCAAGAGCTGGTTGGGTATGATACACTGAGTGTGTTCTCCCCAAGATTTCCTGTGAAGCAAAGGATAGTTGAATGGATGGATTGATGGACAGATGACGGATGGATGATGGATGGGTAGATGACAGATGATAGAAGGGTAGATGACAGATGATTGATGGATGGATGGATGAGGTAGATGACAGATGATAGATGGGTAGATGATAGATGATGGATGGATGGATGACAGATGATGAATGTAGATGACAGTTGATGGATGGATGGACAGCTGATGGATGGATGAATAGATGGATGACAGATGATGATGCATAAGTATGTTAGTGGGTGGGTGGGTGGGTGGGTGGCTGGATGGATAGATGGGTAGATGCAGTCTGACAGTTCCAAGGAACAACTCCATTTCTATGCAGGACTTGACCAGCTCCTCAAGTTGAAGAGGTAAGATAGATACCATAGTAGATGTGTCCACCCTGGGAAATTTTATTTTACCAGTAAGTATAATCATTGTGGCAACACATCCTCTAACAAGAGTAACTGAGAACAAGTGTAAGTTATCTGATGACACAAGACCGTATTTTAACCAGCTTTGTATAGCCCACTATATGTAATGCATCATAGGTGCTCATTAAATGTTTAAATGAATGAAACGTGTCAGTTAACATAAGGCTCTCTGAAAATACATTAACATCTATCAAGAGTTCGGCAGTCTACAGATTTTGAAATATCCAAAAATAATCACCCCTGGAGAGATCTCCGTAAATCAGCAATGAAAGAGCTAAGAGAAAACTATAAATCATTCCATTACTGTTTCATATGTTTCCAAGTAAGTGGTTTTGGAAGCGTGAGTGGTGCATAAGCTGTATTTAGCCTTGGTGTGCTAAGCAAATTTGAACCAAATATAAATCCTGGCATGGTATTTTTAATCCCCATGGGGAGGGACAGGGTGCTGGAGGAGAGTTGAAAGAGCATCAGAGCTATTTGGGTAAGTTTAATCTACATTTTTAGAAAGATGCTGTTTGAAGAATTAGAATATCAATCACCCCCACTGGCAGGATTCTTCATCTAAGGAGAAGTGACAGCAGCTCCAGTGTTCCTCGAGTCTCTTCAGATCACATTATTAATATGGGTTTTGTTGCCCTGTGAGCCATATGTGAGCTTTCTTGGCATCCCTCCCTGTCCTTCGCCTCCTTATTTACAGCTTGCAGTAGACTTGTTGAGTGTGAAGCAAGAACACAGACAGAATGTTAATGTAGAGAAATGACATGTGAGCCGGTGACATCTTGGGACTTGGGTGCACATCACTGAGGGAGGCCCAGTCAGCTGTGGCCATGCTCTGGCATTAGCTTTGATTTGCTCCACATTGCATGAAGAATGAAGTCGAGCCTCAGCTGTGAGCATCTCAGACTGGAGCTGATGATGGCCCTTAAATCTATCCTTCCCCACTGGAGACTGACTTAATTAGCCAGGGCGCTGAGCTTAACTAATGGTGGGCTGGTGAATGCTTGATTTGCAATGGAAATTCAGGTTGGCATGGAGTCTTGGTGTTAAGAATGCATTGGTGAATTTTGCTGCAGCTCCCAGTCCCTTCTCACAAGTCTTCCTTTCTGGAATATTTCAAATTCTGAGACAGCCGTGTCCTTAGAACTGGATCCCATCCACAGGCCTCAGCGGTTGTGATATTTAGCAGGACAGATATAGACAGATTCGAGAGGCCAAACAACTTCTTCCTCCTCAGACAGATGAAACAAAGACCAGCTCACTGCCTGGCCCATGTGTCTGCAGGAGTGTTTGGTATCGGGGGAAACTCCAGGAGCTAACTCCAGGGGCAGAAAAAGCAGTGCAAATGCATTAGGCAAGAAGCCAGTGAGTTGGGATCAGGAAAGGGGTCTGGAATGATGGAAGCCTGAAGATAAGCAGTTTAGGTTGGATGCCAGCACAGGCTGTTGCCTGCTTTAATGTCTGGGTAAGAACTTGCTTGTAATTGGTAGATGGATAGCGTGGATGGAAATGGAGCCTGAAAAGAATCTATTCCCTTCCCTCAATTAAACATCCCCCTTCTTTCTCATTGTGACTGCTCGCTGAGGCAGTCTGTTGATCCCCAGCACAAAAGCAGCTCATATCCAGTGGGGTTGGGATTAGTTTCTGGGATCCATATCAAAGTGCTTGCCCTGACTTCTGTACCTGTGATGTGTGGCCGGGTAAGTAACGTGCACAGCATGGATAAGTGGGTTTGGGGAGATGTGGATCCAAGATACCAAGTTGCAGGTGGGCGCCTTCCCATCCAGTTTCTTCCTTTCCTAGCCGTGTACTGATGTGCCCACTTGACTACTTCCTCAAGTACTGATGGTGGCTTCCTAAAGAGTGGTGTATGTACGGTGATGGTGATTGGGCTTCAAGTAGTTTTTTCCCTTTAAAAATGATGATGAAACAAAGAAAAAGAAGATGAGCTAGTTCAGCAAGCAAAGGTGCTTGCTCTGCAGCCTGCCAACTTCAGTTCAGTCCCCAGGATCTACATAAGGGAAAAGGAGAGAACTGGATCCACAAAATTTGTTCAAAAAGCCTTAGTATTTGTTGGCTGAATTGACAAGGGATGGTGTTTGCAGTACAAATCAGTGTGCATATATTAAGATGGCCGATGGCTAAGAGTGAAGGCTTAGGGTACTGGACAAGACATGTGGACTTCACACACAGCAATTTCTGTTTGTTGGGTCAGTAGTGGCTGCACACCTCGGTGCCCTTGCCCTGGTCTTGCTTCACTGGCTTACAGACATAGACACCAAGAGCTTCTGGGAGAAGAGAGACATCGGGTAACTGGACTGGATTGCTTCTGCCACTACCCTAGTGAGACTTTAGGTTATTTAAGAGTTAACATCGACTGAGTCTGTGAATATCAGCAACTGTCTATCTTAGATCTTCTCCACTCAGCTTTCAAAAAAGATTAAAATTGTGAAGATACTTTACATGGACACCTAGGCCTTAGGACAACTGCCCATCAGGAATGACCTCCTCTTCTTCCTCCTCCTCTTCATCTTCTTCCTGATGCTTCTACTGCAACGTGGTTAGGCCCACTCAAGAGTCACTTTATTTAAACTTGAATGAGTCAGCCACTTGGAGAGTACATCAATAAACTCATTGCTCAGATGAAATTGTTCCCCTGTCCCTGCACCTTACATCTGTCCTTAAATTGCTCCTCATTTCCAGAAACAGATGGCCTGCTTCAAAAGTTTTTGCTTGAATGGAAAAAAACAATCTAGAGATGATAGATTTCAAGTACACTGACTTGCTGTGGAAACAAGATGCTGTTGTTGGGGCTGACCACTGGAGAGGAGAAGTGTCAAATCTGGTCCCTGACTATCTAGCCATCCACCTGTTCTCTGCACCATAGTACAGCAGAGCCCTTCTAAATAATGGAATTCAGCAGGAGAAATGACTGTGTGAAACTCTTCCCAGCACCGAGTGGCTTAAAGCTGACAGGCCGACTCCTTTAATTTCTTAAGCAAAGCATTTACAGCAGAGCTAGGTGCTTTGTAAGGGAGCAGCCAGCTTCCCCAACATTCCAGATCTAGATGTGATGTTAGAAAATTCAGTGTTAACAAATGTGTTTCACCTTGAATTAGCCAGGGTTCAATTTTTATTGTTTGTGGAAAAGGACATCTTTTTTAAATCTTATGCAACTGATTTGCTTTTCAGAAGCACAATAAAGTCTTGCTTCCATTATGAAATTATATGCTCGGATTACAGGGTGTTTCAAGAATATAGATGGGGTGGGGGGGTGGGGTGGGAATACTCCTGTGTTTCCTGCTTCTAGAAATAAGCATTACAGCAATTGACGTTCTTCCTTCTACCTTCTTTCTGTGCTAAGGTAATGGAGTCTCTTGGTCCTTCCAATTAGGATATTCATTGCTTAGCATCCTATTTTCTCCCTCGTCAGTATCTCTCCATCCTGTAAACTTGTGCTTGGCGTCCTTAAGAACGTGATGTTCTTTCAGATGGGTCCACCTTATTTTCGTTTATTCACATGACTGCTATGGACACTTGGGTTTTGCCAGTAAGCGGTTTTTCACAGAGCTATAACAGTCTCTCTTTTTATATGTGTATCTGGTGTGCTTGTGTGTGTGTATGTGCACATGCATGTTTGCCTGTGTGGGGGTGCAAGTGTGTGTGGTTCACATTGGTGTCTCAGTTTCTTTTCTGCCATGGAGAGGCAGGATATCTGACTTGAATCTGGAGGTCTCTAATTCAGCTAGTCTAGCTGTCCAGCCTGCTCTGGGAATGCCCTGTCTCTGCCTCCCAGTGCTGGGATTACATGCATGCTGCTGCAGTCACTTGGTATTTATGTGGGTGCTGCACACATCCCCAGCAAGTGGTTTACCCACTGAGCTGTCTTGCTAGCCCTCCATAACAAGCTTTGTAGCTTTTTAAATTTTTCTATTTTGGATTACTTCTTTAGGTTAGTTGTTCCTAGAGTTTATCTCGGTTCCAAATACACTTGAGGACTCATTGCATTTTTATTACTAAACTGAACTAGAACTGTTTACACCCCCTACAAGCGATTGAATTGACCGATTCCCCTTTTTTATATGCGTCTTTGCCAACATGGGGTGTTACTGCTTAAAATATCCTTCCAACATTGCAAGGTAAGACACGGTATCTGTTTTTAACACTGACACCTCCCTCTAATGTTGATTGCAGTTTAATTTATTAGGATGCTGCTGTTTTTCATGGGACTTAGAACAAAGTGATATTGAAACAGGAAGTTTTTGATTTATATCTTTATAACACACATGTACAACATATTTGTTACTTTTCTCATTGTTGAGACCAAATAGCTGACAAAAGTAAGTTAGGGAGTCAAGAGTTTATTTTGGTAACAGTCAGTCATGACCAGGAATGGGGGAAGGCAGGAGAGAGGTGGCCACACTATACCAAAGTCAGGGAGCTGAGAGATGGCTGCTGGTTCTCAGTTCACTTCCTCCTTTGTATTCAGTCTGGGACCCCGGCCATGGTGCCCCCACACCTGGGCTGGGTCTTCACTCCTCTGCTTCCTATCTGGAATCATACTCCTAGACACACCTAGATTCTAAACCACTCCCATTGATAACGACGTTGACAGTAATGATCAACTGCACCCTAGCTAAAGGCGAGGGGTGGGGGTGACTAATGATTGAGATAGCTTCTCCATCTTCAGGGAAGAAATACTAATTGCCTCTATTTCTTGTTTTTCTGACTTAGTCATCAGCCATTGGACACCTCATGTTTGTGGTCCTCAAAGTGTGTTTTCCTCTCTCCCTTTTCCTCCCTTCCTTTTCCTCTTCTTTTCCCCATACTCTCTCCTCCTGCTCCCTCTCTGCAACCTGCAACAGCTCAGGTGAAGGTCTGACAGCAGGAAATTAACTGGCTAATCCACATGCAGAGCCCCTGGGTCCTGCCCCTTTCTCTGCTGAACATGATTTATGGTTGTTTGGCAGAGGGTCAAAATCTGATTCTGCCAAGTGGAATAGAGGGGGAAATATTTGATTTCTTTGACACCGTTCATTAAAAATTCATACGTATGGATCTGAAAATGAAACATTTCTTCATGTCAACATGAGTTACAGTGAGAGCCTAGAGCAAGACCTGGCCTTTCGAGTGCCACACTGTCACCCAGCAGTGACATCAGCACAGCAGTGCCTTCAATGAGACAAGATTGGGGAAGGCCATCTAGACTCCAGACGGTGCTGATGAAATTTTTCTTCTCTGTCCATGGGGATTTTTCCCCAGAAGCCAGTTGATTAGAACCCACTTTATTTTGTTGTCAAATCCATATGTGGTCTCAGCTATTGGTAAGATGCGTGTCAATTGACTAGTAAGCTACGACTTACATTGAATGCTCCCACTCTCTCTACTTGTTTTCTAAATTTGTTCTTCCTTGACCTGTTCCTTTCAAGTCATCCGATTTTCACAGTGTCTAGACTCCAGGCCTTTCATTATAAACACCATCACTGCTTGGAAACATGATTATCCAGCCCAGTGCTTCGCAAACTGTAATGCATACATAAATTGTCTGGATCTGTTAAAACGAAGGTTCTGATTCAGCAAGTTCAGGAGGGGTTTGGAGAGGCTGCATCTCTGCCAGACTCTCAGGAGACACCACTGTATGCTCTAGTCAACAGGCTTTGAAGATCAAGACTCTGGTATTCACCAGGTCTGTGCTGGTCTGAAAGCCATGCCCACCTAGGATCTGTGAATATCATGTGATCTTATTTGTGACTAAAGGTCTTTGCAGATGTAGTGAAGTTGAGCATATAGTCAGTTTTCCAAGGAACCAGCAATAAGAGATTCATTCATTCATTCATTCATTCATTTACATTATGGAATTGACTCGTACTAGTTCCAGATCTCCCATGCATGGCAACCCAAGGACCCATGCTGCAGTCATGAGTCAAACAGCAGGATTACTTTTTCATGCAAGATCCCGATTTCTTCACATGCCTTTAACTGATTAGAGACCCAGCCACCTCATCTGCTTCATCCAGTCCACCAGTTCAGATACTATTCAGGTTGAATGTAATCCCTTCACAGCACTAATTGGACTGATAGTTTTGACTAAAAGAGGAACACCACAGATTGATCAAGTTGGCAGAAAATTAACCTCCCCAGTGAGGTCATGGTATGTCCAGGTGGGCCCTAACTCCAACATGACTAATAAGCAAATTTTAAAAATGTGGATGGAAAGACAAAGACACTTAAGACACATGAAGACAGTGATACACACGAAAGCCAAGGTTTGCTGGCAGCACCAGAAAGTAGGGAGAGGCAGAGAAAGATTGAATTTGGACTCTTGGCTTTGAGAACTGTGAACAAATACATTACTGTTGGTTTAAGCTACATTCCACTATTTGTGGCGCTTACTGTGTGTGTGTGTGTGTGTGTGTGTGTGTGTGTGTATACAGGCATAAATGTGTGTGCAGATGAACATGCAGGTGTATGCATATGATGACAGAGGACAATCTCAGATATCATTGCGCAGGCACTGGTTTGGGATCACGATGTCTCTCACAGGGCTGTGGCTCGATGATTTAGTGTGGCTGTGAGGCTGGAGGTTCTCCTTTCTCTGTCTCTCCAGTGCTGGAAAGTGTGGCTCACCATGCCAGGCTGTTTTACGCAGGTTCTGAGGCTCGATTCCCAGTCCCTGTGCTTGCACAGAAAGCACTTTACTGCCTAAGCTCTCTCCCCAGCCCACATGTGCTACTTTGTCACAGCAAAGAAACTAACACAACACTCTAACTAGTTAGTAGGCAACCAGGAGATGTAAGGACATCACTCTGAAGCCACCAGGCTTGACTTTCCTTGGGTCTGCTCCCTTGAAAGATGGGCCCAGAGTCTGGGAAGTCACTAGTCCAGATGTGTCACTGTTAAAAAGCAGCTCCAAGCTACTGTGGCTACAAATGGATCGGTCACTCCCCTGCTCCTTTTTCCACACTCTCATGTTAGCCTGGGAGGGCTCATCTGTCTCCTTTCCTGTCATCTCTCGCTTTGCCTTCAGGTTGCAGGGCAAGTCTAGTGACAGATGAGGAGGAGTTAAATTTGCTTTTCTTTGAACAAACTACACTAATTAAAATGTGCCCCACTGGGAGTGTCATTTGCTATAAGTAATGCATATTTCATTAACATTTGCTTTAAAAACCAACACGATCATAAAGTTGCGATTGCTCTAGCGTAAGTGCTGGCCGGATTTAATATGCATGCTATATGCTGCCGGCCTAGCAAGGAACTTGAGCAGGCAATTTTTGGTGCCCAGCTGATGCGTGTTTTTTAGCAGAGGCGAATCAATACCGGGTGAGGGTTAGACTAACACGTGGGCTGTCAAGAACAGGAGAAATAATTAAAGTTATGATATTAGCAAAGCAACCTGATTGTAGGGGGGAGTGAATAGATGATTTTATTCTGTTCCTCCCCCACCTCCTGCTGCCTCAGGCATATTTGTTGGCATTTTCAGAAGGAGGTAGAATGAGGAGGTATGTTTTTTGCTAGGGAATGTTTAAATAAATGTCAGTTGTGATCAATGGAGTCTCCACCAGAAAAGCAAAGCTGGAAATGTCACTCACTTTGCTTTTCTGTAACAGTTATAAGTTTGGGGAGGGGGATGCACAGGTATACTTGCACCTGAAACCTGTGACATCAGCTTTAGTCACAACATCAACCCACATTGCTGATGAGGAGACAAAATAACCTTGCAAAACCTGAGCCCCTCTTAAGAGGCGTGTCATGGAGAAATCAAATTGCCCATCATGGTAGTCCTTTCCAACTGTAGGAGTCCTCAAATTAAGGTGACTGTCCCAAGCCTCTGGAGGTGGACTTCAGACAGTGCCTCGGCCGTGTGTTTCTTTGAGCTTACAAAGGAAACTTGAGAAAGAATCTTGACATCTGGGTTGAAGTGTGGTTGCAGAGAGGAACACAGTCACATCCCACATTACCACAAGTAGTTCATCTTGAACTGTGGGTTCAGTGTGGACATGAAATGCCCTCCACAAACTTACACCAGGATTTGTAAAAAGAGATTGGCTCATACGGGCCCTGACCTCACCCATGGCTTAACCCACTCAGGAATTCCCAGCTCATCAGAGTTTTAGAAGACGATACATAATTTGGGACAGTGGTTCCCAACCTTCTTAAGATAGGGACACTCATGTTGTGGTGACTCTCAACCATAAAATTATTTTATTGCTACTTCATGACATAATTTTTGCTACTGTTATAAATTATAATATAAACATATGAAACGCAGGATATCTGATATGAGTCCCACAGGTTGAGAACCACTGCTTTAGGAAGTTGGGTCCTCAGTGAAGAAAATAAGTCACTGGGCATGTCTTTATCCCTGACACTATCCTGTTTCTTTCTGCTTCTTGGCTACCTTTAGCTGAGTGGCACTGTAGGCTTTTCACACTGGTGTTCTACCTTACCAGGGCCCTGAAACAACAGAGCTGACTGACCAGAGACCAAAATCAGGATCCAGATTAACACTTTGCTCCTTTAAATTGACTTTCTCAGATTATTTTGACATGGAATTCTTATTTGTTGGTACCATTTATTCAGTCTGCTCCATGACAGACAGTTCTAAAGACACACAACAGTGACTAAGGTGGGTTGGAATCTCCATCTTCAATGAATTTACTGTCTAGACTGGTTATATGTACAGAAGAGGAAATGCAGGGAACATTCTACAGGGTCCAGAAGAATGGGAAAGGGAAATAGTGTGAGCTGTGGATGGACAGACAGACAAGACGTAGGAGCCTGCTGGCTGGAAGGAATCTTGGCTTTGGTTCTGGATGAGATGAGATGGAACCAGCAGAACTGTGATATGATCTTGCATTATGGCAGGTGCTCCTGCTGCTGGGCTGGGAAAAGGACAGTGGTAGAATCAGTGGATGGGGGACCACTCTTAAAGGGATCCAAGAGTGGTACCCAAGGCAGGATGGAAAGATACGCTGAAGTGGTTGTCAGTGAGGATTGCTTGTAGAATTTGATGAGAAGCGTCACAGATGATGCCATGGTTTCTGGACTGAAAAAAGGGAAGAGTGGAGCTCCTAAGAGATGGGAGGGATGCATTGCCAAAGGAAAGTGTCAGTAACTCAGCCTGGATAAAATGCCACATGGCCTTGGAGAGCCGATCTCCAGGACAGGTTGACAACACTCACTCTGATTCGTAGTTCATCAATAGCTCTTTTTAGTGAAGTCAGGAGCTTTCTATTAATGATTTGGGGTTGCTGTATGAGCTGGGTTGTTTTCAAGTTCATGGAATTTTATTTAGGAGTGAAGTGAAAGGTCACACAGATTGTAGAGTAGCCAAGAAAGTTTGTTTAAAGCAGACAAGGGAAAAGATGGGAAAACACTGCAGGAGGGCAGCAGACTCATGAGTGGAGATAGTTAAGTCACTGTTCTGCTGTGGGGAGAGGAGACTTCCTCTTATGGGATTGGAGGGACAGAAGAATTTGTTTATTAAGGGGACACAGGAAGGGTGGTTCTTTGTTTTGATTGACAGATTAGATCATTTAATCACTTTTCTACTGTGTATATCCCTTTCCATAATGTATCTGATTTCAATCTTGTGCTGCCCAATTATGCATAGGCATAAGATGGGAAATACAGGATTTTGCCTAAAAGTTCCCTTGAGGGCACAATTTTGCCTTTTTGCACATGGCATCTACAACCAGTTCAGGCCAGATCTCCTTTACCCCTACCCGATACGTGGACATAACTGGGAATGTATCTGAATAGAGTCTGTGTAAGTTTGACACTTCTCAGGGCAAGGAAAACAGATTCTACTTTTCAGAAAGGAGTTTTTGTGCCAAGCCAGATGTAGGTGGGGCCCGTGGTTGGTAGGCGCGTTGTTTGGAGACGTTATATGTGCATACTACATAGTAGTGAAGGTTCTAGGCAGCTTAGTGCATCACTAGAAGATGAGGTTCTTCATGACCCAATCCAAGCAGAGCCCCATATTGCTAAGCTATTCCCTGCGCTTGCCCAGATCACCTCCAGCCTGAACTTTCCAATAAAATACATTTGCTTCTGGTGCCTCTTGAAAATCTATAGTTAGTTTATTTTAAAAATAACTAGTTGGTTTTTTTTTTTTAACTATTAAAGTAATAAATACCCAAGACTAAAAATATTCTGGGAAATCTAGGACCAAGGTGAATAAGAAGTCTTCCTTGCCTTCATGCTGTCCTGGGGTTATCAGTGTTAAAATTGGGTTAGGGGTTTCCTCAGCCACCAGTTTTTCATGTGTAATATGTTGTGCTGGGCTCTGCATTATGAAGTGCTGGATAAGCATCGCCTCACAGTAATCGGCTTATGGACCTCTGAGATATAGGTAACCTATTTCTCCACAGTTGCAGATGAGTAAATGGAATGAAGGGGAAATGTCCCTACAGGCCCGAGCTGGAGAGGGCACACACTCAACACATTCACTAGACTATGGGCTCCACTGTGTGAGGAGCCAGTACCCTAGGCTTCATGAGGAAATCTTAGGAACATTCTGGCATCTTTTCTGTGAGCTGTTTGCTGAAGAGCTACCTAAATTAAATAAAAATGAACTAATTAAATGTGGCCTTCTCGAATAGACTGCCATATTTCTAATTACAGCTTTCTTTATCTCTGGAGAAGTTAGCTGAATATTGTTTTGGAATGTTGCTCAATTATTAATGGTTGGATAACACTCGGAAAACGTAAAGTGTCATTAAATTGATAAGAATGCCTTATTGGGGGTAGGGACCAATTGTAAGACACACACACACACACACACACACACACACACACACACACACACAGAGTAGAGTATGCTCACACATCCTTAGTTCAGAGAGTGCCCTAAGCATCAGGAATGGCATGTCAGCCTGACTGACCTTCCCTTCTAGGAAACATAGTTCCTTATCACAATTCCCTCCCTTCCTGATCTGGCCTTAACACTGGTCCAGACTACATGTAACAGGAAAGATGAGCCTGTCTACACTGGGACAGTAGACACAGCTGGGCACAAGCTGTTGCCTGTGAGAACTAGGAAGAGAAATTGATCAGCTCCATATGGAAGGTGGTTCCATGTCCCTTCGGCTTTGAGGGGACCTTGTGGGGAAGTGAAGAGTGAGGTGGTCCTCTGAAGATTCACATACTCAGACTCAAGGTTACACTCATGCTCACATACACCTGCATGTAACATCCGGTGAGAGGAAGTAGATCAATGTCGGTAGTAGTACAGTAGCTTGGAGCCCTCTGCACTTGATCCTATGGGCTCAGAAAAAAAAATTAGCATCAAGATTTTCTTCCTTATTCATGCTCACCTCAATCTGCTCACCTTCAAGAACACAAGGAACAAGTTCCCCATTGGGAAATGCTGCCCGCTTACTGGAATGGTTATACTCCCAAGAGACTGGCTCCACTCTGCTTCAGAAGATGCATACACTTCTGATCACTCACCCATGGACATCTTCCTTCAGTTCCCTGCTGAATCACTTGCAGATCTTGCATAGCACGACACCATTCTGTAAGCAAGTCTTAATAGCCTGGTGTACCTTCCCCTTTATCTGCCCTGTCCTGCATCCTTGGGAAGACATTCCTGGAATGACCACCACTTAGACATGACAGCTTTTAGGTTTTGTTCACAGTTAAGAAAAACCAACATTGCCGGGCGGTGGTGGCACACGCCTTTAATCCCAGCACTTGGGAGGCAGAGGCAGGCGGATTTCTGAGTTCAAGGCCAGCCTGGTCTACAGAGTGAGTTAAGGACAGCCCGGGCTACACAGAGAAACCGTGTCTCAAAGAAAACCCCAAAAAAACAAAAAACCAAAAAAAAAAAAAGAAAAGCAAAAAAAAGAAAAGCCGACATTATTAAACATTAGACAAAGAGCTAGGCTAAGACAATTGTCAGGAGGCTGCCATTTTTGAAGAAGCAACAGAAATTTGGAAGGATAGAAAACAGGCTTGATCAGGTTGGGATGGAATTCAAGAGATGAAGACATTGTTCTTTAATAATGGCTTCCAGTTTTTCAGTACTTAATGTCCTAGGAACTATACTGAGCATTTGAGGCGTATCATTGGGAATATAGATAGTATGACATCCATGGTGAGTGAGACACAGAGGTTAAGAGATGTAGCATAGAGACACAACAGTCGTCAACAAACTCGAGATACACTCTTCACAGGCTGCCATGATTGGAGAGACAAACAGCAGATACTTTTACAAAAAACAGGTTAATCAGTGATGGTAAATTTCCTCAAGCTCAAAGCAAAAGTATGGGTATTTGTTTGCTTCTTACCAATCATTTGCTCTGAAGCATTCAAAAGTATCTTAGCTTCTTTCTTTGTGTTTTGATAAACTATCCTAACTAAAGCAACTTAAAGGAGTTATTGTGGCTTACTATTGGAAAGATACATCCCATCATCTTGGGAAAGACATGACAGCATGCAGGGAAGGCATTGTGTGGCAGGAGCAGGAAGCTGACTATGTGCATTTGAACTCAGAAAACAGAGAGTGAACAGGAAGCTGTAGCAGGCTATAAAATCACAAGGCTCTCCCATAGTGCCCCTTTTCTTTCTGTGGGGCTTTGTCTGTTCAGGTTTCCACAGCCTTCCCACATACCACCACCAGCTAGAGACCATAAGCCCGTGGGGAACATACTACATTTAAACCACAACAAAAATACATACTGACTTTTCTGTCTAAACTCCTATCAAAATAAAATTGTTGATCTGGGGAAGAATGTTTTACATCCTACCCTGCTACACTGGAGAAGAAATGCCCAATGATTGAGAAAATACTAAATGTAGTTTGGACTCAAGGAAAAGTTTAGCCCTGAGGTTCACAGTTTCACTATTTATCCGGGTGTGGACGACCTTCATGCCTGGTTATCACATACATTCCTGAGACTGTACTTAGTCTTGAAGATACAGATAGGTATGATTAACTCCCTAGGTTCTAGATCATAATAAGCACCTAAGGTGACCCTGTTCCGTACCATGATTTGAATGTTTCTATTTTGGTGGTTCACTCTGCTGCTTTGTAAGAAATCCCTCCTGCACATCTTTCAGTTCGTTTATTCTCTTTTCATCTATGTCTAATCTACCGTTAAACTGCTCCATTGAATTTTTCATTTTAGTTATAGTAGTTTTCATTTCGGTGCATTCTATTTGGTTCTTTTTCCAGTCTAGTTCATCTTCATATCATATAGTTTCTTACTGTTCATTCCCTCATTCCCTGCAAATAGATGTATTCAAGCATTTCTTTCATATCTTAAAAACATAGCCACATACATATGATTTGGTCTGACGATTTTAGCACCTGAAGTAAGTATGTTTCTGATGTCTGCTATTTCTTCTGGTTGTCTCATAGTCCTTTCATTCTCGGAGTTGTAGGTATTTTTAACAGTATGATACTAATTGTCATTGACAAATTGTTTCTAAGGATTTTGGAGTGTTTGAAAAGATGACTTCTCTAGAGAGATCTAGGTTGGCTTCTGCTAGGTGCCTAGGAGGCCGGTTGGATCAGAACCTTATCAAACCAAGTTTGTGAAGCTCCCTTGACCTCCAAAAAATGCCAGCCCAAGGTATATAATCTGTGATCCAGCCACTCACAATGATACATTCTTCCTCATCTTCCCCATGCTTCTTGTAAACACAACTTCCCTACAGTGCTCTGGCTGAGGAGGAAAATGTTTGCATCTGGGGTTTTCTTCAACCAAAGAGTTACCTCTGTGGCATCCAAGCACGAAGGACAGCCTCCTTTTATACTGTTTGTTTTCGGTTAAGCATCCTGATTTGTGTTCCTTTGTCAGTAACAAAATGGAAGTTCAAGTTTTATTTAAACTCAACTTTTAGTCTTGTGGAAGAAAAGAGGCTTTGGTTGCCCAAGTCAACACTTACTTACCCTTTCCTTTTTGCCACCTCTTCAGTGATACTGAGATGCTTTTAAAATATTTTTACTTCAGAGTGGTTCTTCCGGAACTTTTGTTGTTGTTGTTGTTTTCCCCCCATGGGTGGGTTGTTTGAGTATGTCATCCTGTACAGAACCAGAACTAGTCTCTGCTCTGGTCAGTCCATTCCAGCCTTGGGATTGGAAGTCCAGAACAGAATGTCTACCATGGCCTGTTCTAACAGGGAACACTTACTGACCTTTACCCACACCCTGAACCTCTGATATCCCAGGGTGGCTCTGGAATCTCAGCTAAGAGCGCTTAGGGTTCACAGCAACAATTAGCTTAGTGTAATCAACCTGTGCTCTTAGATGGAGAAAAAGGGAATACATAAATGATGGGAGGCCTGAGATGCCAGAACTTTGGCCAGTAGGACCCACCACTGATTGACTGCCCCAGGCTGATCTTCCCTCTCTCAGTTCTCCTGTTCTTCTAGGTGCTAAATACAGTTTGATTAATGCAGTGGCTCAGGGTGGCCTGCGTCTGTCACAGAAACTGATAATGCAGACTAAGAAAAGAAGTCTGGTTTCTTTCGTTGAAAAGTGGGTAGTCAGCCATGCCTGGTCACCATCACTCTTATTTTTATTATTTCTTCAAATGGATTAATTGGCCTCTTGAGAGGGAATTGCCACCAGTCCTGAAAGGATGCCTCTCTCTGCAATGTTAGTATACGCCCTTCACTCTGCTCCAGAAAGTCACTCCAGAAAACACACATTCCTCTCTACCTGCAATGCTAGATTTATCAGCCAATTCCCCAGAGAAGAAACAAGATAAAAAACCTCCTGCTATAAAGTGTGGTTATGCAGTACACTCTGTTGGTTCTGAGTCTAGACAGAGCTAAAAGACCCCTTTGTGGCCCTAGCAATACCTCAAAATGGCTGTATATTTACCTTTTGATAAGAAAGATGGACTTGAGACTTTTATGGATTGGGCAGAGGCCACAGAGTCTAGCAGAGAGAGCAGCAGTCAAGAAGTCAGAAGAGGAAAAAAAAAAAGAAGTCAGAAGAGGACACGAACTGTGGAGTTCTTGCCCCTCTCTGAATGGAGTGCAGCTTTGCAGACATGATGAAACTTCAGTCTAGACCTCCCACTTAGTTTTATAGTCTTGTGCCTGCACCATGCACCTCTGGGCCTGAGTTCTCCCTGCGTGAAGTAACAGTAGCATCAAGTAGTCTTAGAAAGGTAGATCATTTGACATGCTTATAATACAGAACACATTCATGTGAATGGGCTATTAGGATGATTATGCTAGCCCAGAGAGACTATGTGGAGGTACTGGCAATGTCTACAAAATGCTCCCGTGTTCAGTGAGTCACAGGAGTTAACAGTAACATTGGGAAAGGGGTTTGTTACAGAGAATTGGTCCACCTCCAAAAAGCTTTACAGCTCTAAATAGCATTGCCAGACTGGTTGCATGTGTGGTCTAGGATCATCATGTTCATTGCCAAGACACATGTGAGTCAGCAAACCAGGAGACACCCAGGATAGGAGTACATAGAATCAGGAAGTCCCTGGGAAATACAGGTGTAAGACTGGATACCACGAAGCAGGTTTTGACCAGCGTTGATGAGATACGGGATACAGAGCTCGTACTAAGCACACACTCATGCACTTGACCATGATAGAGTGAGCTCATCCCTACAGATCTGCACATATGCATACAACTGGGGGATTTGGTGAAACATCAGTTCCCCATTTGAGTTGCCTGTTGACATGTACTTTTCAGAAGTCATTACAAAATGTCATATATGCAAAATGTGAGAATGAGATCCACATCACTTCTTAGAAAATGAATGATTCTCCCTTGTATGTTTATAATGGAACTTGCATAGACATATAGACAATTGTCGACCCAAGGGACACCTATCAGTGGCTTCTAGCTGGAAAAAAGTACACCCACTTACCATCTCTAGCACGAGTGTATGACATGTCCCCCTACCCCCCACTCCAGCAAATGGATCTGAGACCCTTTCTTCATACCTGATCCATTTTTTCCTGGCTGTGTACTACCTTCATTTGAAAAATAGGTGAAGACTTTACTAGATTTCATTTTCCTTTGTATTATTTGCATGTTTGAACTTTTCATTTGTATAAACAAATAGTGTGTGCATCCTAGACAGCTCAGAACCAGATAGAGTAAAAAGAAAAGGTCTCTTGTAAGTGTAGCATCCCCCAGCCCCTTTTGTAAGAGTGGCCACTGTACTGTGGCCTCTTGAGAGGGGATTGCCACCAGTCCTGAAAGGATGCCTCTCTCTGCAATGTTAGTATACGCCCTTCACTCTGTTTCTAAAAGTCACTCCAGAAAACACATGTTCCTCTCCAGATGCAATGCCTAATCTTTTGTGTGACTGTACATATATTTATATATGCTGTGCATACATACAGATGTATAAATACCTACATGTGCACAGGGTTTGATGTCTTGTAGGAGTGTGATCGTGCTGATGCTTCTGACTCTTGTGCTTATTGCTTAGTAAGCGTTGGGCATCTCTTTTTGAGATGTGATACCTTTACTGCTACTGTGCCATACTCTTTTTGATGGTGGAATATGTCCACTGTTTAGATAGATTTACTCACTTTTTCCAGTGTTGCTGATGTCACTCAAGATGGCAGATAGTTCAGTTGAGAAACTGACTCATTGTAGAATGGGCTCCCTGAAGTAGATCCTGTTTGGATTCTGAGGATGTTTATTTTGAGTGCCATGGAACCTGGCTGGCTTCAGCAAATGCCAGCAGTGGAGTAAAAAGCACCGCCATGTCACTTGTCTGTGACTGAAGGACATTCTTTTGAATGCCACAGGATGATTTGTGTGATTCCTGGAGATAGGCCTCTTTCCTGAAGACAGGCCAAAATGACTTTAGGTTGAATCCCAGGCGATAAAAAGTGAGGTTTTAAGTAACAGTAAAGCCTTGTGTTTCTGTGCTACTTTGTGCTTTCTGAAGGGCTTGTACAGCCATTATCCTGTTTGATCCTGCTAAGAACCCTGAAAGTGTAGGGCTGCAGTGTATTACCCTGAGGCTACAAATGAGACCAAGTATCACAAGGAGCAGTAATCAGCTGGAATTAACCCCTCTGTTTCTATCCATTGCCCCGTGTTCTCTTCTTAATGGAAAGCATGCCATACCTGATAGAAACTGGCAGCCACCACACAAAATGAGCAGAATCTACTTCATGGCATTGTTGCAGAGTGAGGAGCCCCAGATGACTAAGGAAGGTAGGCAGGATGACAGGGCAGCTTGCGTCTCTAAGACTACTCATTTAAGATGGCAGCTGGAGCACACGCATTCCCGTTTCCTCCTAGACATTCAACAGAACGGCTTTTTAAAGGGTCAATCTGCTAGAGGGAAAAAATAGCAACAAAAATGTGAAAGCTAGAAAATAAAAAGACAGGCAGTAACTGACTTTAGACTCAGGAAACAGTATCCTAAGCTGGCATTTATGGGAACCAAGAAGCTACCAGAAGGCCTAGGAATTGCAGCCTGGGATAACTCTGGAAACAAAGGTCCAAAAGCAGAAAAGACTGTTTGAAATTTCCTGAACAAGCCTTTATGCTTGTCGCTCCCCACCCTGCACCAGGCTGGAAGCCAGAACTTGCTCTCTTGTGAAGGGAGAGGAAATGTGTGCAGAATACCAGATACATAGCATGGTTGAGGAAAGGGTCAGCTTTCTGAAAGCAGGGAATTTTGATGCAAGTTAGCAAAATAAACTTCTAACTACTAGTCTTTTCTCTTAAATCAGTTTCTAGAACATCGTTTAGGAAAGGACCTATGGGGAAATTCACCCGTTTAGTAGATCAGTTATCTCCAGCTGAGTCACCTGATTGGGAAGCCCACAGTCAATAAGAATTTTTAGGGCCCCACACTTAAAACTTGATGGCCTTGAGAGACAGCCCAGTGCTTAAGAGGATATAGTATGCTCATAGATTGATGGTATCTAGCCCAATTTTCATCAAAGAGAATTCCTCCTAGCAACTGATGGAAACAAGTACAGAGACCCACAGCCAAACATTAGATGGAGTTTAAGGACTCCCTTGGAAGAGACTGGAGGAAGGATCATAGGAGTCAGGGGTCAAGGACACCACAAGAAAACCCCGAGAATCAACTAACCTGGGTCCATAGGGGCTCACAGAAACTGAATTGCCAACCAAGAAGCCTGCATGTGACAGATTTAGGCCCTCTACACATATATTACAATTGTACAGCTTGGTTTTCATGTACAACTCCTAACAGAAGGAGCAAGGGCTGTACCTGACTCTGTTGCCTGCCTTTGGGACCCTTTCTTCCTACTGGGCTGCCTCCTCCAACATTAATAGGAGAGGAGGTACCTAGTCTTACTGTAACTTGATATGCCAGGGCTGGTTGCTACCCATGGGAGGCCTGCTCTTTTCTGAAAAGAAAGAGGTAGAGTTGATTGGAGGAGGGGGATACAGAGAAAAGAGAAGGGAGGAAGGGTCAGGCTGCTAAATAAATAAAGTAAAATAAAATAAATAAGAGAAGGGTCAGCAGACATTTGTATGAAAAACCTAAACATATATACTCCACACACATGGGCAGGACACACACACACAGGCATGCACACATGAAAAGAATAACATCTTGAAAGACACAGACCAGAATTGAAGCTCTGAGGGATAACTGCAAAGTTGCAATAAAAGCATGATGCTCTCTTCCTTTTTAACTCAGATTTTAGCATAGTAAAAGTTCTGGGGAACAATTTGAAATTATGTCCAAGAAAGTACAAGATCTCATAGGAATAGAAAATAAGATAGAAACATAAGAGAAACTAAGGACCTGGTTAGTAGATTTACATCCAAATAACAGGAAATTCTAGAAAGAAATTGAAAACCATTTCCCGCAAACTAAAAGAACAGTGCTTTTTAGATAGAAAGGGGGTGGTGAGATTTCATCAGTGAATGGCCATAAACCATGTTAAGCATCATGAAACTTCAGAGCACCGATGGGAAGAAAGAAATCCAAAAGTGTCTGGAGAGGGCATTAAAGAACAAAAGCATAAGTAAAAACAGGTCTGAGAAGGTGTAAAACTCAAAATAGTATCACACATTTCAACAACATTGGGCATATGACGATCAGCCCCAAGCAAAGACATCTGTCTTAGATGCTGTACAATGAAGAACTTCTCAGAAATGATGGATACTTCCAAAGAACTACTAAACTAAGGGTGAAAATGAAAAGAAAGATACTAGGCATGGGGAACTGAAGGCTCAAACTAGGTGGAGTGGACAGGGGTCCAGATTAAAACAATTCCATAGCTAGGGGTAGGTTCCTGTGTAAAGCAATTGAAGGGACACACACACACTTATTCTTAAGCCAATTATAAGTAGCTATGGCCCAGAAACACAGATCCAGGCTTCTGCAAATACCACATTCCAACAAGGTATCAATTTCATGATGATTTTATAGTTTGGCAGTAATCATAACTCAGAACAACTTTTTTACACATTTGCGTATTTTACATGTGTGTGCGTGCATGGTACCTCTAGAGGCCAGAAGAGGGCATCAGATCTTTGGAGACCGAGTCACAGAATTCTGTGAGCCACCATGTGGGTGCTGGGGGTTGAACCATAGTCCTCTAGAACAGCGGTTCTTAACCTTTCTAAATGCTGTGACCCTTTAATACAGTTCCTTATACTGTGATCACCCCCAACCATAAAATTATTTTGTTGCTAATTTATTACTGTATTTTTTTGCTAATATTATAAATCATAAATATCACACACAGAGATAGGCAATACATGGCTCTCAAGGTGAGCTAAACATACCCAGTATACTTTGACTTTGTGCCTAGAACATTCCAAGTCTCCATGATCACTGAAATTCTAAACAGTCAGTCTTGTGATGTCTAATGTAGGTACACCTTTTACTAGGAATTTCACTTGATAGACACATGATGGCTTAAAGTACACAGAGAGGAGACTGACAAAGCTGGAGGTGATGTTGCCTTTGGATTCATGAGAAATATATAGGCTGCTAAACAAACAAGGGGGCTGTATGAAGTGCAGAAAAACCAAAAAAGTTCTTGCAGAATAAAAGTCTTGAAGCTTACTAGCCTATGTGACTCACTCACTGCCTCCTTGGTGGAGATTACAGAAGCAATGGTATTGAGAGTACACATAGCTGGGAGCTTAAGGAGCATGCACACGACAAGGGCAGGAATGGTGGTGGGTGACAGCTAAGTCCTCATCCTCCACAGTGGGGAGACAGTGGGCAGTTCCCAACAAGGGCAAATCAAAGAGAAGTAATATAAACTATCAGAGATGCCCAAAACCCCGATCTCACTAAAATCAGGGGAAATGTTGCTTCTAGAAGAAGAGAGTCAGAAAATGATGTCAACTTTCATCACGCTTCACACAGTCCTTAGACTTTTTAAATTGTGCACACATGTGACTTTGTTTAAAAAAAAAAAAAAAAAAGAATTCCAAAAATGCACTGGTGAGAGCTGGGCCACAAGCTGAAGCCGCGCACACACTTTAAAACTGAGCTGTTGGAGAAAAGGCTCTTTCAAGTATTTCCGGCCATGCAACAGATGGTCTGGGCTGCCGAACCTCTCGGTACCCAGCTCTCAGCTTTGGAGCCTCTGCAGGAATGGAAGCACAGGTGCGGAGGTGGTGACACTTCAGAAGTCTGTGACCTGACTTTTTTTCTCTGCAGGGTAACTGCGGGATGAGCCATTTATTGAAAAGTCTAATTCTGGACATTTTGGTCAACCACAAAGCCGAGGAGGCGGCAGAAGTGCCATCCAAATGGGTCTGGGTCACAGGCAGGCATCACAAGGCCCTTTGTGGGCTAAGTCATAATGTAACCCAGGTCTTCAAAGCAAAGCCACATGGTGCCTATCTGAGGAGCCAGATAGGATTGATTCTCTTTTCTCTTGCTCTCCCAGACGGCTGGGATTCCATCCAGGGGTGTGGGTGGTAACACAGTCCTCTACAAGCTGTAAATGCAGACAGTGTTTCCTAAGCCAACTGCCTGGCACCCCATGGTAGAATAGCAGCGCCCCCTTTCTGAGATGAGGCCTCAAGCTTGTGGCTGGCTACCAAGACCGCAGAGCTCCTGCTAGGATCTCTGTGTGGTGCCTCTGAGCACTGGCTGTGCAACCAGACCAAACTGCATTCATAGGCCCAACTTGCAGCTTACCAGGTAGGCGTGGCCGAGAGCACTTCACATTTGCAAGCCTCTGTTCTTTCTTCTGTAAAGTGGGGGTGAAAGGGTGCAACCCTGGGCTTGTGGCAAATATCCTGTGAGCTGATATACATGTGTTACTGATCTTAGCCTCTGCAGCCAGTGGCAGTTGGGTTGTGCAGATAATTGTTACTTCCTTGCTTTAAAACCTCCACAACCTGTGTCCCCTTTGGGGTCCACTTCCTTCCTGTCTGGCCACTCTCTTTCTGCTGTAACTCATTTCACATTCAGCCACCAGAGAGTTTTCTCCCAAACACTGCCTGCCCATTCCTGCTGGGAGCACTCGGTTATAAGACTAAACTCTACAGCCTGTTATTTAAGACCCTACCACTGCCTCTTGCCTTTCCTCTATCTACTGTGTCTAAGCAGGAACCTCCTTTTCTACCTACAGCACTGCTGCCTCTGCCTGATGCTTATTGTCACAAATTCCCTCTTAAAAGTATCACTTAAGAATGGAGTTGAGGTAAGACTCACTTTCTTCAGAAGCTCCCCATGACACTTCCACCTTAATCAGCCTTTGTGTCTCCATGGTTCTTCTCTAGAGTCAGCAGCTCAGGCTCTTGCAGTGGCCTCAAAGCCCCTGTGTGCTATGGGAAAGGCCTTCAGGATTTGGAACACTGATGGACTTGGATTCAAGTCCTACCTCTACAACTTCATGCTGAGAGATCCCATGAATTACTGTAATTTTTGCTCAGTGTTGTAATTGACCTGTAGGGAGGGGAAGTTGTAAACTGTAAGTGTTGTCGTGAGAGATAAAACCAGAGGGCTGGTGAGGTGGCTCAGCAGTTAAGAGCACTGACTGCTCTTCTGGAGATCATGAGTTCAAATCCCAGCAACCACATGGTGGCTTACAACCATCTGTAATGAGATCTAGATTCCCTCTTATGGGGTGTCTGAAGACAGCTACACTTACATATAATAAATAAATTACATACATACTTATTACTGTACTTACATATAATAAATAAATAACAACCTTTGGGCCAGAACAAGCAGGGCCAGAGCGAGAGGGAGAAGGGAAGGGGGAAAAAAGAGAGATAACACCAGAAATTAGTATAAAATAACTCACATACGAGGCTGGAGAGATAGCTCAGAGGTTAAGAGTGCTGACTGCTCATCCTAGAGGACCTGAGTTTAATTCCTAGCACCTACATGGCAGCTCAAAATTCTGTATAATTGCAGTTCCAAGGGATCTGGTGCTCTTTTTTTGGCCTATGGAGACAGCAGGCATTCACGTGTGGGGCATAGCTATATATGCAAACACAACAGCATACAGTAAAGTGATAAAAATAGAAGTCTGGCTTGCCTTAAAAAATAACTCACACACACCACCATCACATCTGGCTTTTAGATGATTAAATATCATTTCTCTCTTCTCTATCTTTCCTCTTCGTAGTTTGCTAGTCATGACATTATAAACCTCTTAAGTGTCGCACTACCTCTCTGTTTCAGTAAGTGTATGTCAGGCCATGCTTGGTGTTAAATAGGCCCAAGACTCAATAGTTCTTTAGAAAAAGGATTGAGATTGATTTCTTACTCTGCAAGTCAACTATGGACTAGTAGGGTAACCTCTGTGTTTCTTAGTTACCCAGGGAAGGGCCCACTCATAGCTCTTCTACAAGCCACACAGCTCACACACCCCAGCCTACCCTGTAGTGGACAGGAAAGTCTGACTCCATTATCAACTGCTCTCAAGTGACGTATCCTCCAATAGCTTTGTGCCTGCAGGTGCCGCTTTCCAACCTGGTATCACCACCAGGTGTCTTGTTCTCCCTCGTGTTTGGAGTCTTGGTGATGACAGACAATCTGTTGTCCAGGGGTCCCTCGATGTAGCCCATCACCTTGATTCACATCACCTCCTTTGTCTCAAGACTCAGCCACACCCTTAAGCCTGAAGAACAAAGAAGAAGGACACTTAATCCTTCTCAGCTTGAATATCTTCAGCTCTCTAAGCAGTATCAGCATTGATGGAGGGATCCATGGATCGCTCATGAAGCAGATGATTTACTTACCAAGCTTAGTGTGGCAAGCATTATTTCACTTACAATAAATGGAAACCAAGGTAGACATGGAACCTGCATGCTCAAACTTGATAAAGAAGTCAGAACACTGAACTGAGTTTGGAGTTTAGAGCACACTCAGCTGGGCCCGTATCACTTCCTGGCTGTCTTGGGCAAGTTACACACACACACTTTGCCTCAGTCTTACCCTCGGAGAAGTAGGAACATTGATATTTCTGTAATAGGATTACTGCAGTGAGAAAGATGGATGACCATATAAAGCCTTAAGAATGGCACTGACATGCAGGAAGCTCATGTCAGCTACAATTGCAACATCACCACCATTACCAAGTTCTCAGTGGCAGCGAGGCTTAGAATGAGCTTATGGGGGCAGTTTCATACTTTCCTACAAGAGCCTTATTAAAATTGGTTATTTGTGTCTAACATTAGTCCTGGAAACCCGACTTCTGTGGACTCAGGCACCCTGTGAAGACTGGCAATTCCAGTCACACCTGACCACTGTTTGTCACTGTGCAGGGTCTGACTAATCCCTTGTTATTGGCCATTTGTGTTGTTCCCACTGATCCTCTGATGCTGTGCCCTGAAGTCACAGCATCTAATCCCTTTCGAACAGTCAAGGAGCTTTTCATTAAGAAGGCTCAGAGCCTGGGAAGAATAACTGAATAGAAAGGGGACATTGTCAAGCAGTGAGAAGATGACTAATGAGTCTGAAAGCCAGACTGAAGGACAACAGAACAGTGTGCAGGTGTGATGCACTGGACCAGTGCCTGCGTGTGTTAGGGGTCCAGTCTTGGGTGACTGGGGTTCATGCAGGAGGGTACATATGTGAGTGTGGGTACACACGTGTTCACATGCGTAAGGATGCCAAAGGTCCACCGTGGATGACATTCCTCACGAGCCGTCCACGCTATTTTTCAATACAGTGTCTCTCACTGGACTGGAACTCAGCAAGTAGGCTGGGCTAGCTAGCCAGTGAGCCCAAGGGTCTGCCTGACTCTTGGCAGGTGTACCCCATCCCTAGGATTGCATACACACACCACTACGCCTGGCTTATGTGCTGGGGATTGAACTCAGGTCTTTATTACCTCACTGGCAAGTGTGTTAGCAACTAACATCTCCAAGCCTCGGGCTACTGTTTTTAAGGAAAAATATATTCCAAGTCCCTTTGTGGCTCCCCACTTCAGGCATCCAGACAGTGAGATGAAGAATTGGACATGGAAGCCAAGGGTGCAGTTCTGTTACTTCCCCATCTGTGTATAAAGGTCACTCAAGTGGGTCTACATCTGAGCCCTGTCTTTAGGATTGGTCCCATAAAGAAAAGCCAGCCACTCCCTGCTACTGCCCCCAAGTCAGATGACGCCAGAATCCAAGATACTCTATGCCATCCTCAGCCCATCCCAACCTTTTCAACGGTTGCAAAAATGTCCCTCCCAAGGTGGGGCTGGGAGCACACCCCATCCAAAAAACTGCCTAATTAAATCCTGACAGATGCTGGGCTGTTTCACAGCTGCCTGGTAGCTGGATCTGCTTGCAGGCTCTGGCAGGGACAGATGCATCTGGCATCACTGTGGTAGTTAATATCATTGGCGTGAGCCAAGAGTGGTGGAAATGGTGGGAAATGTGTTCTTTTCTTACTCAAAGGCACAAGAGAATTGGGAGAGAAGTATATCTTTCCTCCCTGGTTTTAAAAATGCTTAGAAAAAGGAGCCGGTGAGGCATCAGTTCATCACCAACCAGCAAAGTACTCTTTTGTATTCCATTTGTGGGCCACACTGGGGATGTACAGTGGCTTCTGCAGGCTTTGAAATGGGGTGGCAGTTTAACCACATCAAACGCATGATGAAGCGGGGCCCATCTCATCAGTATTCCGCCTGCCGCTGACATTACATCCGCTAATCCCGAAACAATAAGCTATAAGGAGAGCCGCATGCTTTCTTCTTTGGAAATGAATGGAGAGGCCTGAATTAGGCCAGATCCAGCTCTGCTCTAACCTGGCATGGCGCCAGCATGTTCAGTTTGACCCAGGAGGATTCATATCATGTGAAAAACTTAAATCGGGTCTGTCTGCCAGTGCATACGGCCCTAATCCGTTAAATATTTCCCGATAACAATGCACACGGGGCCCTTTAGCTCCACAGACAGTCATCTATGCAAATAGAGCCACTTCTGCCTTGTTTGTTTTTGTTTTTATTTTTTTAAAGGCAGAATTGATAATGTCCCGGTCCTACATGATTTACCTAAATCCCTCATGCAGCAAACAAAGTGCCTGGCGTGTCTTAACCTTCACATCATTCTGCTCTGGTCTCTGGGGCCTGGCTCTCTTGATGTAAGAACAGAAGGGTTTTCACATGAAGAATTGTCTTTCTCTTTGATTAGCTACTTATGTGGAACCAGAAACCCTGTCTATATCCAGCTATAGAAATCTAAGCCCCAAAGAGAATGGCCTTGAACTCCTCTGGTCTTTGCAGCCTTCTGCTCTCGGGAAAATTAAAAAATGGGGACTTGAATGAATGTTTTTTTTTTTTTTCCTTTAGAGGACGCACTGCTGTCTGTATTAGAACATTTTTCTTCCCAAAAATTTTATTTTATTCCTTAGGGGGTGATTTTTTTTTTTTGTTTCATTTCCCACAGTCCAAAAATGGAGATAACCTTTTCAGGATTGTAAAAAAGAACAGAAGAACAACCTTTTTTTCAACAAGTATTTCTCAGGCATTCCTGGGTGATGAGGTACATGCTGGATAAATAGGCAGTACATCACCCACTGGCGAGTGTGAATCCAGGAGCCTTTCTACCTGGACACCAGTCTTGGCTTTCTGTGCCTAGAATCTGTGGGCACTATTCTGAAGATATAGCCTTTGTGTGTGAGAATATCCCTGTCAGAGACATAGAGATCACAGCTTCCTTACTGTATCTGGATTCCTTAGTATCTGGGCCTTTTCAAATACGTTAGCCACCCCCACTGCTGTCTATGTTACTGCTTCTATAGTTAAGACCATTGGTGTCATTGTCATTATTACTACAGAACAAAGTTGTTGCTCAGAATGAAACCATACCCACCATGGCTCCTGTCCTATGGAAGGTAGACGCTACATAAAAGATTGTAGTGAGATGATAGTGTATTCTGAGGAAAGAGAACCAGCTCTCCATGGAGACAAATAAGGGAAATTTTCCTCATCAGGAATGTCCGGGAAAGCTTCCTGTGGAGCAGATGATAGACTGGGGATAAATGGAAGGGGAGGCATCAGTTCATTATAAAATAATAATTAATAATAAATATAATAATAAATAATAAAGTGCCTCTGGTTTAACCATTCCATGACCACTGCCATTATCATTTTAGTGTGAGGCCCTCCAACTTATGCTTTTGTGGACAAAAAAAAATGTACATTCACACACTCACACATATTTTTATCATTATCAAAAATAGCATTCTGCTTTCACAAAGTATGTATTTAAAGCTGAGTGGTGGTGGTGCATGCCTTTAATCCCAGTACCCAAGAGTCTGGGAGTTTGAGGCCAGCCTGGTCTACAGATCTAGTTCCAGGACAGCTAGGGCTATGCAGAGAAACCGTGTCTTAAAAAAACAATTGTGTGAATTCTTTCAACAACTCATACACTGCTGACATTTTCCTCTATTAGAAGTCAAGACCAACTTCGTAAGAGCTGAGAGCAACATAAGCCTCCTAGCTCCTGGTCTCAGGTACTTTGTCTGCCCTTCACTCCTGCCCTTGGTTAGCCAGGGAGGGTCTTCCCACAGAGACAGGCCTCTAGGGCTCCATCTGGCAGCTTTGCCATGTGGCTTGTGACTGGGCTGCAGGGCTGCTTTCCAGCATCCAGACTCCCAGCAGTGTGTTCTCATCTTGCTCAGTGGTCTCAGAAGCTCTGTGGCTGTGTCTAAACCCCTAATTTGGGTTTGTGATACACATTTATGGTGCTTATCTGGAATGGAAACTTGTGTTTGCACATACGAGGAAAATTGAATACACAGGCACTTCACCTTACTTCTTGAAAATACCTCTCATGTTTCTCTTCCCTGAACACTGAAGGAGCTGTTAAAGGTTCTGCTCCAGAGATCATAAAGATCCCCTCATTTCAAGAGCTTCTTGGAAGATGACTTGTCTGTCCTCATATTGCTGAAGGCTGGGATCACTAAAGTCACCTTTAAAGGAGATATTTTTATGGACTCAACAGGAAAGAAAAAAAAAAATCAATGATTGTGCTGTGTGAATTGCTTTGCAGTTTGCTCTTGGTGACTCAGTAACTGGCAGGTTCGTTCTTAAGCTCTGTGATCTGATTGACAGCGTCTCTGTGCTCTCAGTGAGGGCCCTATTAGCATCCTTTTAGGGCTGGTGGATACTTTGGTTCCCACTCTATGGCCACACTCTGGCTCACTCCAGCCATTTAGTGGCAGAAGGCTGCTGTATACTAAGTCTGTCTTCGCCGTAGCTCCCCCAGCTGCCTATGTGCTATGGGGCGTCTTCTCCATTTTGACTTGCCTTCCTCTTGGTTTTCACTCTCATAGATTGACCCTGAGTCAGTCCAGGGCATGTGAGATGATAATCAAGGTTATTCAGCTAAGTTGCAGAAGAGCCACCTTAGTCTGTACCCCAGGCTTTACCGAGTAGACAGGCCAAGTGGCTCGAGCATCAGTTCATTTCTCACAGATCTAGAAGCTGAAATCTCAGATCAAGGAGTCGATCAGTTTGGTCCCTGGTGAAGATCTGGTTGGTTTGTAGACAGCCACTTTCTCTCTGTGTCTTCACTGGGTAGAGAGAAGGTGCTCTTTAGTGTCTCTTATAAGAATGCTGATCCTACTGTGGGAGTCTCCCCTCCTAACTCCATCTAAACGCACGACTTTCCAGTAGCCCAGCTACACCAGTGTCAGAGCCTCGGCATAGGAATGACTCAGACACTAAGTCCATAACAGGCAGCTTAAGACTGAGGATTAAAAGAGCATGCCACCAAGAGACTGTGGCTGGCAGGAGGTGACATCTGAACTGGTTGGGTGGTGTTGCAGCCAGATGATGCAGAGGAATCATAGTGTCATGGGAAGAGAACGTTTGGTGGCATCACATGCCACCTCAGCCGCTAACTGTGGCTGTAAAAGATTTTCTTGCTCTCTCCTAACTTGCCTGTTTTTCTCTGTCAGTGTAAGGCACTGACACTCGCTCCAGAGGTTTCCCACTGGTGTCTTCCTCTCAGTCCGTGAAGAAATAGCTGTGGGTCCGTTGTTTGTATGTCATAGGACAGACACTGTGTTAGGAAGGGAAATTAAATTAAATTCATGCCTATGCTTGAAACTGGGTATGGAATGGGTCCACGCCCTTGATACTGACACATGTCATGTCATAAGGGTCAGGAATATAGACACCTGAAACATTGAAAGAATTGAGAACTGTGCCATTGGGGACTGTGTCCTATTTTGAAGAGGAGGCCTGTTTGGACTTTACTAGGGACTTCAAGTTTGTATCCTCTCCAGAAAGTCACATGGTGTAGCCCTCCTCCCCCCTGGTGATGCTGTTTGTCATGAGCCCTTTGGCATCATGGAGGTTAGATGTTGAGAGTATGCCCCTCATGTCAGGATTAGTGTTCTTAGAAGAGGAGACACTGGGGGGCTGGAGAGATGGCTCAGCAGTTAAGAGCACTTGCTGCTCTTGCAGAGGATCCAGATTTAGTTCCCAGCCCCCATGTTTCAGCTCTCAACTCTCTGTAACTCCAGCCCCAGAGATCCAGTGCCCTCTCCTGGCTTCCTGAAGAATCCATATGCATGTGCACATTCATACACACAAATATACACAGACACATCTGTACTCATTAAAAAATAGTTCTGTTTTTTAAAGATTTTTAATTAAATTTTTAAAAATTCTTAAAGAAAATAGTCTCCGTATATGGGTCCCTCCTGGTCCCTTATGGATGAATGAAAGTAACTCAGATCAAGTAATTGTGGGAACAGAATTCCATAGCAGAACTAGGAGAAAGAACTATTTGTAACTCTATTACCAGAATATATATATATACACACGTACACACACACAACACACACATACACACACATATATGGTATTTCTTAAATGCCAGGTAGGCTTGAAAATGGGAAACAGAGATATTTGAAGGTAAAAGTGAACTTGGGTGCTAAAACCAAATGCTGAGTTTCTTTCAAAGCCAGAAATAGATTTACCTACATCGTCATCACATGATAAGCACCCAATCAGAAGCCAGCCTGACCACCAAAGGCCTCCTTACCATCATGTCTTCACTGACGTCCCATAGATATGGAGCTGAGATACTGGTTTCCTGTTATAGCTTGACGTGAAGAACCCTCCATTCAGCCTGCAATCGTTAAATCACATCCTTATGTGTAAGAGGCCAGATCTGACAATGGCTGAAGGCAGGTGGTTGGTAATCCCTCTCCCTTATTTTTTTGTGTCTTTTAAATTAATTTTCAATTAGGCTTTGAAAGGACAAAGTATAAAATCAACTAACTTGCAATTAATTTCAACAGTAATTATGCAAAAATTCTAGACATGTGAAAGATGGGGAACATGGAATAATTAGTTGTGGGTTTTTTCACTACTGTAATTACAGTGATGAATATGCATGAGACCATTTGGGAAAGGAACTCACAGCAAGCAATTGTGTGTAATTAAACTTTTAGCTGGCAGTGTTGTGTTGTAGTCTCTTCAAACTGTTAGCAAAGTCTGCCCAAACAAATATCCCCCGAAATATAAAGACACTTGCCATCCTTCTTGTATTAATTATGTGGGTTTCTAGTTTCCTTGAGCCATTTGTATGGCGTTCATGACTGTCCAGGGTGTGACCTGAACAATACGTGGAAGACTTTGACAACATCAGCTCAGCCTTTCCGTGGATACCACTTGATTTCAGTTCATACTGCCATTAAGGACTTTTGGTAGACATTTATTAAGGGTATCAGTACGTGTGATGCAGTATGTGGAGATGGGAGTACAGCCATAGTGTAATCACAGCACCTCCTGTGGTAAAGCACTTGCCCACTATTGAGGTGTTATTATACCATCCTCCATGCAAGACCTGCTCAGTTACTCACCCACTAATTGGCAGGTGGAGATTTGGGCCCAGGTTGTTTTAGCACTAAGACGACTCAGCCATTCACTCTCCTTTTTTTCCAAGCAGAGAGTAAGAAGGAACCCGTTTCAGTCCCCATTGTAGATGCAAGATGGCATTTATATCTCCCTTCTTTCCAAGATCTGTGTTTCCACAACAGGCAGGCATGTCAGAAGTGCACAGCCAGCAAAGCCAGGCCCTGAGGAAGAATCGTGAAGAATAACAGCAGAAGTGGTGTGGAGGATGGGCTGGTAGTAACAGCTACTGAATCACTGGTATCTATTGAGCCTTCACACTGTTTGCAAGTCACTGTGCTGTTCTTAAAAAATACTTCCAGAGCATTTTACTGAAAAACTAGGCTTAGGGGTTTTAAGTAATTTGCCAGGATGAAAAGCTAGTGAATAGAGAAGCCAGGATCCACACTGAAGGCTGGGCTTCAGAGCATCATCTGTAACCCCTCTTCAGGGATACAGGCTGCATGCCCCAGGTAGGAAAATGTCCCAACAGAGGTTGTCTTCAGTTTTGCTCCATGCTTTCAGAACCAAAATTTGAGTTAGAAATCTCAATAAATGCCCCTAGTTGTATAGGAGATGATAATTGGGTAGGTACAAAGAACTTTCTAGAATCCTCATAAGAAAGAATGAGATCAATGTGGATTGTGTCGTAAGGTTCCCATTTCTGAGGATCTTGCCAAAGGAGGCTGCTCTACTTGGGCCCCCTTTCTTTGAGGTTGTTGGCCACCTTCTATAACAGTGTGTGAGATCTAAAGGCAATTGCAATTCACCAAAAGGTCCAGCCTAAGCTACAGTTGGTGCTATCTGCACAGCCTTTCTCCACTTCTCAGTAAGCTCAATGGTTTTTAGTCTTTAAAAAAAAAAAAATCTCATCATAGGCATGCTACCAGAGTGCCATTAGCAGAATAGGGAAGAACCTTTCGCCAAGTGAAGCAATTTCCTTGTTCTGTAATTAAAGCAATTTGGGAGCTGAATGTATTGATGAGCAAACTTACTGAAGTGAGGCAGAAGTGGTTTGCAGGGAGCAAGAGTGTCAGAGGAAATCAGAGGGTCTCTAGAGTGTGCCCTGTGAGTCCCCATCATAAGCCCGCTGTCCCAAGTAGGTCAAATCTGTATTGCTATGTTGGAGGCAGCAAAACAGGGGTGCTGGGGTGCTGAGAAGCAAGCAGTTTTCTCCCTCCAGATACAAACCAGCCTGCCAGCCAGCGGTGTGTGCACTCGGCTCACCTCCCCTCTCCTGACCTCGCCTTGTTGGAGGGTGTTTGTTTTTGTGTGCTTTCCCCTGCTCTGGTCCCAACCTTTAGGAAAGTTTCCCAGCAAGCTGGCTCAGTATTTTGGGCATTTCTACTCTTGGCTTATCGTATCAGCACTGCAGAAGTTCCCCAAGGGACAGAGCTCCAGGTTGACTCTTGTTCTTGTGCACCCTAGCCCTCAAGCATAGCAATGCCTTCCCTGTGAGCTACCCAGCTCCATCCCCTCTTCACTCATAAGTGACCAGAATTTTCTAATCTAAAATATATGTTTTTCAAGCTCCACTGAGACTCAAGATCAATATTTTCTTCATTTGACATTTGCTTTATTCTTGATTCTAACAAACTCCATGGATTTGGGGTAAGTTAAGGCAACAAAGCCTTGACCTTTTCTGTAGCTTCTCTAATCAGAGGGATTCTCACCTTCAGTTGTGTGTGTTGCCATCATGCACCAGCAGGAACCCCTCAGTTTAGTCTTTTCCTAGGAGAAGCCCCAGCATTCTCTTTCACCCACGCCTCTCCTTCCAGTCTTTGTTGATGAGAAGTGATTACTGAGGAATGGGAAGTACCCGGCTTCACAAGGTTAGCCTGCAGTTGTTCCCTCCTGCAGTGTTAAACGTGTTGAAGGGCTATTTATACATCGTGACGGTGTGAAAGGGTGTGCAAGTTTATGTGTCAGGGTGCCCATGCACCCATGGGTGTCGGGAGACCACAGGCCAGTCTGAGGTGTTGCCCTCAAGCTCTGTCCACCTTGATTTTTTGTTTTTTTAATTTTTAATTTTTTTTTTTTTTACATTTTTAAAATTCTTGTTTTGTGAGAGTGAAGGTCAGAGTACAGTTTGGAGTAGTTGCTTCTCTCCTTCCACCGTTGGGTCCCAGGGATTTAACCCAGTCCTCAGACTTGGCAAAAGGTGCTTTTACTACTGAGCCACCTTTCCAGCTATCACCCTGGTTTTTTGAGAGTCTGAGACCTGGAGCTCCCTGATTAGGCTAGGCTAGCTGGCCACTGAGCTGCTGGGCTCTCTGCTTCTTTAGCTCTGACACTCAATGTGTGAATCACTGTGCCCAGAGTTTTACCGGCTCCTAGAAATCAAACTCATGGTCCGTGCTTGAGTGAAAAGCACTTTACCAACTGAGCTGTGCCCTTGTATGGCACACAACTCTCATACACAAGAAGAAGCGACCCTGCTAGAAGTGGCACAAACAACATTTGTATTAAGACTCAGAATGGGGTGGGGCTGAGGAGATGGCTCAGCAGTTAAGAGCACTGGCTGCTCTTCCAGAGCTCCTGAGTTCAATTTAGCATCCACATGGCAGCTCACAGCTGTCTGCATCTCCAGTTCCAGGGATCTGACACCCTCACAGAGACATAATGCAGGCAAGACACCAATGCACATAAAATTCTAAAAATATAATAATTAAATTATTATTTTTTAAAGACTCAGAATGGGAAGTTCTTCTGAACCAAAGGGATCGGGAAGATTTGCCATGTGTCCTCCTACTCTGCCGGAATCGTTATAGATTAACAAGACTGAGCAGCGTGTTTATCTGCCTTCACACACGATGCTTCAGAACAGCTGGGGTTTAGGTTTGTCCTGTTGAGATCACAGGGGAAATCAGTAATCATGTCTGATGATGTGTACTCCCCCTCTAAAGCCCATGAAGAATGCAGTTATCTATCTCCTGCATGTGTGTGTTCAATTAGTGCAGTTGGATGGACATAGATACTATCACAGGAGGGGCCTTGCTGGGATGAAGAAGGGCCTTACAAACTCCAGACACACGAGTGCCTGTCAGTTGGTATGAACTTGTTTGCTCCTGCCTGCGCATCCTTCATCCTAATCCTTGGTGTAGACCTTATGTGGGTGGGAATGGCAGTGTCTCCCTGGTGTGCTGGGTAAAAATATCACCAGAAAGAATACTTGGTTTATGAAAACAACAGAATTAAGCTAGAGACCCTTTACTTCTGGTCAGGAGTAATTCCTCATTTGCTCTGACTCGGAATTCTTAAATGGGAGAGAAAGCTCATCAGGAGTCCAGAAAATTAAATCCTTATTAGAGAGGGGAACATTCATTCACAAATTCTTGAGTGGTGCTAATAGTGCTTATAATAGCTGATGCTGTGTGTGGTAAGAGTCAGGGCTGGTGGTAGATCATAAACCCATAATTTACGGCTTATTATTATGGATTGGCTTTGCAGATATTATAGTGGAGTGTGTGTGTGTGTGTGTGTGTGTGTGTGTGTGTGTGTGGTGTAAAGCTGATCTTGGTGCTTAGAAGTGAGAAGGACAGACTGTAACTATGACTGAGATGCGACTCCAGCCCTTGAGAAGCTCAGTGTCTTTTGGCCGGAAACTATCAGCATCAGTAACTCCACAAGGAGATCAGGCTGAGCCTTGAAGTATAGTAGCAGGGCATCAAAGTAGGAGACTGGAGCACAAGATGATATTTCTAAATATTTCCAAATGTCAGAGGAAATGTAGCTCAGCTGTCCATGTGAGTCCTGGGGTTGACTGGTGTGTGGACAAGGAGGCTGAGCTGGGAAGGATATACCAGGCTAAGAGAGCAACAGCCCTCTCTTTAGGGACTTAGACAACAACATACCTCAAGAGTCCTATCATCATAAGACCAGCCTCACTCCCAGCTCTTCTCAAGCTTAATTGAACTTTACTTCTGGCTCAGGGTCTTAACGTTTGGGGTTCCACCACTGACAGGGGCTCTGGTCATTTAAAGGCCCATCTCAGGAGATAATCTACCAGCAGTTCACTCCCATAGCCACTGAGAGAATTCAGGTCCTTGTGAGTCAGGCGTCAGCTCCTCCTGGGCTGGCTGTTGACAGGAGGTCCGGTTTCAATAAATGACAGCATATCTTCACAGAAGATGCACTCACTATAGAATTACTATACTGGTTCTAGGCCTGGGGCTGGGAAATCCAAATTGAATATGAAGCATCTTCTGGAAGCAAGACATTCACAAAACAAGCAAAAACACTAAAACATGGAATTGGAGGATATGGTAGCAAAAGGTTACATGAGTCAATCTGAATATACCCCCCATGCACAACACTGGAACAACTTGAGCAATAGAATAAATAGTATCTTTGTCTATCTCATGCTGCTATAACAAAATGCCCATGAATGGATAATGGTAAAGAGCAGAAATGTATTCTCCAGAGGCTGGAAGTCTGAGATCAAGGGGCCATACATTGATGTCTAATGAGGACTGATCCATGTTTCCAAGACAATAATTCATCTCTTCCTCTAGAGCTAAGAATGCTGGGTCCTCAAGTGACAACAGGGCAAGCTCACCAAGCAGTCCATAAGACAGCTTTTTCAAGGGCCTTATCCATACCACAGAAGAGCACTTATGACCTAATCACTCTTAATGGTCCAACCTTTGAATACATTGATGACAAGTCACACCTGAATTTGCAGGGGACAAAATCAAAGCATAGTGTTAGGGATGTGGCTCAACTGGTAGAGCACTTGCCTCATGAATATTGCTGGATTGTTGCTCATAGACTAGAATAAAATGCATGAGTACATCTAATGCAAATAACAAGAGGAAGTAAGAGAATGAGTGAATGAATGAGAGAAGTGGCAAATACATACTCCTGGTAGAAAATTTCCAGTGAATGAAAAACAGAAGCAAATGAATGAAGGAAATTGAAAACAATGTCACTATGGGAACAAACATAGTAATAACTGCAGGTAAGATCCTTGGTGAATGCTAAAATTAGTGGGGGAAAGCTGAATCAAAATCAGGATATTTGCATATTAAAGGCTTTCCCTCAAGATAATTAGTAACTGCTGTGGGGAAATGAAAATGAGTTCCAGGCCAGCCTGCATTACAGAGACAAGACACACTCCCAAGTTAGTATTGTTGTGCTTTATTAAGGTATGGTGTGTTTAAAATTGCAGATATCTGCTAATGTCTGGACTACTTATGGTAAGCTACACTAAAAAAACCTGAACAAAAGGAATATAGGAGCTAATGGTTACCTATGGGGGAGGTGGGGCTGGAAGGAAGACAGAGAAACAGCTTATTTCTCTTGCCTTTTCAGCTTTGAAAAGTGCACGTAGAGCCTATGCAGAAAATAAAATCTTAATTAAAATAACTAGCTGAGGTAGTTCTGAGGTTCCCAGTGTCCCTTGTCTGTCCTGTAATGATTACTCCCATGTACCAGTGACTGGACGTCTTTTGACTCCCTGACTGTGCTTAGTAATGTTTAAAGAGTGAAGAAATGGGCTCTGTGCTGGCTGGAGCTCCACAGAGTTCATTCTCCTATCATCTTGATCCTTGTGGATCGGTGTCCCTCTTCCTGCAGAGGGCAGCTTGGGCCCTCAGTCAGCAACAGAAAGGCTTTGATTTCTCACTTGCTTGTTTTATCTTTAATGTTTAAAATGTGTGCCCGAACTCCAGCCTGTCTTGGTAGGCTGGAGGGCTTTCAACAGGGATACATGGGTTCTAAAGTGGCCCCAGGGAAACTTCGTTCTTATTTCCCCTTTAAGAATCAAGCAGATAATACATAGTCCCAGATCCTGTAGTTATTCATCTATTATGGAACAGTCAGGTCCTGTGACCTGCTGCCCAGGAGGGCCCTGGTGTTGGAATGAAGCCTGAAGAGCCTTGTCTTAGAGAACATTAAAATGCCCCACCTCTCCGCCAAGCCTTTTTGTCAAGAGGCATAAACATGAGACATCCAAGGAGAAGACAGGATTGCTCGGGCAGACAATACTGCTCAGCCTCCCGGGGAGATCATGGTGGCAGAGAGCAGACAGATGTATTAATCATTCAAGGGCTTCATGTCTGATCTTGAGACCAAGTTTGCTGTTTCCTGTAGGAACATTTTAGTAGCTTGCTTCTGAGACTACAAAAGAAGCAAGAATCAGCCAGGCATCATGGTGAATATCTGTAATCCCAGTGCCCAGGAGGCAAAGACAAGAGGATTAGGAGTATAAAGCCAGCCTGGGCTACATAGATGGACTCTGTCTCAGAACAGGGTAAGGGAGCAAAAGCCAGAGGAGAAGAGTTGTATTCGATCTCTCCTTGATTTCTTGATGTCTCTATTTTTTTTTTTTACACTAGTAGTTATATCTTCTGGCCGTAATTGCTAGTGTTCTGCATGGCTAGACTAACTTTTCAGAATTAGCTCATATGTGGGATAATCATATGCTGAGTTATGGGAGTCTAAACAGTCATCGTCATAACTCTGCTACTTCCACAGTGGGACAGAAGAGCAGCCAGAGGCAACGCTCAAGTGAATGGGTATGACGGTGTGTCAATCAAACTTTATTTATAAAAACAAAACAACAAAAACAAGCATTAGGTCAGCCTTTAGCCATCCCTGGATAGAGCATAGGTGCTGGAAGGCATTCAGGCTGTAGAAGACTAGAGGGAAAGATTTTAGAGACCTCTGTTGATCAGTGTTTGGAACATGGGTTGGTTCTCCTAGGCCATAGAACAGGGAGTGTGCCAGGAGCTTAATTTCTGCTGGAAAAGAACTTTACAGATAAGGAGAGGAAAATGTGGAGGCAGTGAAGAGAAGGACAAGACAAGAAGTTGAGGCAGCCAACAGTGGTCACTTGGAAGCAGAATGAGGAAGGTGTGGCCCTGGGTTGAACATAACTGAAAGCCCTCACCCAGTCTAACACCAGAGCCTCCGTCTGCAGGAACTGGCTGGAGATGCCCTTGGAGGATCCGTGTTGGGACCAGAGGGGATTTGTTCTCTCTGCACCTACTAATGAGATTTTATTTGCATTGACTTTTAGACAGATTTTTTTTCTCTCCCCAGCTTATTGGGTGAGCCTTTTCCCTGCAGTATTATCTGTGGGTGATTATGCCATACTCCCCAACTGATCAAAGTACCCTGCTCTCAAATCCTGCTGGAGTTAGCATATTCTGCCCTGGCCGCTGTCACAGAAGGCTCAATAAACCATTGCATTGTAACTCAGCAAGCCTTATTACTGGACCAGAAACCAACTGACCATTGAGTTTAAAGAATGACTGCTAAGCATTTAATTTTACAGCTTCCACCAAACACTCCAGGTAAATAGATACAGTAAGCAATAGAAATAGTAATTCTGCACACAGTCCTTACTCAGCAAATTCTGGGAGGCACGGATATTCATTTAAGTTGCTTGCAGGAGCAGCTGAGACTGTCCTGAGAGGAATCCCAGGATGCTAAAGCTCTACCTTGTGCAGAAGAGGGGACTCCTCCCTCCAAGCTTTGACTCTAGTGGGTCAATTC
This sequence comes from Mastomys natalensis, assembly GCA_021653895.1. Classification (NCBI taxonomy): domain Eukaryota; kingdom Metazoa; phylum Chordata; class Mammalia; order Rodentia; family Muridae; genus Mastomys; species Mastomys natalensis. The sequence goes on from JAJTUV010000205.1 coordinate 1,618,719, forward strand.
ATCTCATCTACACATCTGTGCTGTCTTCTCTGGCGTTTGCTCTTGCTTTGTTTAACACCATTCTGTGGTCTGCAGTGGGAATGGTGGGAAGGAACTCTGGCTCTCCATGCCCACAGCACTCGTCCCTTGATGTTTTTTTAAGTGATAACCTAATTGAGCAAAGTTCTGAAAAGGCCACCCAGGCCCTGGCTTCCAATTACCCTCATCATGAAGTCTTGGAAGCAATCTGAATTCCTATTAAAAAAAAGAAAAGTCCCCTTCCACCTTGAATAGCCAATTAAATGCCTTCCCCTCCAGCCAATTCGGAAACTGCTCTGGCCCCCGCTTCTTGACTGAGAGGCCATTAGTCAGCTACTTCCTTAGGGTGTCTCTAGGTTATTCCTCCTCACAGATTACTAGATCCGAGGTCTCAGAGCCTTAGCAGGGTACCTCAAGTCTTCACTATCCTCAAGAGCTGTCCTTGGGATGAGCAGGTTAGAAATTGATGGGGAGAAGAGCTTTGTCTGAGGTGATGGCTTAGTTGGTAAAGTGAATTAGGTCTCCAGAACCCATAAAAGAAGCTAGAGACAGCCAGCTCTACCAATCTCATGACCCCAGGGCCAGCTCTACCTGTTGATCAGATGAGGTGGAGGGACTGCTCTCCCAAGTGCTGCAGCAGGTGAGGGGCAGGGCCAGCTCTCCCACTCTGATGACCTTAGGGCCAGCTCTCCTGGCTGCCACTGGTGGCAAGGGGCAAGAGGAGAGAGACCTTTCTTCTCCTCGCCTATGCTGCTGCATGGACAGTGGGCCCTGCACCTCACCTGGGCAGCAGGTTAGAGCTAGCTGGCCCTCGTATCAGGGTTTGCTGCTGATCTGGCTCCGGGGCAGGAGAGCGGAGTGCTGATAGGCTGACCAGCTCAAATTCCCTCTCAGGCCCCCCCCAACATCTACCCCATTGATGAACTGCTGGAGTACGTGAAGGGGCTGATCGTACAGATCCAAAATTACAGGATCTCCATGACACAGGGCAACAACTGTGGATCTGAGAGGAGGCCCAGTGAGGTTCCAGTATCATAGTCTAACAGAAACCAGAGGCCTTGTATCAGGCCGAAAGCCATTGCCCTGAGCATTTGTAAGCAAAGAAGAGTGGGAAAAGGGGGTTACTGTGAGACACACCATAGCATGCTACAACTTCCATGAGATTTATTTTTCTCTGTTGAGGGGGAGTTTGTAAGGGTGGAGGTCAGATATAAGGGGAAGGGGAGATGAGTAGGATTGGGGTATATGATATAAAATTCACAAAGAACTAATAAAAAGGGTGTTTTGTTTATTTGTTTGTTTGTTTTATTTTGTTTTTAAAAGCTAGAGTTAGTGTACGTTTGCAATCCCAGAGCTGCAGAGACAGAGACAAAGGCAGGTCCCTGGGCTTGTTCACCAGGCAGCCTAGCCTGCCAGGGCCCAGGCCGTCCAGCGAAAGACCCTGTCTCAAAAGTGTAAGGTGGGCAGAGTTGAGGAACAGCCAAGGTTGTCCTCTGGCCTCTTCATGTTTACACACATACACACACAAGCACATACACACATACCATAAAAAAGAAGTTGGGGAAGGATACCCATTGCCAATTTCTCTGGAGTTTCTGGTTTGAGGGAAACTTGCCCCAATTTTCCCAGCGGTTAAGTACAGGTTATGGGGGTGGGGCCTGGTAGCACTGGAAACTCTTTTATTATGAGAATGACTGAAATTCCAGGGATATATCTACCAGTGTCCCACTCCCATCCTGGGACTTGCTTCTTTGCTATCATCTCTCTGTCCCTCTATCCTTCCTCTTCTTCCTCCTCTTCATCCTCCTGCCCCTCACTCACACTGTGAGTATAAACTTAGAGCCTGTTCTAGCTCTGCAGGCCCCCTCAGCAGTCTTTAAAGCCATTTGGCAGCTGGTCTTTACCCCACCACCAACTTCCCTTTGGGTGGAGACCTAGCTGTTACTGGTTGTGGTCTGATGCTCTGCAGCCCCAATATTCCCATCACCCCCTCCTTTTCAGTTAATTTTAGCAACTTGAGTTGCCATGGTAATGGTTCAGTGGGGTTTTCATGGCACCCTTTTGATTCAGTCATTTACTGGTCTGCCCTTTAGATTAAGCTTTTTCAATCCGCATCTAAATTGGGACAGGAGATGTGCTTGGAATAGGGATGCACAGAGGTGATGAGCCCTTAGGATGTTTGTTTTAAACAGGAAAGTCGGGGTGAGTGAGGGATGCCCGTGCTTTACTGTCACCAAAACAGTGCCTTGAGGCTAGTGGCCTTGAAAGAACATGAGTGCAGAGGCCATAGTAGGAGTGCTGGAGATGAGCACCTCCAAGCTTAAAGCACCCCTAGATGTGGGCTCTTATGAGTTCACTCAGCTCAATTAAAAAATAATAATAGACTAAATGTTTATATTAACTCTGGTGGCCGCAGGCTCTGAATCCCAGTTTTACAGTGAGTTTTTTGAAGGGTGGAGTTAGTGGCCCTTAGTCATCCATCTAGTGCCTGGCAAACAGGACAGGATGCTAACTCTGCCTCTAAACCCCCCAGACCTGGACTAACTACTGGGCATCCTGATCCTTTTAAGTGGATGCACCTGTGCTTACATTCCATTTCCCCCCACCCTGATCCTCACAGTCCCTGAGATTAGAAAAAGTTAGGGAAACTGAACGTTGGACTAGGGCAGGTTCTGCTGGGGACTCAGAAGAAGTGGGATTTGAGGCATTTGGAGACATGAGTTAGAAGGGGATGGGGGAACAGGGGAGTCAGAGGGAGAAAGAATGAATAAACAGGCCTCGTGGGAAAACACAGCTCAGACCCCGCTGCAGCCAACCCAGGAAAGCAGCTTGTTGTGGCCTGCTCTAGGACAGCCATGCAGACAGACTGCTGTCTCTGAAACAATCCAGGAAGCCAATGAATCCCAGTAACAGTGGGCCCCAATCAGCAAGGGCATGATTAGTGACTGACTGCCTCCTCACTTGTGTCTCTGCTTCCAATTAAGAAACGAGTATTAGAAGGCAGACTTGCTCCTTTACTGATTGCACAAGACTCCTCATGGCAGTGAGATCCTCAGCCTTTCTGCACCAGCAGCCACCATTCAGTACGCGCGCGCGCGCACGCACCACACACACACACACACACACACACACACACACACACACACGCACCTACACCGAGAAGCTGTGCCTTGCCTCTATAGGCACTCTCTGCCATCAGCTTGCCTCAGTCACCTGTTAGGTCTCTCAGATCCTGCGACATTCTAGGAACTGTATTCTCGGCCCTTCAAGCTTAGGCTGGTATGAGCTTCCTGCTGTTTCTCTGTGAAACTACTTTTCTAGCCCAAGAGGTTGTGGGACACAGGGTTTGCAGGGCCAAACACTAGACAAGTCATAAATGTCTGAAGGACCTTGACTATTGTGTCTGTGGCTAATTCAAACAGCCATGTTCAAAACCACTAGATAAACACTTGGGACCTGAGTACCATGATTACAAGCTGTGATTCTACCCTTGAGAGGTAGAAAGTTCTGAAAAAGTTGGGGAGGCAGCAGAGCCAGGCCCAGGCTACAGGTCCTTGTGTCCGGTTAGCGTCTTAATCACATAGGAAGGAAACCACATTGCCTTCACACTTCTGACCTATATTTAAGTGGTCCCAGGTAGATGTCATTGCCCCCACCAAACATATAGAGGACTGTTCCAGAGGAATGGGACTCTGTTCTGATATACAGACACCTGCTGTCTTCTGTCACCCTGAGCTGATTCAACCATGAAGTTTTTTATTGTCTCATTGTCTGATTCCCCCGATTGAACTAGGGCCTCACATGCCAGATAAGGTCTCCACATCTGAACTGCCCCAGCCCCCGTTTTACCTGCTCTGAAACAACACCCTTAGTAGGCTTGATCAATGAAACCTGTCTTTATATTGCTTCGTTTTCCCGGATGTGGGTTACATGGACCTGGGCTCCACTTTCAGCTCCATCACTTCTGGGCCTTGTGACCTGGGACAAGCTTCTTGCCTGTGAATCTAAGTGAAGCGTCACTGAGAAGCGCATTCTATCAGAGATGCCCAGCTAGAGCCACCATTAGGGCCCTCTGCCACCCTCCCCCAGGAAGTTGTTATTGAGGCTTCAATGTTGTACAGGGATGAGCAAGCAAGGGTACACTCTGCCCTTGTAGGGTTACATTCCAGTAGAAAATAGGGACAATTGATAGTGGATAACAATGAGTAGAGACAATGGTGCCTGGGAATTTACCCACCTACCCATCCTAGGGAGTAACTGAGGCTGAAAATGGACACTTAGTGTCTTGAAAACACACAGGGAGCCCAGCAGGTCTATAGTAGCACGAGACAGAAAGAGGCAACACTGAAGGTCAGAGTGGCCACAGGGACAATAACTGTCCAGCCTGGACACCAAGTGAAGACCCCTGCTTTGTGCTGAGCATGTGGGAAGCCACTGAGGGTTATGAGCTGAGGACTGACCCGAGCAAGTGAATCTGTGTCTTAAAGGAACATCCTGTAACTATTTGGAAAGGAGACTAGAGTGCTGGAGTTGGGGGCAAGGTGTAGGTGACAGTGGCTGGAGAAGGAGACTCTGAGACAGGGCTCCAGTGTTGAGACAGCAGGACCCATGATGCAGGATCCTGATTGGTTTTGGGTTCCTTGTCAAGCACCTGCTGTCCCTGGGACAGGAACAAAATGAACAGCCTTGCCTTCCAAGGCACCTGGGGGCCCTGGGTCAACGTGCTCATATCAGGAATCTCAAGAAGCAGTGAATTTGCTCATGGCTAATAAAACTCCCCCCTGGGGCCCTGGATGGAATGCTTCCGTCACTAGCCCATTCCCTGAATTATTCAGATAGTTTTCTGCGCTCCAGCTGCCAGTGTGCGCACTCAGCATTTCCCTGGGTGATAAGGTTTTGCAGGCAGAAGTGGCTCTGATGAACTGATTACGGAGGGAGCTAGGAGCAGCTCTCAATGTGGTAAACTCACAAGAGCAGCCATGGACTCCCTGAGAATTTAAACAGAATCAGTTCCTGCTGCTCAGTCTTGTTGAGTGTGGGAGGTGCTGGGTGGCGTTGCTCACTCCTCCAAGGACCAGGTGAACAGCTCTGGGTTCCCAGTACTTGGCAGGTTCCTGTCTGTAACAGTGACACTAAACCTCAGCTGCTCAGGCCAGGGCTGCTGCAGGAAGAGAACAAGGCCGAGACAATCCATATCAGCTTACATCCTTCTAGCTTAGAACTGATGCCACAAGACTGATGCTTATGTTCAAAGGCCAAGGATGTCCCCACTTGGTTGATTGAAAGACAGCCTCTAGAATGATGGGAAAGCGGTCTCTTGAAAGATGATGAACGCTCTGTCTATAGCCACATAGTAGTGGGGCTCATGAAATCTCCTCTGCCTTGTGGCATCATCACAAGGAACCTAGTAAAGGCTCTGAAAGTCCTGAAATCATAGCTATTAGTAAGGGCAGGTGTGGCAGGTGCTTACTTTGTCGGTCATCATTCCTAATTTTATTCTCAAAAGGTAGAGTTGAGTAGCTGACTAACACTGGGTAGTTTATCAAGCATACAATATTTACTCTCTCATTCTTAACAAAGTTTGCCAACCTAGTCTACACCACTATAAAATAAACTTTCATCTAGTGGAGCTCTGGTTGGTTGGCAGGAGGGAGGAAGTATTTTGTCTGTGGCTAACATTGTTCTTTTGCTTTATCCTTAATAATTAACATGGCTTTTTATGATGAGAATCGAGTGCAATTTAGAAGCTGTAGGCATTAAGGTAATATATCTATCTCCATCAAACAGAATCAGGTGGCCAGGCCTGTGTGGTAAGTTGGTTTGCAGCACAGGGGCCAAGGTAATTTGATAGGAAAGGATAAGCCGGTGCCACACTGGTGCCGGGGAAGCTGGCTGTCTGGTGGATTGATAAAAAGCACCTTGACCTTTATCTTGTTCCATAAACAGGAATTAACTAGCAGTACATCATCGATGTAAATGGAGGCACTAAAGCTATATCTTTCCTTCTGGGTAAAAATTTAGGTGAGGGTTCCTTGGATAGTATAGAGCAAGCACAAACCATTAAGAAGGAATTGCTGCAGAGGGCTTTATTAAATTCAGAAAGAAGATGAAAGACACATTTCTCTTGAAAAAGACACTGTAAAGGAAATGAAAAATGAAACCACAGTTTGGAAGAGAATTTGTAAAACACAATGGGATAAACATCTGTGTCCCAGAACAACTGAAATACTCTTACTCGATAGTAATAAGCCAGCCGTCAGTTTTACTACACTTGATTTTACTTTACTTCTTATACATGTATATGTTTGCATGTTCACGCCACCACCTGGTTGTGGAGGTCAGAGGAGGTTTATGGGAACCAAGTCTCTCATTATTGTACCATGTGGATCCCAGGAATTGAACACTGGTTTTGAGGCTTGGTGGCAAGCCCCTTGGTGGCTCACCAGGTGAGCCATCTCACAAAAGAATAGCATAGGAAGGCATGGAAGACTCCAGATCTTGATTGTGGGGTTAGTTGTGTTCACTTTTCCAAACTCATCTATCTGCCTTACATATTAAAGAGGAAATTTTATTGTGCATAAATGACACCTTAATAAACTTGATTTGTTAAAGTATTCAGTCTGAAGAAATTAAAAGGCATACAAGAGTTGATTCCCTGCCATGCACGTGCATGAACACACACATACACCGCCCCCACCCCCTGACACACACACACACACACAAAGTAGGAATGTTGAGTAGTCAGTTTGAGGCATACCAAATACTCCAGAAACAGGAATTCAGCACTCAGGAAGTCAGGCCTTGGGGATTAGGAGCCATCTTTAAACAATGTGCCCTTGGTCTGAGGTGTCCCTGGAAGGTGGGCAGTGAGGTTTGAGCCCTGAGGTCCTTCATTCCTGTGAGGATATGAAGAGCCCCACACCCCCACATAGAATCTCCCTGCATCTCCATCTCCTCATCTTCCAGAGCTATGTGGAACATTCTCTAATATAGCCGATTTTTACACTGTTCTACTGTAATCAAATATCTGAAATGTGGTTGCTCTATAAAGGAAAAAAAAAAAAAAAGTTGTTCTGTTCAAAGTTCTATGAGTCAAGAGCCTGTGTTTACTGGGGACTTACTAAGATGGTGCAAAATGCTACACATTGGGAGGGAGGGAGGGAGGGAGGGAGGGAGGGAGGGAGGGAGGGAGGGAGGGAGGGAGGGAGGGAGGGGAGGAAGAGGGAGAAAGGAGAGAAAGATTGCATCCCCAAGTCTCTTTGTCAGGAGGTGTGTGGGTATGGGTATGCATGAGCAATCTTCATTGTCATTTCTCGGGTGCTGTCTACCCCTTACCCTTTGAGGCAGGGCCTCTCAGGCCTGGGGCCAGCCCAGTAAGCATGGCTAACTGGGAAGTGAGCCCCAAGAGTCCACCTGTCTCTGCTTCCCAGGGCCGGGATTACAAATGTGTGTCATGATTTCCAACTTTTATTTAATGTGGGTTCTAGGGATTGAACTCAGGTCCTCATGAGTTTGAGGTAAGCAGCTTACATACTGCGTAGGGCTCCCTAGCAGTTTCCCTTTCCTTAGAAAGCCCCATAATTCTGTCGTGGGTTTTCCACCCTGGTGACCTTATCAAATCCTAGTCACCTCCTCAAGGCCCCACTTCTAGACACACTGTTAGAGTAACTTTGTACCCTCTTAAGACTGCAAAATGGGGGTGAAGTTCTAACTCATGAGAACTTGAAGTGATAGACTGTAAAGCAATATGTAAACCATAGCTGTGCTCTTTGAACTTTAGTAATCAATACATCTTCCAAATACTTCATGGCAGTGTATGTTATGTAAATTTTAAAATAGGAGTAACATTATACAGAAACAGCATAATTATTAAATCAAGCTGTGATGATGGACATTTACATTTTGTCTGTTATATTTACTATTACAAACAGTGTTTCATGAACGCTGGTACTAAAATGTAATTTCTGGGCTGGGGCCGTAGCACAATGGTAAAGTGCTTGTCTAGCATGCACAGTGCTCTGGGTTTGAACCTCTGCCATGTCAAGGAAAGAATATTGCTCACTTTTACTGTGATACTGTGTCAAAAATAATTATATTTTTAATATACATTCATCTCTCGGTATCTGTGATGGATTGGTTCCATGATACCAAAATCCACAGCTGCTGGAGTTTCTTGCATAAAATGCTATAATATTTGCATAGAACTCACATACATTCTCCTGTGTACTTTAAGTCACTCTTCGATTATGTATACCTAGAAGACTGTGGGTGCTCTATAACTAGTTCCTACCCTGTTTGTTTAGGGACTAGTGACCCAAAAATGTCTACACATAGTCAGTAAGGATGAATATATCAAATCCACCATTTCTGAAATCCAGGGGTTTTCAGATGTGGAACCCACTTGTACATACAGAGGGCTGTTGTATGTCATTAACCTCTCCTGCTACCCCATGTTGGTACCCACTTATTCTCCCACGACCCACACCTGAATAAACCTCAGGCATGAATTGGCATGTTTTTCCAAGACCCACCCAGCAGAGTGTAAGCCCAAACATAGCCTGTGTCAGAGCCAATGGACAAAATGCCAGTATCCTGCAGGAAATCTGATTTTCATCTGTAAGAATGAAATGTATGGATGGAAAGGAACACCAAGTCAGAGCTCTAAGTTGCTGTGGTCCCTGCAGCAGCCTGGGTGGCATGTCTGACTTAGTTGAAGGCGTTTCTTCTCCCAGGACATAACTAGAAAACTGTCATTGTTAAGTGTTCAGATGTCCATCTGGGGCCAGAGAACCCAGGAATGGTGCAAAGCACAGCTTGCCCCTGCAGCAGCCACTGTGGGGCCCTGACTGCTTTGAGTCCAGAGATGGCCAGTAGCAGCAGATGGATTAATATGGAGCAAAAGCAGATGGGGGTGGAATCTAAGATGTTTGGGTAGAGCAGGGAGGGCATTGAGGAACAGCCAGGATAAATGGAAACTTCATTATCCCTGGATCACACACTTGGAACGCAGGTCGGTCGCAGACAACTCTGATGTTAGTAATTTGGCCAGCAGGCTCATTAAGCTCTTAAGAAAAGTGGGCCTAGTTAATGAATTAATGCAAGATGACATTTTACACACAGAGCAAAAACGAGCACAGGCAGCTCTGAGTTATGTGGCATCATAACTCCCTGAGTGGATGTGATCGCTGCTTCTCGACAGCCAAAGTGGCAGTGCTCAGGAGAGCCAGCTTTCTGAGACAACAGTGAGATCCTTCAGATAGGAAAGCCCTTGCTCTCCCCTCATTAAAGAGCTCCCTCTTGTAATTGTAGTGCTGCCAGTGGTCACACAGATGTCAGAGTTTCACAATCTCTGGACACATTCATTTTCCTTGTGAAAATCTACCCCTCCCCAGCCCACCCGCAACAGGGGTTCTTGACCACTTGTCAGAGATGGCTGTTGAGGATATCAAGAATGCACATGCACGAGCTGAAGGATCCTGGAGACGGACAGCAGTGATGTTTGCCCAACAACCTAAATTCTCTTAGTGCTACTAACCTGTATACTTAAAATGCTGTTTGTGGTATGCACATTTCATCGTGGCCATTTGAAAGCAATATTTCTTTTTAAAGAACTAGCATTACTGAGTGCAAACCCTTGTCTTGGGCACTATGCTCAACACTCACGTGTATTGCCTCTTCCTGACAACCTGGGGAGGAATGCTCTTAACTTTCTCAGCCCTGCTATTTCTTAAGGCTTATGAAAGTTAAATTACTTGCCTGGACTCAAGCACCTGGAAGTGATGGCTCCAGGACCCACCCAGAGCTCTGTAAGCCCTCATGTCTATGTAGGAAATAAACTAGAGAATTTTAATCCTGAATTCTGACCCTCCCCTTCCAGACTCAACCCCTTGGCCCAACTATGCATTTAATTACCTAAGCTAAGAGCTGAGTGGCAGTCATTTGACTCCAGGAAAGTCCAAGTCCTCGTCCCTTCCTTAACTGTACAGATATACATGTCCACATTTCAAAGAGCTCAATTTACTTCCTTCTGTAGAGTTCAGATGCAGATGCGCAGGGTACATTAGAGTGATGACTGCCAGGAACCGGAGATCCCCTAAGCTTTGAGTCCAAGTTTGGGTATGACTAGAGAAGAGTTAACAAAGAGAAGGGACCTGACCGGGAAGGTCTTCATTTGTCTCAGATTGGGATGATTTATTTTCCAAATCAAGAATGCAGAGATCATGTGTTCTGCATCATGCAGGATGAAGGAGAATACCCAGTGACCAGGCTCCTTTTGTGACCATAGAAAGGCTAATCAACATCTCCAAGTTAAAAACAGAAATAATAATATCACCTACTGTTTAGCATAGAGTGTGAATAAACAGATTTTGGTATTGCATTCTATGCATTTATTGAGTACCTACTGCCTGCTAGGTCTCATCCTCCACCCTGGGACTGTAGTCATAACCAAAGCAAACACACCAGTCCTATTGAAGAAGGAAGTAAATAATTTAGTTCCACCTCTGTTGCTACTTTAGGTTAACGACTGACGGTCTGTCTGGGATCCACAGAAACCTGAGTCACAGATTGAAGAAGCACAGGGCTGTGGTCCCAAACTTACCTTCTGGGACTGAAACTAGAATATTTCTCCAACTGGGCACAACAGTGGGTTGCTGAAGTTCTTTGGACCAACAAGGAGTCCCCAGGTTTCTGGAAGGGGCTCTTCTGGTTGCCTGGACTTCCTGCGGTGGTCAGCTGTGCCCTGCTAGCAGGTCACCTGAGGCACTGACATGTGACTTGAGAGGTAGTCAGCAGATATGGGGTGTGACCCAGACCCTCACCCTGAGACCTGAGGAAATGCCTACATTATCTAATGGATCTTGAGGCTCACAGCAGAGTCACGTCCTAGCTTAGGTCAATCAGACTCCTTCCTGCAACCTCAGTGATGAGTCAGGGGACCCAACCTCGCCAGGATGCACTGTGCTCATCTTAAAAACACTGCCTTGGCTCACTTGATAGAATGCTTGCCTAGCATGCAGGAAGTCTGGGATTCCATCTCCATACTGCATACACGGGGAGTAGTGGCACATGCCTGTAATCCAGTACTTAGGGAGGAGAAGCAGGAGAATTAGAAATCAAAGCCATCCTAGGCCATAGTGAGTTTCAGGCCCGCTTGAAATATGTGAGACACTAAGTAAAAAATAAATATGTATGTGTGTGTGTGTGTGTATGTATATATGTGTGTGTGTGTGTGTGTGTGTGTCATTGTCAATTGACCCAGAGAGACCCTCATGTCCGCTTGAGTGAATCCAGGCTCTTTCTGTGAATTCTCACATCACATACATGTCAACAGCATGAACATAGCTGGTCTTTGTTACTTTGGGTTTGTCCTTTTCTCACCCTTTATCCCTGTCCCCCTTTATCCTCCTAACACTAGATAGGAGAGAAAGATGGAAGGGAGAGAGAGTATGTGAGAGATCCCTGAGTCTAATTTCTTTCTTCTTTGAGCATGACTGACTTCTAATAAACCACAACCAACACCCTTGAAAAACAAACAAATGCCCACCCCAGCTCTCTGGGGCCTAGCATTTATGTACCCGCTGAAAAGTTCCCAGAATTCCAGAAACTATGTGCAGCTGGCAAAGCCATGCCTCTGCTAGAGCACAAGGCAAATCACAGTCAGCAGCTGCAATTAGTCTGAAGCAGCCCATATCCCCACATCTGCAATTAAAATGAAAGCACATTCTTATAATTTAAAGAAATGTTTTTTAAAGAAACCAAATTTTCAAAGTTATCACTACAGGCTTCTCTCTCTCTCTCTCTCTCTCTCTCTCTCTCTCTCTCTCTCTCTCTCTCTCTTCTCTCTCTCTCCCTTTTTCTCTCTTTCTCCCCGCCACCCATTCTCTGTGTGGGAGAGGGTTGAAATTCACACTCATAGCATGTATCAGTATTTACATTTGGGCCTGGGTTAGAGTTCAGTGTGTGGATATACCACATGTTGTTTATCCATTCAATAGATGATAGACATTCGGAGGTCGCCCCTTCTGGTAGCTGTGAATAGCCCTGCTATGTTAATTGACAAGTCAGTTCTGGGCTTGGTTTTCAAAAAGTCCACTTGTAACATTCTCTCTTCATCTCTTTTCTCCTGGTTTTCTCAGAACCAGGCAGCGGGCAGGTGTTTGTGACCTCAGAGAACCAGCTCGTGTACTACCCCAGTATCACATATGCCATCATCGGCAGCTCTGTCATCTTCGTGCTGGTGGTGGCCCTACTGGCACTGGTCCTCCATCATCAGCGAAAACGGAACAACCTCATGACTCTTCCTGTGCACCGACTACAGCATCCTGTACTGCTCTCTCGCCTGGTGGTCCTGGACCACCCCCACCACTGCAACGTCACCTACAATGTCAACAATGGTGTTCAGTATGTGGCTACCCAGGCTGAACAGAATGCCTCAGAAGTAGGCTCTCCACCCTCCTATTCAGAGGCCCTGCTGGACCAAAGGTGAGAGACTGTAGAGGAAGGCATCTGACATGGGAGAGACAAGTATGCACACACTGGGCTACTGAAGTCTCACCAAGAGTTTGGACTCCGTAGCTGTAGGCAGTAACAGTGATTGACATTTACCAGTTCCTTATAGAATGTACATATCATCTAATCTTCTGGATACATCTATGAGGGAAGTAACTAAGGAGCTACAGTTTTAAGTCACTTATCCAAGAACCTAGAGAAAGGATCCCCGCTCCCCCTTGGTTAAGCCACAGTGTTACAGCTATTGACCATCTCTGGGCCTTGTCTGCTCCTTCAGAAAAGGATCATGAGAGGTTTGCTTAATTTGTTGACTGAGAATAAATAAGTCTCTTACCTTGCTTAGCTTCATTCATTTGTAAGGTAAAGGGGATGGCATAGAGAACCCCCAAGCTTTCATGAAGCATCCGAATGCTCATTATTTGTGAACCCCAAATATAGAAGGCCAAGCATTCTGTAGTCAAAGTGGAGGGCTTAAATCATGCCCGTTCAGGTTTGAGTGTTTGAAAGAGCTCTTGGGGGGGATAGAGGGAGGGGTTGGAGATTGAGATCAAGGTCTCAGATATGGTAAGCACATACTTTATCATTGTTTACACCAGACAACCCTCTTGTAGTTCCCTGCTCTTCAGCCAGCTACTGGAGTCTCCTTATGTAACATTCCATGTCCAGCCTTCAGGTCCCCTGCTCAGAGTTCCCTCTTCCCCAGAGCCCAGAACTCAACCATGTGTCACATCAAGCATTTTGTAGATGTGCCTCCAGGGTGGCCGGGCTTCTCCATGGACCCTTCCAGTGGCAGCTCCTGTATGATTTCATCTTCATTTTCCCTCCTCATCAAAAGCAAACAATACTTCAAAAACATGGAGGGAGGCCGCGCTGCTTGATGAGCGTCCTTTGCATTTGGAGCAGCCCGAGTAGAGTGAGGATAAAACTGGTGAATCTGGAGACAGAATGGCAGGTTCCAGTTCCCCACACTGCTGCCTTACTAATCTGTGATCGTGGGCCTCTGATTCCTCGCCAGGACAGTGGACACGGAAGTGATGTCTACGTCCATGGGTCACTGTGAGCATTAAAGGTGACAGAGGAGAGGTACACAGAGGCACACTGACTCACAGCAGTGGGCAAAGAGAGTGGGAAACAGCAGGTCTTTTCTGTTGCAAGCCATGTACAGAGAAGGGGATAGGGCATTGAGAGAGTGACCAAGGCCTCAGGAGAGTGAGATTTAGTAAGAAACCAGAATCCCCTTCCTATCAAAGATGCAGTCACAATGCCAACCTTGACTGTTGGTCATGAGTTATTTAGCCCAGAACATGCAAGGTGATTGAGGGTGTTGTTTAGCAACCTCGTTCCTGTCTTCCTAGGTACTGACATTGCAGTTGGACAGGAGCAGCCAGAGAACAGTGGCCTTGCTGTTCAGTCATGTTTTAGACCACTGGGTTTGCTGGTCTTAGAACTGCCTTTGTTCTTGGCAGTAGACCTGTATTCTTCTCATAGGCATCTGCTCAGAAATGGGCTGCTGCTAAAGCTGGATCACCTGCCTTGTCTTGACTCTAACGTGTTCTCTCTGCTGCCTTCCTGCCTTCTCCATTACAGACCTGCATGGTATGACCTTCCTCCACCACCCTATTCATCCGACACCGAGTCTCTGAACCAAGCTGACCTGCCTCCTTACCGCTCACGATCAGGAAGTGCCTACAGTGCCAGCTCCCAGGCAGCCAGCAGCCTCCTGAGTGTAGAAGACAACAGCCACAGCCCAGAGCAGCCTGGCCCTCCAGAGGGTACTGCTGAGCCCAGAGACTCTGTGCCCAGTCAGGGCACTGAAGAAGTATAAAATCTAGCAATTCCAAAGTCCATATGGGTAGATCCTCTCCAACTTGTTGAATTCTAACAGACTGTGCTCATGGGACACTCTTTGATCTCCTTTTAAAGATGTCTTTAGTTGAAATTTTGGGGTGCTGACTGCACCTTCTCCAGATTTCAGGGATGTTATCTTCTGGCCGCTTAGTTAACTGGATGCCTTGCTATCTTCTCTGCACAGTTGCTGTTCCTTTGGGGCCTGTGATTAACAGATTCACCCTTCAGATGACTATGCTACTGTTGGTCCATCCCAGTAGTCTTGTGACTGGGCAGGCATGGGTGAAGCCATGTGTAAATAGTCTGTGGCAGGGTCCAAGGGCCATGTCAAATATTCAGGAGGTCAGAAGACATCAGACCAGAGTCTCTACTGAGCTGCCACCTTATAGATACATTTGGAGACTTAGCTTGGAGGATTCTCTTACAAAAGGCCATTATTGGATGGCCACTCCAAAAAGTGTCCAGGAGAACATCAAATCCCACCGTGTACTCTCCTAAAGCATCACTCTTACTTCAGCAGAGGCCAAAGAAATACTCTGACATAAGCAACAGTTTTCAACTCTCAGAACTCTGGTTTGGTTTTGTGAAAGACTCAGAAACCTCCATCCTGGCCTTATAAATTTGCCTAAGCGTCCTCATTTATTTTGAGAGCTTTCTGGAAGTGAGATCCTCAGCATCCCCCTTGAAGAAGTAGGAAATCCCTGCCGTGAGTTCTTAGCCCCTCATTTTGTAGGTTTCCAGAGTCTGGTCGTTTCTGGTCGTGCCTTGGTCCCATAACCCTTTTCCTGCTTTCTGGATTGTCCTCTTCCTAGATGACCTGCCATAGCTAAGGATAAGGACCCAAATTAAGTTGGCCAAAATTCTGATCTAACTCTTTTCCTAGGAAAACAGGCCCAGCCTGACATGTTCTTCCATGCAAGTTCCTTGATAGGTCCTAAGTTCTGCAAATACCTGGGAGCCTATTTTTCACGTGCGTTTGGATGTAAGGACACACGTTTTTTCAGTTACATGAGAACCACATTCAATACCACCCATGAGAACTCTCAGGTCCCTGTACCACACACACAAACCCGCGAACAGTGTACCAAGTCAGGGTTAGGTTAGAGTGAGGGTCAGGCCCAGCCAGACATCCTGTCAGTTTTTCCTGAGAGAAGTGGGCAATAGATAACTTGGAGTCAAGATTTCCCATTGGATTTTTTTTTTTTAAGTCTCTTAGAAATGCATTTGAAACAGTGTGTTTGTTTTTTCCCTTCTAGTTAAGGGACTATTTATATGTGTATAGGAAAGCTATCTCTTTGGTTTTCTTGTTTCTCTTTTAGTGAGGTCCAAAGAAAGATACAAAAAGAAATGCTGCCTTTTCCCAGCCCTATCCCATAATGTCACCTCAGACTCACATACACGCCAAGTATCTACACTGGGGCATCGTGGAGTCATTATTTATTGAGTTACTGAAACATGCAGAGACAAGTCCTCCATCCATTGTCTGTATGTTTGGATTACCTTTCCTCTTTTCTCAGTGTCCAGCCAGCCCTAGTGCATGCTACCACCGTGCACCCCTGCTAACCAGGCAATAATGGGTAAAACCATACTAACTAGGGACAAAACTGGAACCAGATGGTGCCACCTCAGGCAGCTGCCACCCATTCAAAGCATTTTTTCACAGCTAACGAAAGTTTCAATAACCTGTTCGATGCTAATTAAAAGGGAGCCTGCAGGGAGCAGGGATGAAGTGGCCTTCAATGATGCTGTACTGACTTCCTTTTTAACCAAATCCAAACTAGACTACAGGAAAGATAGCTAGCCACGTGAGGTTTGGTTTGGTTTTGGTTTTGTGTAAATAAGCCTAAATGTTTGTTTCTTTCATTTTTAAAATAGAAACTGAGTTGGTGTGTGTGTGTGTGTGTGTGTGTGTGTGTGTGTGTGTGTGTAACCCAATGAAGAAAGAACCTGGGTGGCAGACAGCTTTTCTGGCTGCACATCTCATCCCAGTGAGTCAGTGTGGCTCTTCCTTCCTTTGATGGGTCCCTGCTTCTTTTTGGTGCTCTGAAAGTTGTCTGGAGGAAAGGATTCTAATTTTAATTAATTGTGCAGTGAGCTAATCTCATGAGCTTTTCTGCTTCAAGGCATTTTAGGAAAAACAAATGGTTTTAGTAGATAAGGGGATCCTATTAGTGTTGGGGTTTTTGTTTTGTTTCCAAACAAACACAGGAACATTTTTTACTATAGATTTGGTTTTTAATGAATTTTTTAAAATAATAATAATAATAAATAAAATAACAAAGCTCTGGGTCTTGGGGTTTTTTTCCCCTAATTTTCTCAAGATACCAAGTAAGTTGCTAGCAATATTTTTTTTTTTTAATTCATTCCAGTCAGGACTTTTTAAATACTATATTGCCTAATTCTATACCAGCCGGAAAAATGCCTTTTCTCCATTTTCTCTCCTCCAGTGAGATCAGCACTTCATTTTGACACTACACTAGATTCACTGTGGTTGGAATTCACTGCCTAACTTAACTCTCTCTACCTTGTAATTGATGATTTTTTTGAAATGCAACTAAGATATTAATAAATAGTGTGTGATATTCAAAGTTATGTAAACTGGAAGGTTATATGTGGTTGCTTTTTTGGTTGTTTTTTTTTTTTTTAATTAGGCTTTTTTTTTTTAATTTTTATACTCTCAAATAAACTTGCAGTTTCATTCTTTCTGCTGTGTGAATGGTTCTTGACTCACCTTTCTGCCCCCTAACAATATACAAAATGGACGGTCACTCCCGGCTTAGCTTGCCTAGTAAATGTGCACTGTAATACAGTGAGGAAAAGGGAGGGTATATTGGTGAAACTTCAAATTGTCGTGGGTGCTTGGGGTTCTACAGGTGTGATTGGACAAGTAGGGAGAAGCTGTGCACACCAGTTACTGAGATGGCCCCGGAAGGGGAGTGAGATCATTACAACATTCGTTATTCCAAGGAAAGACTAGTGGCTGTGTTAACTTGCAGATTCCTGCCACACAGTCAAAGACTGAACCTTGTGCTGGCTGGTTTTGTGTGTCAACTTGACACAGGCTGGAGTTATCACAGAGAAAGGAGGTATTTCCTCCATGAGATCCAGCTATAAGGCATTTTCTCAATTAGTGATCGATGATGGGAGGTCCCACTGTGGGTGGTGCCATCCCTGGGCTGGTAGTCCTGGGTTCTATAAGAAAGCAAGCTGAGCCAGCCAGGGGAAGCAAGCCAGTAAGTAACATCCCTCCATGGCCTCTGCATCAGCTCCTGCTTCCTGACCTGCTTGAATTCCAATCCTGACTTTCTTTGGTGATGAACAGCAGTGTGGAATAAGCAGAATAAACCCTTTCCTCCCCAACTTGCTTCTTGGTCATGATGTTTGTGTATGAATAGAAACCCTGACTAAGACAAAGCTTAAACTGGCGTGATTGTAATTTGTTTCAAACCACCAAGAGCTGACATGAGTCCCACCAAGAGAGCATCTTCATGTGCCTTTTAAGTTGACGTTAAGTCACATGGTGACTGATGCAACAAAGACAGTGCACAGAATGTCTAGATGCCCAGTAGGATTCCACCACCTGCAGCCTGTTAGATTTTCGGCGCAGCAGCTTGGAACAGATAACGCCAGGCCAGAGGGTTCCACGAAGGGAAGGGGTTTATTTGGGCAGAGGGAAGAGAGCGGAGGAGAGAGCGAGAGGTAGAGGAGTAGAGGCCGGCCATGACTACGTGGAGAGAGGGGGAAGGGAAGGGAGGAGGGGAGCCTGCAGGCGCGTGGGAGTCAAGAGAGCAAGAGAGAGAGGAGGGGCCAGACAGCCCTTTTATAGTGGGGAGAGCTGCCTGGCTGTTGCCAGGTAGCTGCGGGGAGGACCATACCTGGCTATCGGCAGGTGACTGTGGAGGTGGACTTTAGACAGAATACAACATTCCCCCATTTTTGTTTAATTAAAAAGAAAAATTAGAAAGAGGTGACGGGGGGAGCAGGAATAGGGTCGTCATGATATCTGGCTACTTCTTGCTGGCATTGGGTGCGACATGTCTTTAGGGGGAACCTGGGTATGGGGATGTTTGTCCAGTCTTAGGAGAGTTGGCTGTTTTCTGCTGTCCAGGTTTATGGAGCGAGCCATCTGAGGATAGGCCAGAAGGAACAGGTCCAGTAGAAGCAGCTGTGTGTGTGACAGGAGATGGAGCATCTGGAGGTTAATTCTTGGAGCTGTTCTGGATGAACCTGAACTTGACAAGATGTAGGAATAAGATTAAGTATACTTGAGAAAAAGAAAATTTTCTAGAAACCCAGAGGGATCCCACCCTTTGTAATAGGTAGTAAGTGGGAACTTTAGGCAGATGTACTTATCTGGATGGAGTCTGTTTGGTCCATGAGAGGTAGATCTGAGTGAGTTTCCTGTAGCTTATAAGTTTACAAAACAGATAACAGCATGAGTTAACACGAGCAGTCTTTAAGATGAACCTTTGTTGGATCGTATAGTGGAATGTTTAATAAAACAGTTAGGCAAGTTCATAGGAACTCAGATAATTTAGGACAGTAGGATAGTAAGAAGAGAAACTATGAAGCGTTTAATTGATGGCAACTGAGTTTAGGTAATAAGTTAACAGATTACATCTGTGAGAGCTTAGCTGTCAATGTAATCAGAAGTCTGAGAAAGAGTAAACAATCTACCAGTTATATATTATTTTAAAAAATGACAGAGTCCACTAGCCAACAGTTCCCGTGGGTTCCATACTCTTGGGTGAAGTTAGTTTGGCTTTCAAGCACAGAAGACGCAGGGATTTTTCTCTGTGGAATGGATACACATGACATGAGAAATGATTTACCTCGGTTTGACATAGCTAAGTCATTTGACTCAGGGTATCCAGTTTAGTCCACTGTGTTTGTTCACATACAATCCAGGCTGTATCTTCTAGAAGTCATGTCCAAGTCTTCTGAAACCATCTTGGGTTAACTGTTAAGAGGCTTTGGCAATTCTGTCAGCTATAAAGTATTTAAGTTAGTATTAGCAGACTTCTAACAAGATTGAGAGCCATAAGGATTGGTTGAAACTGAATAGAATTTAATAGCAGTAGTAAAAATCTATTGAGATAGCCTTTCCTATCCTATCTTAAGTAGCTTTGGCAGGTTGTATAGGTAGAGAAAAGGACATTTGGTTTTTTTTGTTTTTTTTTTTTTGGTTTCAGAAACAGTTTCTCTGGTAGCCCGCTGTCGGAAATCACTTGGTAACCAGTGGCTCGAATCAGAAATCCGCCTGCTTGCTCCAAGTGCTGGAATAAGGTCGTGCGCCACATGGCCGGCTGGGACTTTTGTATTAGCACGGAACATTTAGCTGAGAACACAATAAGAAAGCTGTACCATGTATACAATCGTACTGTGGCAGTGTTCGAATCAGGTCTGCAGGCAGCAATGGTAGCCGGTGGACTTCCTTTAGCTGCGGAAGCCATGCGGCTGCGGTGGAGCAGGAAAAGCAGCATGTACCCTCATCACACGAACGTTCAGTAACGCTTGTGGCAGAAGTAGTAGCACTCACATTATAAAGTCCGGCCGGAGAGAGGGTCCCTGGGAGGCAGTAAGCTTAGGCAGCAACTAAGCAAGTTCAAAGGTCCCCGCAGTTGGCAGAGCAGGACGCGACAAGCGCGGGAGGGAAGGGGAGGGAGCCAGACCAACTGCTGCTTCAGGCGAACCAGCTGGACTAAGTGGGTCCAGGCAGCCACAGATGATGGGGGAGGAGGGGGAGAAGCGCGCAAAAGGCTAACCCTTGAAGAGACACGCTGGGGACTAGAACCAGAGGCAGTACTCCTGAGGCAGAGAGAACAGTCAGTCCAGGCCTGGCCTGGGGTACTCAGCCACGAGAAACTGTCTCGAGGGGAGAGGGGAAGTATCTTACCCAAGGAGAGCCATCCTAGAACAAGGTTCAGGAACGAGGTTCAGGATTACAGGGTTAGCTCTGAGCTCAAGAGATCTTTCCTGGGTGGTTATTCTGACCAGCGGGAGTGGGAGAACAGGCAGAGGTTTAACCGAGGGTTTATGTCGCCCGTCTGGGATACCCAGCCCACGTGGCAGCCAGTGGTTGAGTACTGTGTGGAGGCAAAACTCACGTGGTGGAAGTTTTGCAGCAGCGGTGGAAAGTGGTCGGTGATGGCAGGTAGCAGCAGATGAAGTCCACGTGGAGTAGCAGCGGGAACAGCGGAGGTGGAGTTGCGGCAGGCTACATGGTGTCAGTCCTGCACAGTCATGGCAGCCATCTGGGCTGTCAGCGACTGCACGGGTCTCAAAGTCCCTGAAGTCTTCGTATCCCGGGTTTCAGCACCATTGTTAGATATTTGGTGCAGCAGCTTAGAACAGATAACGCCAGGCCAGACAGTTCCACAAGAGAGGATTATTTAGGGCAGAGGCAAGAGATCGAGAGAGAGGCAGAGAGGTAGTGGAGTAGAGGCGGCCATGACCACGTGGAGAGAGGGGGAAGGGAAGGGGAAGGGGAGCCTGCAGGCATGTGGGAATCCCAGGAGCAAGAGCAAGAGAGCAAGAGAGAGAGGAGAGCAAGAGAGAGAGAAGGGGCCAGACAGCCCCTTTTATAGTGGGCAAGATGTAACTGTGGGGAGGAGCATACCTGGCCGTTGCCAGGTGACTATGGAGGTGGAGTTAGACAGAATACTAACACAGACACTACAAGTGGTTCCATCCTTGACCAAAATGGAAATCCAATGAAAATTTAAATGCAACCCTTTAGACCAAGATTTGAGTCATGTATTATCCCCCTGCTTCAAAAAGATAGAGCTATTAAGCAAGGGTATCCCAAGAGCACTGTGCCATATCCTACCCAGGGTTCTCTAAAGCACAAAGCCCCAAATGTTTCTTCATATACTCATTCCTTCATGTCTCAAGGTGCCTTATGGATCCCAATATTGTTGATCCCATGATAAGGAAATAATGATGATCTAATCTAGAGCAGACATTGGTAACCTTTCTGTAAACATTGTAAAGGCCAGATAGTATGTTTGGCTCTGTAACAGCCACAAAGAACTCACAGATAATACGTAAATGATTGGGGACAGCTATGCTCCAATAAAATTATAGAAAATAGGAAGCCGGCTATTTTAGACTTGTGGACTCCTAGGGGACCATTCCCACATTGGGTTTATAAATCTTAAGCCTAGGCACAGACAGTGGTATAATGGTTTGGGGTATTAGAACCATGAAGAACTCACACAGAAGAGTGTCAAAAGCCCTGACAGAATTAGACTTACCAGTTCTTTGACCAATGAATAAGAAAATACAATATTAATACAGGCTTATCTAATAAGATCCCAAAACAGTTGGGTTGAATGGAAAGACCCTAATTTAAAAAAAAAAAAATACCACTGGGAGTCCATCGAGATCATAAACTGAGACAATATCTCTGTTCAAAAAAGTGCATGTTGGTATGTGACCTGGAAAATATTGTTCACCTCCATTTAGGTTATAATCCACAGTACAGTGTAAGTCAATCTATTCAAAGACTCAACTTGATGAAAAGCTCTGTATTGGTGCAAAGGAGGCATACCTAATATTCACATTTAAAAGATGGGAAAAAAACTGCACAAAGGATAATGAGAAAATCTATACTGGTTCCTTTAATGTCCTGTAATCCAGCAAGTTCATAAGACATAAAGGAGAACCCGCAGTTATACTGAAAATCCAACTCATTTAAAATGAGTATTGTCTGTTACAAATGAGTCTGTATGGATGCAGTTGATGAACATCTATCATTTATAGTTTATTTCTGGGGAGCTCCCAGGGCACTACAGGCTATTGCTCACCAGAACTGGGTAGTATGACCCTTTTGCTGAAGACACTGTACATGTTGGATATAAGACACACAGAAATCAACTTAGAACTTAGGTGACCATTTCCTCATACAAGAAGGTGAGATGAAAAGTTATCACTGTTATTCCCAGCTATGAACTTTGTACTATAATAACAACTTGCCAGCGGAGACTGGTTAGGGTCTAACCAGCCACTTTCTAACTGGACTTCAGACCTACAGCACAAGAGGAAGCATATGACTCATACAGTAAGCCTCATCAAAAGGGTATGGCTGCGAAGTCACAGGGCCTAAAGGAGAATGTACTACTGAGGTTTTGCTAAATGGAGATTGTAGACCACCACCTCCTAAACACTTAAGCTTATACTGAGAAACGAATGCTGCTCTCAGCTTGGGACAGGGAAACGTCTTTAAGTAGAGCGTGAATAGTTCAGAGACTCACAGTTGGTCTCTGAGTACTGAGAATCAATGACTGGGTGCCAAGCCCTAAACATGATATCTATTTTCATCCCCTTTACGACTTGGGGTACATCACTGTGAGAGGAGTTGGAAAGATTGTAAAAGCTAGAGCAGAAGAAGAAATGCTATGAAAATGTTGTTTTCTACGCATGGTATGGCTTTTGCCATCATGAACACACAAAAAGTATGGGTATCAGCACAAACATGACTTGAGCCGAAAACATGTAGTAAGGAAGAAGGGAGGCCATAGGAATGGGAGTGGATGAGAGAGGGTAATGGAGGTGAATGATTGCAAAAACGTAGTGCCAGCTACTTGTGCATAAACTTGTCAATTAAAAAGAATTCACTGGCTTTTTAATTCCTTGCAAACCTGAGGACCTGAGTTCAAATCCCCAGAGCCCACATAAAAACTCTTACATAGTTTAGCCACATATAATCCCAGCACTCCTGCAGGGAGATGTGAAGCAGAGACAGACCAACTAGCCTATCGTACTTGGGAGGCTGGCAGGGAGAAGAAGATGAAAGGCAAGAACCAAAACCCAAGGTTGTCTTCTGATCTCCACATGTGTACCATGATATACCTACATTCACATACATATAAATCTGTGCCGACACATTTAAATTCCTCCCCCAATTTTTCTGCCCTATTTTGCTCAGTATTGGCTTCATGGGGATAAAGAGAGACCCCCTGCTAGAATTTCTCGATACCCTTTAGCTCATGCTTGAACATCCTTGGTCATGTAGCTGTTATGGGTAGGACTTAATCCTTTGATTGACAGTACCACCAAAATTATATGAAGTAAGAAAGGGGCAATTCCTATATAAAAGGTCTAACAGTAGTCAAAACCTCAACATATCTATTGTAAAGCTTCACTGAGGAAAGGGTCACAACTAACCCAGATCTTAATCCACATAAGAAAATAGCACAGGCTTTAGGCAATAAAGCAGTAGTTCTCAACCTTCCTAATACAATTCACCATGGTGTGGTGATCCCCACCATAACATGATTCTCATTGCTACTTCATAACTGTAATTTTGCTACTGTGATGAGTCGTAATGTCATTCACCTCTTAGGTGTGGTGACCACAGGTTGAGAACGACTGCAATAGAGCTACAGGCATTAAATCTTTTGCAAAGTCTAGAGGCAATGTCACAGAGCATCACAGGAGAGTCAACAAGCCTTTCTCCAAATCCAGAGGCAGCAAAATTTAAGACAATGCATTTGAAAGTGATATTGTGTGTGTTTTCATGAGAGGGTCATCTAGGGTTGACCTCACAGACATGAACATCTGTAGGAGGAAACGTACCCTATAAATAGAACAAAGTAACACCCAAACTTCAGAACTGTCCTTCAACCTATGCCCTCCCCCCAGCCTTGAGCAGGCTGGAAAGACCTTGTTTACCACAATACACCAAGTAATAGGACCTAGGTGGAGTTATCCACCTTGGCTGCAGGTACAACTTTCTACAGGAACTTAGAAAAATAGACTGAGACATAATCCGGCCCAAACAAAGGATGGGTTCCCCAACCCATCTCTGGCTGAAACGAAGAATGGGTTCAGTGGGGTTTTCCCTTTAAATAGAAGAGCTGAATATTAAACTTTGAGCCTTGATCAGAAAACTTTGTCTTGGCTTCATGCTTCTCTCTCGCCTCTATGTCCTTTTTTCATTTTCAGCCTCCCTTTCAGGTGAACCCAGTTTGTCCATGGCTGCAGGCTGCTACATCAACCACTGAAAAGGTTCAACCACTTACAAGGTACAACATTAATTGGGGCTAGCTTACAGTTTCAGAGGTTTGGTTTATTATTATCATAGCAGGAAGCATAGTACTGTGCAGGCAGACATGGTGCTGGTGGAGGAGCTGAGAGTTCTGCATCTTGATCTGAAGGCAGCCAGAAGACTGTCTTCCAGGCAGCTAGGAGAAGGATCTCAATGCTCACTCCCACATCTGATATTTTGTTTACAAGCTGTAAGCCTAGACTGGGCAGGTTCTGAGCTATACTAACATTACCACCTGTTAAAACACACATAAATTCCAGTCACTTACCAATCTGTCATCTCCTGGGCTGCTTCTACTGCATCAGCCTGTCCTCAGGGTGTACTTCTCTTGGCCATGTGCTTTTGGTCCATCCCATCTGATGGCAGCTTCCTGTCTTCTCAGTCTCCTCTCTCCTTCCTTCTCCCTCATAGTCTCTTTTGAGACCCTTCACTTGACTCTCAGGCCTGCCTTCTGATCGTTTCTGCCCAGTTATTAGCCTTAGCTATTTATTGACAAGTCAGGAATTAATAGGGAGTAGTCTTTACTGTACATTGGTTAATATGGTCTCTAATATCAGGTTACAGTCTGGATAGGAACACAGAACTCAGCTTCTGAAAACACAGGCGTAAGAATAACCCCAGCAATGGTGTTAGAGGGGGTGCTAGGCAATGGAATTCGAAAGGTGTATGTGCTGCTTCCGGGTTCCTCTATACACACTGCCTGGTATGCTTCTTCCTGTGCAGTCCCCTTTGCTAGTCCATTGGGATGACCTGACAGAGTGAAAGGGGAGGCATTAAAAGTCCAATATGGAATTGTATTAGAAGTTAAAGTGAGTCATCTTTGTTTAACCCAAAGCCCAGCCCAGTGGAGGCATCAATCATAGAGAAAGGAACATGCTGCCTCTGACACCATGGTCATGTCTTTAAGCTCAATCTGATAGTAATTTACCCCTCGGCTCTGGTGGCAACAACTGTCCAGAATTTCCAAGAGGTGATGTCCTAGGTGTTCTTATCATAGATAAAGCATCCTTGTTCTCTATCATAGATAAAACAATTAACCACAGAAAGCCTAGCTAACTAACATCGTGCATAATGTGAGTCTTGAGGTATTAACTAGAAAACAGAAACAAACTTCTGATCCAACAGTTTTAAAGCACTGCAGGGCAGGCAGGGCAGAGAGACTTGAAACTCTGAGACAGAAATTGGTACCAGGAGTAGGGTATAGCTGGGTGATGAGCCTGGCCATGGTTTTCCTTGGAGGAATGTGAATTTTGGGACTTTGGATTTGGAAAGTCATGGAATGCTTCAAGTGGGACTTAATGTGCCATCCTTGTAGTTTATGGAAGACATTGGTGCTGAGAGTAATTTAAACTCTGGAGGTTATTCTTATGATATTTTAGTGAAGAATGTTGCTGCTTTTCCCCCTTGTCTGAAAAGCCTGCCTGAGGCTAAGGTGAAGAGACTCAAATTAATTGCAATGACAAAGGAAGTCTCAGAAACACCCAGCACAAACTTTATCCTCTGGTTTATTCTCATGAAGAGCATTTTGATCAAACATAACATGCTTAAAAAGAAAAAAATGCAAAGTGTATGGTTCAAGGATTAAAAGTGTACCAAGAAGTCCAATAAAGCTAAATCCCGTGCTTAAGGATATTAAATGGAAAGAAGGGAGTGGTGTCCTCTGGACAAGATCCCAACCTGCTAAGCTTACTGTTTATGCTTCTGTGGTTGAACAAGAGATAGTTATATATTGCTGTTATCATTACCTGGTTATTATTTTCATTTGGACATTTAATCTAAAATGAACTACAGTCCAGAAATGGAGAGCACATCTGCAATCCAGATTTTGAGGCTGGAAGACCCAGACTTATTGATCTGGATCTTGAGGAATAGTGGCCATGAAAAGCTTAGGCCCAGGCATGATGGTGTTTACCTTTAATCCCAGAAGACAGAGGCAAGGAGTTCAAGGCCACCCTGGTACAGAGCAAGTTCCAGGTAAAGAAAAGCTTACATCCGGGCATGTATACACTTTTAATCCCAGCATTCAGGAGACAGAGACATGAAGATCTCTGAATTCAAGGTTAATCTACAGAGCAAGTTCCAGGACAGCCAAGCTTAAGCAATGAAGGAGCTAGAAAACAGAAAGCTGGTGATAATGTAATAGAACAAGGAGGCTATGTTCTCCAGCAAGCAGCAGAACTCAGCAGCTTCAGCCATGTGGCTCTGGCTTTAGAGTCAAGAATAGAAGGGACTACTGGGACAATTGATGCTGGTTAGCTGGAGCTAAGAAATTAGCTGTGATTAAGAAGAAACCAATGTTACTGAGATAAAATCTTCTGGGAAGTGTTTTCTGAGATCACAAAGAAACTATGTTCCAGATATAGCCAAAGTTGTACTTCGTTCTGCAGGTGTACTTGGTAATGTGTAAGAGTAACCCAGGTAACTGTTTTTGAAGGTATGAAGGGGTCATGGAGAGCAGCTGAGAGGCTTGGTACTGTGAGAACCCAGGAAAGTCCATTGCACAGCCTCAGTTGCAATTGATGGTCCAAGACGGAAGGGGTCATGCACAGAAGTTGAGGCTTGGCCCCATGAAGGAGTCCATGAGAGGCTATTGGTGAAGCCTAGTTGCAGTGGAAGACTCTAGCAAATTGGGGGTGACAGTACTGTGGAATGATCACCAAGAACAGCAGCAGCAGTGAAGTGAAGTCAACCAGAGCCAAGAATACTATAGACGACATGAAGAGCTGGAGAAGTGTTCCATGCCCTTTGGAAGAGCCCAAAAAATCATGTGTAGAAGTTGTGTTAGAGACCTCAAGATGTTAGAGATGCCAGAGCCATGGGATACCTGCTAAGGAAAGCTGCTAACAGAAAGTGGAACCAGCCCAAGAGAAAGAAGTTTGTTGCTGTCAATAAAGATGAAAAGAGTTGGAGATCTAAAGAGCGCTTTGACATCAAATATGGAGGTGTAGAATTTGGAGTTTGACCAGTTGGTTTTTAGTTTTGCTTTGGTCCAGTATTTCCTCACTACAGCATTTGGGAATGGTAATGTATATCCTGTGATGTTGGAGGTATGTGATCTGGTTTTGATTTTGATTTTATACATGATTACAGTTAAGTGACTGGATGAATCTCAGAAGAGACTTTGAACTTTGGACTTTTAACAGTGCTGAGACTATTATAGACTGTGCAGACTTTTGAAGTTGGACTAAATGTATTATGCATTATGCTATGGCTAGGTATGGCCCTTGTAGACTCATGTGTTTGAAAAGCCTATGGGGCCAGGGAGTGGAATGTGGTGATTTGAATATAGGTGGCTCAGAGAGTGGCACTATTAGGAGGTATGGCCTTGTTGGAATAGGTGTGGCCTTGGAAGAAGTATGTCACTGTAGGGGTGGGTTTTGAGACCCTCCTCCTAGTTGCCTGGAAGACTGGCTGCCTACTGATCAAGATGCCAAACTCTCAGCTCCTTCTCCAGCACCATGTCTGCCTGGATACTACTATGATGATAATGGACTGAACCTCTGAAACTGTAAGCCAGCCCCAATTAAATGTTGTATCTTATAAGAGTTACCTTAGTCATGGTGTCTCTTAACAGCAATCAAAACCCTAAGTAAGACATGGTTTCTGTGTCTTTTGTTCATGAGCTGAACCAGATAGTGGAGGGTAAAAATCCTCATAGAATTATCCATGTAACACACCATAGCCTCACCTACCTGCTGTGCAGATCAGCTGTGTGAACAAGAAGAACCAGAAGAGGAATGGGGTGCTAGTCACCAAATATATTTGAATTCTTCTTTTAGTAGGTAGATTATATTCACCCTCTATCCCTAGAGAAGCCCCTGCCATTCTCAAATGAGAATTCTATGAGCCATCCAGATGTTGCTCCTCTGGAAAGAACATTTCTCATCAACACACAATTCTTGTCATGTCATTTGGATTGCTTCCCTTAGGCTATTCTCAAAACCACTGAGTAATGTTCACTTCACTCAGGATCAAAATCAAAATAGTTCTACAGGACCCCATCTGGCTTCCCCATGACCCTTCCACTCTTGTCTTCTTACTGTGCTTCAACTGTCTGGGTCACCTTGCCAACTCTTAATACCTCAAGGCATATTCTCAGTCTAGGGCCTTGGTTTTTGCCATATCTTCCACTAGAGCACCCTTTGTTGGATATCTAAACTATCTTTCCCCAGTGGAGCCGCATCCACATGGAATCT
This sequence comes from Mastomys natalensis, assembly GCA_021653895.1. Classification (NCBI taxonomy): domain Eukaryota; kingdom Metazoa; phylum Chordata; class Mammalia; order Rodentia; family Muridae; genus Mastomys; species Mastomys natalensis. The sequence continues at coordinate 1,647,342 of JAJTUV010000205.1, forward strand.
TGATGATGATGTTGTTGGGACCTCAGCTATGACTACTTTGAGACTCCTGAAGAGTTAAGTACCCAGAGTCCGCTCTTGACAAAATATAACTACTATTCAAAATGATGGGCAGTCATTCCTAGGTCAAAGTAGTACACAGGAACTTGGGGACATGTGCTTAGAGTTTTATTCTTATGTGATCTGTGTTCAGGTAAGTCAACTCAAGAAATAGATTGGAATTAGAAATAGCATAACTCAAGTGTAAGGAGCAAATGCCAAGGATTGAAGTGGCTCCTGAGCATATGTCTGACTGACCCTGCATCCAGGTGATCCTTCACGCAGTATGATGACTGTTTTACAAGGGAACTTGAGATAGTTACCATCTTATAACAGTGTGATATACTGGTCTGTGAGTTACTAAGAGCATGTGAATGTACCTTACAATTTGAGGGGTATTGGAACACAGATTTTTCTTGGAACTAGTGAGTGATCGCTCCAGTTCTTGACCCCTTGCTCAAACAGGGAAAAAGAGTTACAGAAATTATAGAGAGGAGATTCATGCACACCATATAAACTGCTTTTGCAACTCATCGCTCTGGCTGGAATCAATCACCAGGAAATCTCTAGATGTAAATGTCTTGACCCCACTTGCTGGCTTGGCTTAGATTAATAAGTGGCTCTTTCATGAAAATGGTGTTTGTACTTGCCTGCTGTGTTCTCTGGGATCAGTTAGAGCCATGGCTGTCTTTATGGGAATGAGGGATTTAATATGGAAATTAGGCTTAGGGTGATATAAGAAGAGCTGGTGACTGGGAAATTCCAGCTAGAAGACCTAGCCATAGTTCCCAAGAATGACTGCTTGGAGTCTGGGACACAGAAGAAAGGCCAGCAGGCAAAGAAGTCCAGAAGCCACTTCATAAAGTCTCCCAAAGTAGTGCTGCTTCAAAGGGACTCATGGTGAGGACCACAAGGCCACCTGTATGCATTTAACCATGCATGGGGTAGGGGGAGGTTAATAGCACTAAGTCTTTTGCTTTCCAAAGTCATGTGGGTTTCTTTTATGGGCACATTTTATGGTCCCTGTAACCATAGGAAGGTGTGGGTCATAAGAAGTGTGGTCACAGTCTTCTCAGACCCACCTAAGACACCTTGATCTCCATCATACAGTGCTTTTCAGAACAGGTACTTCACCTTCCATATTTTGCAGGAAATTAAGGGCAAGGAATAAAGGAAGTGTTAGACTGTTAATTTATAGGTACCTAATGAGGAAAGGGAATTTGACCTTTAATTTGTTTCATTATAGCCTACAGCCCGAGTACACAGTTTTCAAACCCGGAGAGAATCCTTTGAAAAGTATGGTGTCATCTCTTGTAAATTATTTGGACAACGTATGCTGGTACAATTCATTTTGAAAAATAGAAAGATGTATCTTTGGAGATGCATTTACTGCTATTAGATTTGACCCTGAACAAAATGTTCTACTGTCCAGAGAGATGTTCATAAAGGGAATTGTGAGAGTGGGTGACCAAGCAATTCATCAAAATGAGAGTGGGTGTTTGTCTCCTCCCCTCATACGTGTGACCAGTAGATAGGCCATAGGATAGAGTGAGAAAACACACTGCAAATTGAAAGGATGCTGAGTTCCTCTTGGTGGCTCTTTCTGCTTACTGACATCTTGTGACTTAAATTAATTAGGTAAGGGCCAATCAAATAAAAAGTATACACAGGCTGTGTCTGCCCAGAACAGACTGCTCAAGGATGTCTCAGTTCCTGGGAGAATTCGCCTTGAAAAGGTAAATTCCCTTAGCCTCCACCCTCTGTCTTCATCGAAAGTCCTCTTCCTGTTTCCTTTCTTCCCCTTCCTGTATTTCAGCCTCCACCCTCCCCATACCCACATTCCTTGCATGATGGGATTTCTAAGACAAGAAAGTTTGTGCTCCTTAAGTGTCCTCAGTGTTCAACATGTGGTCCATCTTGGTCTACTAAAAGTCTATTTTGTATTTGTATAATAGAAGTCTATCAATAGGTTGAGAACTGAGGAGCTATTCTGAGAGACCCTGGGTTTGGTTTGAATTAATAGCTATTTTTTTAATTTGTTTTTTGCAATGTATATTGGAGAGAGTGGTTAGCAGCTGTTACTAGGGAAACATATACTTTGGAAATTAGTAAGCACTTAACACCTCCTATGAAATCTGAAGTCTTAATTTATCTCTGCTCTAGTGGAATCGGGTAATATTTTTTTCTTGTGTCTGCTTTATTTTACTGAAAATACTGTTTGCAAGGTTCATCCATATGGAGAGCCTCAGAATGGCTTTCCTACTGTGTAGAAATACCACACGTTCCACTCGTTCACCTATTGGTAGCCATTTGGGTTGTTTCCCCACTTCTTGCTATTGCGACTAATGTTGCTATGAACATGCATATAAGAATAACAGCTCATCTCCCTGCCTTTATTTATTTAACTTTTATATCCAAGAATGGAGTTGACCCAGCAAGTTTTGAACATCCTTTCCATCTTTGGAGAGTTCTGTTTTGGAGTCTTGCCTCCTCAAGTAGGGAACAACATCTCTTCCTTGGACTGCTTGGGAACTAGAGCCCAAATGGTGGCTAAGGCCCTGCTAACAAGCCCTGCACTACAAAACTTGAATTGAAAGAGAGTGACCAGTGAGCTTGCGACTGGGGAGAGGGAGGGCTCCATGGGTAAGGGAACTTGCTGCCAAGCCTGATAACCTGAATTAAATCCCTGGGCCTCGGGTGGAAGGAGAACAACTTCCAAGTTGTCCTCTGACCTCCACACGCATGCTGTGACATAAACGTGCACATAAGCATTCATAAATTGACTCTTGCAGGTGTTTTCAGAAAAGAAAGAGCAATATAATATGACCTGAAGCACGTATAGTGGGTGAAGGTGACAGGGACTTCTCAAGCTGGAGGCCACAGCAGGAACAAGCGGGTTTTCCTGCTCTCCTCTTTGCCAACTTGGCTTGTTCATATGTTTATTTCTTTTTTTTTTTTTTTTAAGATTACTTATTTTATGTTGCTGTCTTAGACGCACCAGAAGAGGGCATCGGATTCCATTACAGATGGTTGTAAGCCACCATATGGTAGCTGGGAATTGAACTCAGGACTTCTGGAAGAACAGTTAATGCTCTTAAACCCTGAGTCATCTCCCCAGCCCCTGGTATGCTTATTCTTACAGTTTACAAAGTAGCAAGTTTGCTTATCCTAGTTTAGAATGATCATTTTACCAGTCCCTCCTCTTTGCTATCTCCCTGCTCCTCATTCTCACTTAAACCCTTCTACCCCCATCCTCCACTTTCTTTGATTTGTGTATGTACATTGGTTTGTGTTTGTGTGTGTGCATCTGAGTGCAGGTGCCCTCAGAGGCCAGAAGGAGCCTGATTCAGTGGAGGTGGAGCTGCAGACAGCTGCAGGTAGCTGCAGGCCACTCAACATGGGTGCTGGGAACTGAACTGGGGTCTTCTGTGAGAATAGTATATGCTCTTAACTGTAGGACCATCTCTCCAGCTCCACTTCCAAACCACACGAGTTCTATCACTCTCTGTCTCTCCCTGTCAAGGCCTTCTCTCTCCTCCCATAGACCCCCTTCTAGCTCCTTGGCCTCCACACATTCTCACTTCTAGAGCAGTTCGAACATATAAAAGTTAGAAGCTGGGGATGATGGTATAGCAGATAATACCACACGGTGCTCTTGCAGAGGATCTGGGTTCAGTTCTCAACTCCCTTATTGAGAAACTCAAACTTCCTGTGACTCTAGCTCTCATGCATCCAAAACCCTCTTCTGGATGCCAGGTGTACACACACACAGATACACAGACTCATTTTTAAAGTTTAAATAAAAAGAAAATTACAAGTAAGGATCCACACGGAAAGAATTTTTCCTGGGTCCTGTCTTATTTTAAAGGCTTTGCACAAAACCTTCTAGACCTCATTGTCTCATTTCCTAATGACAGCACCAGGCCTGGCTGGAATTGGCCTCTGGCTCCTCATCAGAACTGGACGCTTCATCCCCCTGAGTTATTAGCTGATTTGTTGCCCTCAGAATCAATCTATTCCCAAGGCCCTGATGTTTTCTTTCTGAACTTCACAAGAGCTGGATCCTGGGCTAGTTTTTCAGAAACTCTTCCTTCTGAATCATCCATCTCTAGGACTCCAAACCTGTCTTTTTTGTATCCCCACCTCCCCTTAGATGCTATTTTGGCATCCCTCGCTTCTCATCTGAATCCAGAGAGCTTATTTGGGATGGACTAGTCTCTGGCAGTGGTTAGTGCTGCAGCATATGGTCCATTGGAGGGATACTGTCACGGTGAGCTCCCCACATACTGATTGTTGGAGTAAGTCTGAGAAGGGACTGAGCCGAGGGACAGCTACTTGCGAGGTGAACCTTCCCTACGTTACCATCCTTACCATCAAATTGCTTCTACATGCTAGCAAGTTTTGATGAAATGTTACCTTCATTGTGGTGTCTTGAAATGCTTTACTGTTGTAGAAAGCAGGGGACTAGGAACAGGCTGAGACCCCATGACATATGGGTCTACTGAGAAGGGCCAGATCACTCATGCAAAGCATCAGTGAGTGGACTGGTACCCTAGTTCTGCTCAGAAGCTTCTGTCAAACTAATGAATCCTGATGAGATAACACTGATGGTCAAAATGAGTCTCCCAGAGCCCTCACCAGTCCTCATTCTGGCTCATTTGTCATCTCAGGCTGAATTAGATACACACCATCACACATAATGCTCAAAGATAGACAACACAAGCCAGTCCTGGCCTCTGAGTACCACAGAACTCTTCTCATGTCTAAGGCCCTCCCCTTTCCCTCAGCAAGTCCATCTTTGAAATGGAAGGGCAGCTGGCCAGCAGCCTGGAGAGTCCCCATTTAGCCTTAGTCCCAGGAGATGTGTGGGGCAGGCAGGCTAGCAGCAGAATTCTACATCTGAAAGAGGAAGCAGAGGGCTCTGCAGAGAGTCTCTCAATCGGCCTTATATCTTGAATAAATTGCATGTTGGAATTTAATTTGGAGTCCCTGCTGTTTCCTTGATGAACGCAAACCACACGGCAATTACAGTGATGAAGCGGGCTGCTGCCGAGCCTGACAAGGGTGATCTGTCTGTGCGGGGAGGGAGGGAAGAGGCACTTGGCAGGTGGCTGGTCGTCCATACTGGGCATGTTCTTCCGTCTCTCCCCATAGTGAAAGCCCCACAGGACAAATGTATTCTCTAACCACTCCCCGGGCTTCCTTGGTAGAGCCTGCTTGATCCATGGCTCCAGTCTCTGAATCCTGTCTTCTCCCCATCTCAGTACAGAGGAAAATAAATGTCATTGAGCACTTGCTGTGTGCCAAGGGTTGGGCTAACTCTCTGAAGGCATCATCTCATTGAATGTGCCCAGACACATTCAATTTTTTGTGAAAAACAAAACAACGATAACAACAAAAACCTCTTATCTCTACTTTACAAGAAAGAAACATTCCTCAGAGAGGCTAAATAAATAACCTGTATACAAAAGTGTATGGCATATAGCAGTGCAGTAGATAGGCTCTGAACTCAGAAGTCTGGGTCCAAGATCACATTCCCTTTACCCAGTCTTCTCTTACTGTTCACCAACTTCTCCCTTGGAACCCTGCTCTTCCTACCCCATGAGCTTTCACCCATTCCCCTCACTGCCCCCTCCTCAGAAGATTGCCTTTTCTGATAGATACAGTTAGAAGAGTCAGCTGTTCCCAACTATGTGAGTAGTGGGCAGACATGAAGCATGTCCTGCCTGCTTGACTTTAGACGGAAGGCACTGCTAGTCAACCCAGCTGAGTTGCCAGCTCCTCCACCTCAGGCTAGACACGATGGTCAGCATGACAGGCTTGCACATGGAAGTAGAAGAGAGACTCATTCAAGCCACAGGCCTGCCCTACATACTGTCAAGCCTAATTTAAAAATGTATTTGTGTGTGTGTGTATGTGTGTGTGTTGTATATTGTTGTACATGTGGAGGCCAGAAGGCATCTTACTGGAGTATCTCCTTCCTCTGTGTAGTTTCTAGGGGATCAAACTCAGTTTGTCAGCATCTTTATCCGCTGAGCCATCTTTAAGGCCCCAAACTTATCTTTGAACCCTGCTTTCTTCAGCTCTTTGCATCAATATATTATGAATGGACCGGGAGTTGGAAAAGAAAGGAAGAGGCTTCAAACCTAATTCTGCTAATAATATAACTAGCTATCTTTGCTGCCTGGCTGGTGGTGCAACAGCAGACTTTTCTAGAAATTGCCCCCTAGAACCCAAGTGAAGGATATTTCCTGGTGAGCTCTTAGCACACTTGGCTAGGAACTCCAAATTCTGATCTTTGGAGAGAAGGATGGAGGGACTCAAAAAGCTCACAGAGCCCAGAGCTGACATGCCTGGAGCCATTTGGCTGTAAATCCATTTATAGGTGATGGGCTCAGAGCAGGAGAATAAGTATAGTCAAGGGACCTGAATTTTGATCCTGGGTTTTCGCCAGCCTCCTGGGTGGCTTTTTTCGCTTTAGCTTTTCACTGGGGAAAGTAAGAACTTTACATGAGTAATTTTAAAGCATTACAATACTATGGGCCTAATGTGATTAATGCCTAAAGCAACAAGGTCAATAGGTCCCAAGGCCTACTAGTTCCCCAGACCCACATTGGTAACAAACTGCACACATCATAGCTTTTCAATTTAATCATTTATTCTGCAAAAGGTGTAGTAGAGGCCAGGAGGTAGAAATATATTATACAAAAGAAAGGTCCTGATCTCAGGGGATCACCCTAAAGGAACCAAGAAGACCAGAAAAGCACACTAATCAACCAGCCATGTAGTTGGTAGCACAGAAGCACATATAGGAATGTATGTATGCCAGTCTAAGTACCTTTTATCATCACTATGCATGAATGTTGACTGCTGAACCAAGAACAAAATAGCACACACTCAAGCAAGATAGTCTTTCTTCATCACATAACAATCAGAAGGCATCAGAATACTAACATAGATTGACTTCCTCCCTCCCTCTGTGTATCCCTTTGTGAGGTGCTATGGTCCACATGGATGAAGATATTCATTACCATATCTTTTTAGCCAGGGGAATAAAGAACAATAAGCCATTGATACAGTGCTTGCTCCTCCTTCTTTTAAATCTTCAAGTGAAGTTGGGCATGGTGACCAAGTCTGAAATCCTAGTACTCAAGAGGTTTCAGAAGCAGGAAGATCATGAGTTCAAGGTCATCTTCCAAGACATAGCAAGCTCAAAGACAGCCTGGGCTACATGAGATCTTGTTTCCAAAAGAAACAAAATAATAAATAAAAGAATAGAAAAAAAATAATAAATCCAACTGAGCTCAGCACAGTCAGTGCTATCGAAGTTCCAGAAGACAGAACCAACATTTCCAAGCATAAAGAGAATGCAGACCATATGAATTGTCTTCATGAAGAAAGCTAGTCAAGGGGTTAGGGATTTAGCTCAGTGGTAGAGCACCTGCCTAGCAAGTGCAAGGCCCTGGGTTAGGTCCTCAGCTCTGGGGGTGGGGGTGGGGGGGAAAATCTAGTCAAGGAAGCAACCACTCTAGGTCTTTCTTTCTTTCTCTCTTTCTTCCTTTCTTTCTTCCTTTCTTTGTTTCTTAAAGATACTTTATATATGTGAGTACACTGTCACTGTCTTCAGACACACCAGAAGAGGGCATTGGATCCCATTATAGGTGGTTGTGAGCCACCTGTGGTTGCTTGGAATTAAACCAGACCTCTGGAAAAACAGTCAGTGCTCTTACCAACTGAGCCATCTCTCAGCCCACTCTGGGTATTTCTAACAAATGGCAGTTGGTACAGTAATTGTCTATCCAGGTAATAGAGAGGCTGAGAAGCTAAACCACCCAGAAATTAGCAACTGCAGGAAGCTATTGCATTCTCAGGAATGAATGACCAGTGAAGGAGCCCAAACCATGGTAGCTAGTGCCCAGTGGAGCCTACAAAAGAAGTGCTGCCCAACAGGAAAGGAGCCAAAGAGAAACTACAGCCATAGCTGGAGAATCTACTAGAAGCCAGAGAAAGAAATGGGAGTATTCTTTCTCTCTTTTCCACTTTCTGTTAACAATGCCCACTGGTCCAAGTTATTTGGAAGCATTGGGAAAGATCCTTTAAAAAGTAGTTTTCTGGGAGGGAGCAGGCAGGGGTAGGGGAGGGCAGGGTCTGAACACTAACTGATGGGCACACAGCAGCAGGGACCCAGAAGCAACGACAGACAGAGCTCTGCCAGAAAGCTGTATTTTGTCTAAACATAACTAATATAACATAGAAGGCTCTGGTTTCTGCAGAATTAAGTGAGGACTGGAGCCATGATCTCAGAAAAGAATCAAGCTCACTGGAAAGTAGAAGATTCTTACTCTAGGCTGTGGTCACTCTTTTCAGAAATTCAACCATTAAGGTAGTAACTTAAAGCAATGCTTTCTTTCCTATAATCTCACAGTTCTGGAGGTCAGAAGTATGACTGAGTCTTACTGGGATCAAAATCAAAATGTTGGCAAGGTGTGCCATTTTTCTTGGTCCAGAGAGACACGATTTACTTGCTTTTCCCAGTTTCTATGGGTGGCCATCTTGGTTACTTCTCAGCTACACCATCCCAGCCCTCGCTTCTGTCCTCAGGGCTTCTTCTCTCATTCTCTCACTCCATCTTATTATTATACATACCCACAAAGTCATCCGTGATCATGAGTCTACAGAATTTTGATATCCCAGTTCACCGATTTTAGATTTAGGAAGCAGACATCTTTAGGGAAGCCATACCTTTTACAGCACTCACTTTCTTTTCCTCCTAGCTATGGATCTACAGCTCCTGAGACTCTCCATAAGCAGAAGTGATCACAGCTAGACTCCTTCAGGCCCTCTCTAGGTGTTCTGATAGGTCCTGTGTGGACAATGACTGCCCTCTGGAAACTAGTACCCAGCACATTTGTAGAAGTAGATCATTCCATCTTGGGTAGGTTGCACTTGGATCACTTAAGAATGCTTTGGGTTGCAAGCTACTGAAAGTATGGCATCTATAAAGTTCCTTTGTACTTTTGTTTTCTCTATATTTGACTGTTGGTTTTGCTTTGGCTTTAATGTCAGGCTGGCATCATAACTCTCTTTTGACATTGGGTAAGGGAATGGAAGTTAGGAACTGAGTTACCCACACCCAATGCTGCCTTTCTTCCATTTACTTCTTTCCACTCATGGAAAGTGCACTTGTAATATGGTTTTTCAGTGTATCATGCTCAATGGTCTCTTCTACCTCAGCTTCTCAATTTCCTATGGCAAAGTCAGCTCTTTAGTCAACTGTTTGTCCACAAGAGCTTGGAGACACAGGCCTAAAATCCCAGCTACTTGGGAAGCAGAGGCAGGATAATCAAGTTTAAGACTTTCCCTAGATAAAAGGTGAGTTCAAGGCCAGGCAACTTAAGGAGAACTTATATCAAAATGAAAAGTGTGAAGGGGCTGAAATGTAGCTGAAGGGTGGGTAAAGTCCTAACACTGGAAACAAAACAGTCTATGGCCAATGTGCACAACAAACAAACATGGATCCAGGGGCCCAGTAAACTCATGGTCATGTTGCATACATTTTCCTAGAGAGATCCATCTATTCGCCCCAGATATGTTACCAGGGACTCACTAACCTAATGACTCCACCCAAGCCTGACTTGACAGACTAATGAGCTTGTTGCAGTTACTCTCTGGAGCATGGATAAGGGATGACTTAGAGGAGTGTGGGTGACCCTGAAACAGCTGTGTCATCAAAACGCCCAACCCCATCCATAATGGAGGATGACCTCGTGGAAGCTACGTCATACAGCCCCTTTTTTCCATTAATCTTTCACCTCGTAAATATTCTAGTAGTTCTCCAGACCCCATACAGCTAGGAAGCAAAGGAAGTAATAGACACAATCCCAGGTGAGATTGCCCATGACCCCTACCCTCTACTATGGAGTATTAAAACCTCCATTACCATTATCATAGACCTCACTGTCACTGTAGTGCTTTGTTTATTTCACTGTTGGGACTGGAGGGGCCAAGGTCATCTCTGTCCATGATGGCAATGGTCATTGTGGTTATGACAGTTGGCTTGCACCCAGAGGGTAAAGTTATACAGCATCAGGTAGGATTTAAAGAGCTCACTAAGGCTTCACAGCATGGATGAAAATGCCTTGAGGCAGTGGTAATCCTGATGAAAAGTAATCATATGGATGGGGGCTCATGAGGTTGAGAGCATTGGCAGTTGATTGCTGAGGGTAAAGAGTCAGTTTTCTTAGGAGTGTGCCCACTCCCAGATTGCCCATGTATACTGGATAGCTCTATATCCATGCTCAAAGAGGGGGCTCTAACTAAACTATTCGTGGATTATAAAAAAAAAATAAGGAGAAGGATATATAAAGTTGGTTCTTTGCCGACCAGTTCAGGCGAGAGGAGAGAGAAGTTCCAGTCCCGCCAGGTCTCTCTGGGGTTGAGTGGGATGGTTAGCCACAGGTCTTGCTGAGTCACCCCGGTATGGAAGTGACTGAGATGGATATCAAAACTGGAGCCAGACTTTGGCTCTCCCACAAGGCTGCAAAAACTCGAGCCAGGCTTGGGTTTGTCCACAAGGCCCAAACCAGGGCTGAAATGGGGCCCAACATCAGGGGGTTGCAAAGAGGGAAGGGGAGAAGTTGAGACAGAGGAGTGATGGACATGATCAAAATACATTGTATGAAATCTCAGAGAAGAGATAAATAAAACACATGTTTTAAAAACATAGAAAATGCATTCTACTGTAATTATAGGGAGAGTAAGAGACTGGAGCTGGAAAAACCAAATGGTCCATCTTAAAGTGTCAGCACTAGTGAGAGTCTGAGGTTTTGGTCACGTGCTAAAGAAACGTCTGGAATTCACTTTCCAGAAAGAAGGTAGAAAGTATCCTAGGTCTATCCAATGCTCAAATAAAAACACCCGAGTATTGGTTGTATGCACAGCCTCAGTGGAGTGGGATGCAGTCCAGGGAGACGACAGGCACAGCGAGCACTTAGCCTCGTTCCACAGTTCATTAATCACCCTCAGTTCAAGCACATTTATCATGATTATATCCAGCCCAGTCCCCAAGATGAGGTGGGGTGGTTGCTTGGTTTTTGGTTGTTCTTTTATTATTATTATTAAAAATTTGCCAGTAACTTCTTTGGTGAAGATCTTGAGACCAGACTCTCTATATAATAAATGTATGCTAGGCAATGTCCTAGATGCTAGATATCTGTGAGGGATTAAAACAAACTTAAAAATCCCTCCTTTTATGGGGGAGAGACAGGTAATAAAATAAATAGGGAAAATATAAAGATAAGTTCCATGATGCTCCGAGCTCCTAGGAAAGCTGATATTTTTCTATAATCACGCTGATAAGCTTCCACTACAAGTGGTCTTAAACCTGTCTGGTTCATCAATGATGCTTCTATAATCTCGAATCAAACACACCGAGAGCTGTTTTAAATGTGATGAATGGGTGAATGGCAGCTTGCTTCAGTGAACACATTACTGAAAGCCATCCCATCGGAGACAGCCTCGTGGATGGAAATCAACCAATTCCTGGGGGGCTCACATCTATGAAGTTACTTCTGAGGCTGACATCGACCCACTCCTGCCTCTAAAACCCACCCTAATCCAACACACTTTCCCAGTGATTCTATAAAAGATTAGTGATTTTCGTTGCTCAGAGAAATCTGCCTGACCAGCATGGCTCTTCTTACTGTCCTGAAGATCCTCAGCTGCCAACATTCCTTGAGACTCCCAATTAAAAGATGCCCCCGTCAGGGCCTTTGTCCCAGTCCCCCAGGGTGTCACTGACATATCTCATTAAAATGCTTTTGGATTCATTTTGCTCTCATAGGACTCATAACTAGCTTTTCTTTGTTCGTGAAGATGCAGTGTTTGTATAATTAGAACTTTTTTTTTTCTAGATGCATCGCCTAGTGGATATTTTTGCCATTGATTTGCTTTTTTTTTCTCCCTTCTGCTCATTTAGCTTTGTTTTGGCTAAACTATTAGTACAAAGTCTCATTGTATGCATTTTGTTTTGATCTCAATTGTCTGGTATTGGTTGAATTAACAGAGAATATTCCACAGGGAGGCTAGAAGCACAGACTTCAGTACAATCCAAGCCAGCCTGAGGCCCACAAATGACTAGCAACCACTTCCAGCAAAAGAGATAGACAGGCTTGTACCTGGGACCCCTTCAAATTTCTATAAGGACATTTCCTGTCTTACCAATAACAAGGGGTGTAGTTTTTTCAATCACTCCAGAGCTGACATTTGTTGAGTCATTGAACCTATGGCCCCTTGCATGTCTCTGCTTGGCTAAGGGTTCTGAAATACCCACAGGAACATCCACACTTCTGACCAGCTCTGGAGGTCACTTTGTCATTGATTTGGTATGTCAAGGGCTCAGTCTCATCCTGGCTCCCTTAGTAAGATGCCCATCTTTGTGTGGAAACCCTTGAGACAAACAGCTTGCAAGGAAATGATGCTTATTTTTGACTCACAGACCTGTGGGTTTCAGTCGGTGGTAGGCTGGCCCTATTGTTTTGGGTCTGAGCTGTGCAGTACATGATGGAGGGAATACATGGCAGAATTAGTGCTTACTTCTTTGTAGCCTGGAAGTGAAGAGGAAGGGGGAGGGGCTGGGTCTGATAGCCCCTTTAAAGCCTGCATCCTCTGCCACCTAACCTTGGCTAGGCTCTACCTCATTTTGTTAAATTTCCTGTGGAGAGAAAGTTCATGTGCTATGAAACATGTGTGGAAGTTACAAGGACAAGTTTGGGGGGTGTGTGTGGGGGGGGTGTCTGTTCTTCCTTCCCACTGTATATATCTCCAGAATCTAACTCAAGTTGTCAGGCTTGGTAGCAATCTTGCCAGACCCAGGATCTACTTAAGTGTTCCCGCCCCTCCCAATGGCACAACAGACTAGCCACCAAACTTCTAACTGCAAACCATAGCCCCGGCCAAGTTCTCCTTCTTACATAAATTTATATCCAATATATAAATAACAATTTGTAGTAAAAGCAGCCAAACAAAATTATCTCAGTTTACTAAGACTGCCGTGCAGAAGAACCACAGGCTGGGTGATCTAAACAACAAGAATTCATTTCCTTATGTTTTTAAGGAGTCTGAGATCAGGGCGTCAGCCAGATTGGTCTCTCTGAGGCATTCCCTTCAGCATATAGATGGCCAACTTTACCCCGCCCCCACCCCTACCCCCATCTTCACACTTTCTCCCTACAGTGTCTGTGAATGTTCCTTTGTTCTTACAAGGCAGAGGGTCATGTGGAAAGAGACCCATAACAATGACTTCTGGTTAATAACTTCACTGTCTCTTTATAGGGAACCTGTCTGTCTTAGTAAGGGTTTCTATTCCTACACAACATCATGACCACCAAAGGAAGTCAGGACTGGAACTCAAGCAGGTCAGGAAGCAGGAGCTGATGCAGAGGCCATGGAGGGATGTTACTTACTGGCTTGCTTCCCCTGGCTGGCTCAGCTTGCTTTCTTATAGAACCCAAGACTACCAGCCCAGGGATGGCACTACCACAATGGGCCCTCCCCCCTTATTCACTAATTGAGAAAATGCCTTACAGCTGGATCTCAAGGAGGCATTTCCTCAACTGAAGCTCCTTTCTTTATGATAACTCCAGTGTGTGTCAAGTTGACACATAAAACCAGCAATAAACTGTCTCTAAACAGAGTCGTCCTTTGGGGTACCTGGGGTTAGGATTTCAACGTAAGAATTTCAGGGGAATGCACAACCCTTGGAACAACTGATCCCTCAGTGAAGATCTTGACACACAGTAAAGTAAGAAATTAGCACTTTAAAAAAACAGGTCTAGAAAATTGTCAAGAAAATGTGTTCAATGGTGAGCTTCTTTGATGACTATGTCAGGGACTAGACACAAAATACTAATTGCAAGACTCAGTCCCTCTGCTCAAACACCCAGGTTCCTGTCCCCTGTGTGCTATGCCCTTATAGTCACTGTTCATTTGCCTTCCTCTGTTCCTTCTCCTTTTTCTCATGACCTTGTAAGTGAATTTGTCTCGGAAAAAACAATGATCACATTGTAAAATGTATCATGCTGGGAACACCAGAGTTCCCACTATAAAAGATGAATCTTAACCAGAGCTAAACTGAGGTATAATAAAAGGATTTTTGTAAAGTTCAGGAAGATGGACATTCACTGTAGAATTCTGAGATTTTCTTACATGGATTGTCCTGGGCTTTGGGATTCATATAAACCAGTTCCCAGAGTTGTTAGTCTTGCTGAGGAGAGGAAATGTTAAACGTAGTGGTGTGGGAGAGGCAGGCAGAGAAACTAAATAACCCAGAGATACCACAAATTTTAAAGGACAAGAAAATAGTATTTAATAAGGCAGTTTCCAAAGGCTTCTCCTTAGAGGCAGGTAAGTGTTTAACCAGGAGCTCCGGGTGTGGGGAGGCCGTGAGCTGTGGTATTTGCCAAGTTCTGTGGTGTAAAGACTCCCACCGGGGCCAGTGTCCAGGGAAGCACGTGATGCGGAATGTATCACTGGACAGAGAGACTTTCATAGGTTGATTTGACCACTGCTCCGGAGCTTGGGTGCAGATTTGGGATTACAAACCAAGTCAAATGAATCAGTATGGACTCCAGAAACCTGAGCAGTATTCTGCCGTAAAGCCTCAGCTGAAGTCAAAGGCCATTCAATCTCCTGCTTCTGTGCTCTGACCTGAAATGGGGAAATAAAATAATAATAATAATAATAATAATAATAATAATAATAATAATAAATTGTAAGGAAAAATTGTCTATTTGAAAACTTTCTGAAATGTAGCTTTATACAGGACTAAATAAGGTAGAAATGGAGATAAGCATCTTGTTTACAGTCAAGCAACTGGCCCGGGGAGTAAAGGGTGCTCTGTTTGCTCAGAGGATTACTTAGGGCTATAGCTCTGTGGTAGAGTGCTTGCCTATCCTCCACACGGCCCTAGGTTCAATTCACACCACTGCCAAAGGGAGGAGGGGAGAACAAAAGATAAAGGGAATATTACCTACATACATGTACAACAAGCAGAGAGGTGATTTAGGAGAACAAATATCCTATGGATAGAAGGTGCCACACTCACTGATAATTTTTACTGATCTAAATGAAGCTGATGCGGCTCCCTGACCCTCCTTCTCTAACGGAGGTGGGGTCCATGCCTTTGCTTCAGTAGTGGTCAGGAGACTCAAATCGAGTCAATCTGAGCTCTTCTTATCTCTACAGTAGCATGTCTTTATTGGATTGTTAAACTGGGTGCTGAGTAGAACAAGTGCTCACTTCTCCTTATGCTCAGGCTTCCCACAGCTGGGCTCTTACTTCTTCCTCTACACCGCCCCCCACCCCCATACACACATTGCAAGATAAGCCACCTTCTCCCTCATCTCACTTTCTTAAAAGGAAATGTTTCCCTATGGTGACTGCTGACCTTCCTAGCTCATGGCCTTCCGAGCCATTGCCTTTGCTCCATGCAGAGCAACACTTCTTCCTATCACGCCCCATAAAGGCAGGGATTGTGCCTGTTGTGTGGACTTTCATATACCTAATGATGCCTTGAACACTTTTTAAATAAGTCAATAACTCGTGGCTTTCTCTGAGCATTCCATCTGCTTTCTTTTCCTTCAGTCAATTCCACCATGGTCCAACCCATTATGGCCAATGTCATGAACTGTCTAGCAGGGCTACCAAGGATAAAGAATTCCCAGCAAGTATTTGACCATCTCCAAAATGATGAAGGCACAGTTTTAGATGTGGTTTACTCAGTCCAAACAGGCTGTAGGAAGTAGCTTCTGACATGACCCCAGTGCTTCCCAGATCCTAATATTCATGGCATTGTGCATGTCCTTCTCATGGGATGTAGGATGGACTCAGGATTCGCTCCTAATCAGTAGAATATGGCAAAAGTATCACTTCATGATTAGGTTAGACTAGTGACTAGTTAGATTAGGTTAGATTAGTGACTCTCTCTCTCTCTCTCTCTTTCTCTCTCTTCTTATATTATTTTATCTAAAGAACAGGGCATTCTTACAAGGAGCTGTTGGTAACCTGTAAACAACAGTTGGAAATGAAATCTACATGTCACATGACTGGAAATTTTCTAAAAATAATGTCTTCAGATGTGGCTGCCACCTTGACTTCAGCCTTTGAGAGACCTGAGACACAAGTCCTGACTGAACTGTGTCTGGACTCCTGATCTACAATCACCATGAGATAATAAATACGTCCCTTTTGAGTCTTCAAGTTCTGAGGCAACTTGTTATGTATCCATAGATGACTATACATAGCCAAATGACGTGTCACCTCAATGTTATTTCTTCTGCTTCCTTAATATTCAGGCTGGTCCTCCTGGGCTGAGCATCCACAGTGACAGAGCCAACTTTGTCAGGCTTTGTGTTTCAAGATCCAGAATCAATTGGAAGCTTGACTGTATCTCTGTGAAAGACTTCCTGACTTGAGCCTGTTTTCAAGAGGAGACCAAATCCTGGACCTCTAAAGACACACAATGCCAGTATTTGAAGCTGAGATGTCATTACCTTGGGAGAGGGTGACCAAGATTCCTGAAAGTGATGTAGGGCTATCAGATGAAAAGATGATATGTGTTGGAGATTAATCATCCTCCATCATTCTTGGAGAAAGGCTTATAGTTTGGACAAGGATGGCTACCAGGTCCTATGTTTGAGTCTCTGAAGCAATCCCAAGTAGCAGTGGACTAGCAGCCATGTGTTGTCTTTTTAAAACATCCCAAGCTCCTGATGTTGAATAAAAGTAGACCCTGCAGAGAGCTCTGGACCATTCTGATCCTCAGCTAGAGCTAAGACATGGTATGCCAGTAAGGGATGGGGCAGAAGCTAGGCCTCTTTCCAGTCTCACCAAGATCTATGGTTTCCTAGGAAACATTAAACACCCAGCTGAGGCTCCAAACAGAAGAAAACAAATCAGCTCCCTGGAGGAGTGTCTACACTGTTTCCATCCAACAAATTATGTGGCTTTACAGAAGGTAGCTGGGAAAGCCATGACAGAAGAGAACTGGGCTTTGTATTCTCCCACAAGCTGCTGCTATTGGGGATAGGGGGAAGGGAGAGGGAAAAAGAGGGGGAGGAGGAGAAGAGGGTTGGGGTTACCTGGGCACCTTCAGTTCAACCTCAGGGAGGGCAGAACAGCTCCTCCCTCAGGTCCTCAGAATTCTGTATGTCGAGACAGCCTCTACTTCCCATGCCGTAGCTGCTGCAGGCCAGAGCATAGCCACCACGCTCTGTGGACCACAGGTTCTGCCACGTAGGCTAAGTTCAGGAAAATGCCAGGGGATGTCTGGGGCAGTCCAGAGAGCAAAGCTGCTGATTTTCAGCCCCAGTCTTCCTTTAGGGTATGTGTCCCAGTGACTCTGGATGGAGAAAGGCCCTAAGGAAGCTTTGTGAAGAGAAAAGAAAAGTTTCTGTGGGGCCTGAGAGGCTTGGGATTGAATCCAGCCCCAGATACCTGCAGTGTGAGCTTAGGTATATTTCCTGACATACCTTTCAAGATTCAGTATCCCCATTTACATATGTCCAATAGTTTACTCGCTGTGTGTCTACCTTGTATGGTTCAGCAGGTCAAGTGACACACTAGTCTTGAACACAGATTTAGGGGAGCACCAGAAAATTCAGTATTCAGAATAATTATTATTCTAATTATATAATATATGCATGTATACATATGCATATGGTATAAATATGTATTTTCATGAGTGTATGTGTACATGCAAGTATGTGTGCACGTGTGTGCATATAGAGACTTAATATCCAAGTTGGTGTCCTCCTCAATTGGTCTCCACCTTATTTTTTCAGACAGAGTCTCTCACTAACTTAGGGCCCATTGGCTGGGGTAAACTGGCTGGCCAGTGAGCTCCAGAGGTTTGCCTATCCTGTCCCCTTCCCCAGACTTGAGATTATGGACACAAAGCTGTACCTAGTTTTTAAATGTTTTCTTGCTTGTGTGCCACACAGCACACTAACCAAGCCATCTCCCCCAGGATTTGTTGTTTGTTTGTTTGTTTGCTTTGGTTTTTTGAGACAGGGTTTCTCTGTATAGCCCTGGCTATCCTGGAACTCACTCTGTAGATCAGGCTGGCCTCGAACTCAGAAATCCACCTGCCTCTGCCTGCCAAGCGCTGGGATTAAAGGCATGTGCCACCACTGCCCGGCTCCCCCAGGATTTTTAATGCAATATGCTTAAAACTCTAAATTAGTAAAAAGAAATTCATGACAGAAAAACTACCACAAGGTATTGTCTGTTCAGTGGTTGTGAACCATTAGCAGATTTTGGATTTTTGGCAGGCTCAGAAATCCCAGCTGCATCAAGAGCCTTTGTTGGCCAGCTTTCACCCAAGTTCAACTTTATCATCCTGATTTACACTAACTAGTATAATGATTAGCCAAATACATAGAAAGGGCCTATAGACTCATCTGATCCTGTCTTCTCTACTCTTCATCCCTGTCCCTTGGATAAGTTATTCTGCCACTTTAGGCCTCAGAATACTTATGTGAAAATTAGGGACATACACTATTTCCACCAAAGGGTTTTACAACACAGGATACCTAACGCATTGCCAGTGCTCAGTCGCCATGACTGTCATTATAGCCTCATTTTCCAGGCATCAGGATAACATGATTTTTTTTTCTCTTGGCTGAGAAGAGATGAAACAGGCTGGCATCCTATCACTGCCTCTGCCCAGCTTTCTTGTTAATCAAATATGCAGCTGGCTTGTGAACTGCTGCCTGAAGCCACCTTTACTGCTGTGTCTGCTGCCATCTGGATATCCGAGGGAACATACAAAAGGGATTGGGGCAAAGCAGAAACAGCTGAAGCAGAGGGCCTAGAGAGTTCAGATCTCGCCGGGCAATGGTGGCACACGCCTTTAATCCCAGCACTTGGGAGGCAGAGGCAGGCGGATTTCTGAGTTTGAGGCCAGCCTGGTCTACAGAGTGAGTTCCAGGACAGCCAGGGCTACACAGAGAAACCCTGTCTCAAAAAAAAAACAAAAAAAAACAAAAAAAAAAAAAAAAAAACAAAAAACCAAAAAAAAAAGAGAGAAATCCAGATCTCAACTCGTTTGCAGCACAGGAGTTTGAGATGCATAGGTTTGGCAACAAAACAGCACGCCTACGTTACAGGGAGCTGCCCCTGCTTTTTCCTTCACATGTACAGAGTGGGGACTTTGATTCAGTTTTGACCAATCATCTGTTCTGGTGACTGAGCTGTCCAGTTTGAGGATAGCTGAAGATACAGGGAACTCCAAGAGGGCAAAGAAAACATATTCTAAGTAATTTAATTTTGGAGTGGGTATTTTCCTTTTTATGCTTTCTGATATTGAGAGGCAGAAAAGACTTTGAACAAAAACTGGCAGTAGGCAACAGTGTTCATTTGCCTGTTTAGTAAGACACAGGCCTACAGTTAGAGCCGGAGGAATTGGCTGGTGGGACAGAGGAGCTACACGATGGCAGAATGCGGGCTTCTACAATGTTTAACAGTTGCTGGAAAACACCTGGAGAGCTCATTATGAAACAGAATTCTGGACAGGAGAGAAAGCTCCTTCTGTAAAAGTGCTTGTACAAGGTTCAATCCCCAGAACACATGTTTTTGTTTTGTTTTGATTTAAGCTGGGCGTGCTTGTAGTTCTAGCACTGGGGAGACAAAGGTGGGTGGCTCCTAAGCCTCATTGGCCAGCTAGCTAAGGAATCTCAGGCCAATGAAAGACCCCATCTCAAGGGGGACAAAAAGGTGAATGGTACCAGAAGAACAGCACCCAAGGTTGACTGTTGGCCTCCACACTTAAGCAGACATACGTGTGCATCCACTTGCACACACATGAACATACACACATACAAATAAAACACACACCTGAACAGTTCTGCCCCACCGAGTCTAGGGGCTTGGGAAGCAAGAGTCTGCATTTCTAACAGAACCCCAAGTGACTGTGGCTCTGGCGTCAGTGGGTTTGGGCTCTGCAGTCACTGCAACTGCAGCCGTGGTTGGAGTGAAGAACAGCTCAGCTCCTCATGGGCGGTGGGACCTTTGGCTACTTAATGAAGCCAGAATCCTCAGCTATAAAACAGATGAAAATAACAGCACTTCATGGGGTTTCCGTGAGAATGAAATGAACTATGGAATCCCCCACATACTTGAAGCCCTACCTGGAATACAGGAAGTCCTCCATTCATGTTAGCTCTTGTAATCCTTAATGGCTAAGCATCTCACAATGAGGACTTCATGTTCCTGCTTTTATAAACAAATTAGAAAAGATGAGTAGGAAGTCCCTATGCATTCATGCCTACACGAAATATTAGCATATCCTTTCAAGGGTCTCCTGGGGCCCCAGAAGCTCATCCTTCTAACACCCTTGGTTAAGTAGATTCTAACAGTGTTCCCATTTGTAACATTTGTCTTCTCTTTTCAGAATTCAGAATGTCAAAAGATATTAGGCCAGGTAATAATAGCTCTCGTTTTTGAGCTTCTGTTCCGTGGTTGTGGTAATCTATGTTTCTTTGTTCCTTCAAAGGCACCCACTGGTGTTCCTGTTCTGCACACAAAGTAAGTGAGGCTCATCTGTCCACTTCCTTAGAATGATGACAGCACTAGAGGAATTTATTTAGCAAAGACTAAGTGTCAGGCCCACAGGGAACAAATTAAAGGATATCCTTGAACCTTAAATAATTTTCATCTAGCTAAGAAATCAAGATGAGCAATGGAACCAAGATGTTCTTCAGTGACACAGAGTCTGTCTCATGCTCACAGCCCTGGATTTGGTCCTCAGCACAACAATAAGTAAGTGGATGAATAAATAAGTAATCATTATAATCAAATAACATACACGGCAGATATTTCAATGGTTCCCTGGCATGTATTTGCTCTCCATATTTCATAGCTTCCCTTGCAGCTATATTATAAGACAGATTTTGTAGCTCCCCTTGTAGCTATGTCTTGCGACTGGACCTGGCCAGTGAATGTAAGTGGGCAAGGAAGACGTTTCCTGTAGGTGTGACCCTTATGAATAAGTGTGTTCTTTTTTCCCTTGCCTTGCATCAGTGATGATGACAGCTGTGTGTTCCAGATGATGCTCTTTAGACGTAGGAAGACAGCTCAGTGGTTATCTGATTGAGAAAGAAAGGGAAATGAATCTCTGGAGGTCACACCATGAAATCCTTGGTTACTGCAATATTATCTAATTTCCTCTGCTTATACAAATGATGTCATCATGGTTGTGAATGAGGAGTTCCAAAAAGATCACTAGGTGTTGAAACGCATGTGGAAAATCATCTGAAGGCCACATTCTAAATGCAGACAAACTTTTTTAGGAAATGTACTAGAGATGATTAATCTTTAATAAAGAATGTCCAAGGATTAACTAAATTTGGGGAGCTCTGTAATGGGCTTTCCACATAGTAGAAACTTCTACCTCCACCTGAAAACCACTCACAACGGAGACATTGTCACATGACCACCAAGAGGATAGGCTCGGGTGGAATTTCCTTGCCAAGAATTCTCTCCCTCTTTTAGCTATGTCACTTTAGTAATTAAATAATTGCTTCACCTTTAACACTTATGAAAATACATTTTGTACAGCTATTGTAATGATTAAGTTAACATAGTATTTATTGGGTAGTAATAAATTGCTCCCAACTTAATGGCATAAAATAACAAAGATCATTTTATATATCTTGAAATTTGTATGGGTCAAGAATTCAGGGGTAACCCTTGGGCATTTCTGGCTCAAACTGTCTCATGAAGGTGTGCCACATGTTGGCTGACGCTGTGTTATCTGAAGACTTGAGTTGAGATAGAAGACCTGCTTCCAGGTGGCCTTACTCATATGGCTGTTGGCCATGGGCTTGCCCAGAAGAGGACCATATGAATGCCTTTGCTATGTGATAGCTAGCTTCTTTAAAAAAAAAATACACACACACATTCAAAAAAACAAGGAGAAGGTGTCGATGGATTTACACACCGTTACTCAGGATCTCTTGGTGATACAGGTCAGCTCTGACTCAGCGTGGGAGACAACTAGACAAGGGCAAGAATTGCAGGGGTGAGGATCATGGGGGCGGTGGTGGCACATCTGTGAGGCTGGGTAGCATAGCCTCTTCTGCTAATATCTGAAGTAATTCAAACCGTATCTGACACATTAGAACTTGGTAAACATCAGCTATATGTATTAGAAACAGAATGATCACTAACCTCTCATCCAGAACCCCAGCTCCTCCACCCCTTTATTCCTCTTCAAGCATTCTCCAAAGGCATAGACGTGTCCTTTGTTCTGCAAGGCTGTGTACTGGACACTTGGCTTCCAGGAGGAAGGATTTATCCTGCTACTCTATATCCCTGGGGAGGAAGTATACTAAGAGAGACAAGAGAACTGCTAGGAGCATGCATTTCCCAAGGTGAATTCACCACTGTTATCTTGCTTGAGCAATACATGATGGGGAAGGAGTAAGACCACAAGCTCTGGGACGAGAGTGCCTGGAGCAACTCCCAGCTTTCTTTATTAGTCGTGTGACCTTGGACAAGTTTCTTCCTGGACCTGTTTTCTTCTTTGTTATAAATATGAATAACAATTCTTATTCCATGGAGCTGTTGTATGAATTATATACTCTAACTATATGAAAGGCTCAGAACAATGTCTGGCTTGCAACAAATGCTCATAAATATTAGCTATTATAACTACTCAGAGATGGGGATCAAGGGCAATACAAAGGCACAAGGATATAAAGAGATCCATGGCCAGCTGAGATCTGTATCTCTGACCTTAGACAAACTATAAGGTAAAGATGGTGTTAAAACAACTTTCTAGTGCTTTCCCCAGGTGCCTGGGGTTGGTGGAGAGTGATGGACACTACACTTAAGTAAGCTTATAAGTTGCTGTGAGCCAATGGGGCAGGCACCTTCAACATCATCTGGCCACATGTTATCTATCTGACTTCTGTGATTGGGCCTTGAGCTGCTTTCTGGCTTTCTCCAAATTCTTAATTTTTGGCTCCATTTCCAATTTCCCTTTGTTTAAAAGAAGCTTGGCATGCCTGAATGGATTGCCCTCCTTTGATGGGGAGTGGCAAAGGAAGAAGTGTTGAGGTCCAGTGTTCTGTCCTTGTAGATGGAGGCAGACGGAGTGAAATTGGGAAAGGAGGCAGAGGAAATCAAAGGTCTTCAGCATCAAATACAAAGCATCAATCAGCCAGAGGATTCTCTGCACTTTAATTTGTGAACAGGTAAGTTACAGAAAACAGAAGCAAGTAGCTGCTGGGCTTTTTATCCAGGGAAGGTTCTAGTTGAACAGATTTGGGCAGGAATATCACATAGACACTGTTTCCATGGTGCAGAGGTCTCTGAAACCTTCACAGCCAACATTGTCATGAGCCACCATGAGATGCAAGAAGGCACTTTGGCACAACCAACTCAGTACAGGGATTGTTTCAAACTTCAGGACTCTGACTCCAAGAGGTTTGTTTGAGGGTTATTTAATTACAAACCCAACTTAGTGAAAAATGTTTTGGTGATAACTAACTCAATCTTGCACACACAGAAAAGCATACATAAATCTCCACGAGGAACAAAGTAAGCTACATACAGATCACAGAGGACTATATCAAACCTCTTTGTAAAGCCAATAAAGATAAGTTGTATAGGTTGAGTAAGAAAACCAAATTCATGGTAAGGGTCTGGGGAAAGATTCAGTGCTGGAAAATCTCTGTCCACACAGATAGTACAAAGGCCAGAAGGCTAGAAAGCACATCTGCTGGGTAGACAACAGGTTTTGCATTCCTTCCCTTGAGGAAACAGCCCTGTATGCTTGACATTCCAGGTTCCCTGCGTGCCTACTGTGAGCATACAGACTGTTCATGCTCCATATGCCGTGGAACCTGAGCACCAACCAGTGGAACTGTAATTTTGCTATTGCTATGAATTGTAATGTAAATATCTGACATGCAGGATATATGGTATGTGGCCCCTGTGGGGGTCATGGCCCACAGGTTGAGAACCACTGCATAAGAGTCCAAATAAGAGAGGGAGTTGATCCAAGGTGACAGTAAGATAAAAAAGAAGTGGAATTCTTGGAGTCACATTGTGACGGCAGAGGACAAAACCCTTCCCTATGACTCTTCAATAACAAACACAAAGGACCCTTGGATGACGTTGCTAACAATGGGATTGTGAGGGAAGAAGACAGATCACACCCAGGCATGTACTATCCAACAAATACTGTTGGCTTCTTAAAGCGGCAGGTCCAGTCCCCAAACAATTGGCATTTCCTGTTAGTCCCAACCTCAGCCTTGCCTCTGCCTGGAATATCATGACTCCATGAGATGACCTTTGATATTAGTGAAGTTTCTTCTTCATTTTTCTTCTCTAGTCTCACTTGAGACCACGAAGCCAGAGGTCCCCAGAGCCTTCTCTAGTTCCCTTTGGGTTTTGATTGAGCTGGTATTAGCAGGAATGTGGGCTGGTGCCCATAGTCTCTGATGACCATACTCCTTGGGGCATCTTCCCAGTGATTCGGAATGTTTATCCTCTGAGAGTGATCTTTTCTCACGATGTGTCTTCTATCAGACTTAGACTCAGGGATAGCTGTATGACTGCTAAGGCTTAGCTATGCTTCTGGTATGAGCATGTGGGCATCAAAAATTAAACAGGCAACAATAATAAATAAAATCATCAGTGAGGGATGTTGTGAACATTCAAGGACCTAATGTATGTACTTGCGGCATGCTTTGCATGGTGCTGAAGTGAAGATACACTCTCTGTTCATAGGCTGATCTCAGAGGGTCATCAGAAGTCCATAGAGGTCCTGAGAATGATGCTCTCAGGAGGACTGCAATCAGTGTGAAACCCCAACTGCCAGGGTCAGATAGCCATGTAGAGGGAGGAGAGAGTCCAGAGCCACACACTTATGCTCCTGGGAAAGGCCTTCTGAGGTACAGAGCAGTGACAGATGGCACAATACATCTTCTGTTACGTATTACCTGCATGTAACAACTGTTCACTGTGATATTTTCTGGTCCAGAGCTTCTGCTCGGCTTTGTAGACGTACTGTAAACAAATCAAGTCTCTCAGCCACATGGAGCATCCAACAAGAAGACATACAACGAGCATGAAGAATGACTTACAATATATGTGAACTCATTGAATTAATATAATTTTATTTCAGGATGGGGGGAAAAAACAGGGGCTGGAAATCCAGAGAGGAACTGTCTCCAAGGGAGTAGCTTTGGAGTTTCTTGGAGAAAGCGGTCTTCCAGGTGACTCTGAAAAAATGACAGGAAACCACTCTTTTGAAGAGCAGGGAGACTATGGGGGTGGGCATAGGGTGTACCAAGGCTTTGTGACTGGAAATACGGAGGTGCCTTGGAACTGACAGAGGCAGGGGAGTGGAGTGGTTGGAAGCAATAAGATATTGGGATGCAGAGGTTGATGGATATCTTTGTGCTGTGACAGCATGGGCACATAAGAAGAATGGGCCAAGCAGAATATATTAGGAGATGGGGGACCATCCGGTGTGCTCATGCATTAAACAGTTACGGTGAGGCTGTGTCAGGGAAATTGAGGTGGCAGGAAGCTGTTCTACACTTCCGGCTGGGGCTATAATTTACTAAGATAAAGAAGCATGGGCAGGTTTGGTGAGTAAAACAAAACCAGGTTTGTGGATAGCAGTGTGGGCGTGGGCCAGAGGCACACACGGTCCTGTACTCAGGCAAAGCTAAGATTCCTGACTTAGCCATAGAAAAGCATCTTGAGATGAGCTGACAGGAAGTGGAGCCAGATTTTATTAGGAAAATATTTCACAAGGATTTAGTATAGGGTTAAGAAAAGAGAGGAGTGCCGGGTGGGGGGTGGACAGACTCAAGTGTGCGTGTGAGCTTCTCAAGGGAGAGTCACACACAAATGTCTTATCAGTAACCACAGAGACCATTTTGGTGGCTCTCAGTCACATCTCAAAGGGCTGCTAAGAATGCCCTCCCCCATTTATTGGGCAGTGGTAGTGCATGCCTTTAATCCCAGCACTCAGGAGGCAGAGGTAAGTGATCTCTATGTTGAGGCCAGCCTGGTCTACAGAGTGAATTCCAGGACAGCCAGGGCTATATAGAGAAAGCCTGTCTCAAACAAACAAACAATCAACAACAAAGAAGACACCCCCGACCCCTTTCCTTCTTTTTTAATACATGAGATTATCAGGTTGCTCCAGAGGTCCCTTGGAGAGAACTGTAGTCTGTTTAGAGACCGTGGTTACACGGGCTGTACTAGGGGACCTGATGTACCTTTGACGGTAAGTGGGGATTCTTGTGAGATTCCTAAAAAGCCCTGCAGTTCTCATATAGGAAAGGAATAGGGCCATCCAAGGTCAGCCTAGATCATAAGTATGATTTATCGATATTTTAACATTGTTATTTGAAATGCCTTCATATTAAAGGACTACTGTCTCTACATAGGTAATCTTTAATTATCCTGGAGTTCTTAGCTGTCAGCCACTGAGATTCCAACAGGACTCCTGGCTGAGGGCCCCTCTCCCTTCCTCTTCTCCCCACAAATCTGTCCTGCTTCGGGTTGACTCTCTATAGAGTAAAGGCTGGATTTGCGAAGAACAAGCAGGCAGCCCAATTAGAGCCTGGTCCAGGATTCCAGGTGAGAAATGAGGATGCCCCGGAATGGTGACAGGGAAACAGATGCCCCTCCTAGGCAATGAAAAGGGCACTGGGGACCAGGGCTGGAGTTCAGCAGTAGACCACCTGTCAAACATGCAAGGCCCTGGGTTCAATCCCCATCTTGAGAAAAAGAAAACAGACAGAGTTTGAAAATGCTTTTTAACCTCTCCCAAATGTTCTAGATTTCCATCTGCGAGGTGCTGAGCAGCCAGCCGAAGGAGGAGTCCTTCTGGGAGGACACTGAAGGGAAGCGCCATATGGAGTGGGGGAGGGGAGTGATGGAAAAATGGGGTCGAAAGAGACCAGGCTGAGCCTCAGCAATGCTGGGTCCTCCCTCCACAGCTCACTGAAACAGTGAGGAAGGTCCGGGTGCCATCTGTGCCAGGGAAATGGTATCCTGGGAAACAGATGGCTAGACAGGCATGCCCTCTGGTTGACCAGAGCCCTGCAGTCAGTTTGACCTTCCTGGGAGGTTTAGGATGGAGTGTTCAGAGAGGCTGTGGGCATGACAGCTACAGTCCTTGTCATCATGACTTCCCCCTGTTGCTGGACCAGGATGCTCTGCTTGTGCATTTCTTTCTTTTGGCTGACTGTTCTCTAGTGGCCCCCTTCCAGCTTCTCAGGTTAGCAAAGGTCAGGGGCTAGTGAACACTGGAGAAGTTGTTTAGTCAACCTTTGGCACGTTCAGGACATTCATTCATTCTCATTCATGCTTGCATGCCTTCCAGTGAGTACTGACTGAGTATCTATAACTGCAGACACTGTCTTAGGTGCTAGGGACAAAATAATTTGCAAATTCTAGACTCTGTGCTTAAGGAAAGGCACATCAAGAAGACAAGTCACCATCCCCTCAGAGGAAGCTGAGGCAGGAGAATCAAATTTGAGGCTGGCTTGAGCTATATAGCAGGACACTTTCTGACACAGTAAGAGAGCAAGAGAAAAAAATAGACAATATGAAAAGCAGGGGCGTCTCCATTCTTGGCACCCAGACCTGTCCATGTACATTACCAACAACTTCCATCCCCTCCATCCCCTGGACTTTACCCCGTTAATTCAGATTTAAGCCAATTTTCTTCAATTTTGTTCCAAAAGCTTAAAATGTAGGTGGAAATCCGGTTATGAGACAAAGTATCAATTCTGAGTTTAGCTTTTATTCTGGGGCATTAAAGAGCCATTAAGAATTTGGGGCAAGGGAATGCCATTAGACTCTATTTAGACAGTGCCTGCAGTAGGGAGGAGGGGGAGGAAAAGGAAGAGGAGGAGGAAGAGGGAAAAAGAGAGGAAGAAGAAGAGGAAAAAGGAAGGAAAAGAGACAGAAATAGGAGAAAGCTGTTGAGCCCAAAGGCAAGGAAGTCCAGAGAGTTACCTGGGATGGGGGTCGGGGCCAGAGCATAGCAAACTTTCCTCACATCAGAACTGGACCTTCTACACAGGGAAGAGGCTGCTCACACAGAGCAGAAGTTTAACCGCCATCCATGGGCATCTTCCACGACTCAGATACCTTCATACATAATTAATCCCCTCCAAGCAGTGTTGTCAGGAAGAGTTAAGCTTAATCTCTTTCTTATACAGATGAAGAAACAGAGATTTAGTTCAAGCAGCCCTAGACCTGCATCCCGCCTCCACTATCCACCACAGGTACATAAAGTTCTCTGCTGGTTGAATCCTGGACCTGTGGTTGCCACTAACAAACCTTGTTTGGAGAAGCTGTGTCTGGTGGATCCTAATGCACAGATTCCTGGATTTACTAGCCTGTGGCAGATGCATGGGGGAGGGGGGAGCATTAGGAGACAAGCCCTGAAAGGAGTCTCTGGGAGTCGTCCCATCTAACCCTTCTCTGGCTCCCAACCTTTGTTGCCTGGGGAGACAACTGGAGGTAACAGCTCGGATCTGAGGGCTTCTTTTACAAGTAGCATCTCCCTAGCAGGGGTTCTGGGAGAAGTCTGCTGTCACCTCACCTTTCCCAGTTCTGGTCTTTGTTTTCATTACTAGGCCAGATGAGATCGAGAGAACAAGTGCGCCATCTGCTGGGCTTATCATGCAAGTTCTGGCTGCATCCAGCTGAGAAGCAGGCAATTTCCTTCCTATTTGGGTTTTAGGTCTTATAGGCTTTTGAGTCACCTCTGAAGAGGGTATGACCAGTTGACCAGTGACATCTTTTATGAAATTAATCCCAGAGACAGGCTATCACTTTAGCTGGAAACTCAGTACGGACAGGAACTGCCAATCATCCAGGTACTCAAGTTGTGGGATGAGGGGTCTGGTGAGGGAGAAAAGTACACCGACCATTCACATTCGCATGACCACAGAAACAATGTGGAAGATCAGGCAGAGGAGAAAGCCCACTGGGGCCTTTCCAAGCATTCAGGGCCAGCCAACTCTCTCCTCGGAGACTAGGTTCCTCTGGCACCTTCCCTGTACTACTGTTAGCAAAATTTTTTTTTTTTTTTCTCAAACAAGATTGGACTGTATAATAGTCAACAGTATGCAGTTAAGAATGTTCAGAAACTATCAGGATTTGGAAGGCAGTGGATACAGGCTCAGAACAGTCTAATGGCTTGAAAACCTTCAAAGTGCTAGATGGCCAATAGCCATCTAGATTAAAACATAAGGTGTTGGAGAGGTCGCTCAGTGGTTAAGAGCACAGGCTGCTCTTCCAGAGGACATGTGTTCAATTTCCAGCAACCACATAGCAGTCCATGACTGTCCATAACACCAGTTCCAAAGGATCTGACACCCTCACACAG
This sequence comes from Mastomys natalensis, assembly GCA_021653895.1. Taxonomy (NCBI): domain Eukaryota; kingdom Metazoa; phylum Chordata; class Mammalia; order Rodentia; family Muridae; genus Mastomys; species Mastomys natalensis. Next base: position 1,676,809 of record JAJTUV010000205.1, read on the forward strand.
ACATACATGAAGACAAAGCACCAATGTACATAAAATAAAACTAAGTCGATAATTTAAACACACACATACACCACGGCCATCTTGGTCTACAAAGAGAGTTCCAGGACAGCCAGGGTTAAACAGAGAAACCCTGTCTTGAAAAACCATCCAAACAAACGAACGAAAATAAATAAACAGAAACAAAAGAATGTAAAAGAAATGATAATGAATAAAAGTTCCTTGCTTGTGGTAACATCTTCACCACATTGGACTCACATCTTGGAAATTTGTGAACAGCAGGCCAGAGAGTTTGACTAGCAATGCCTGGACAGGGTGCCTGTGTGTGCAGAGACCTCACTGAGTGGCTGACTCTCGTGTCCATTTGTCTTTACACTGAAAATCATCAGAAAAGGAAGGCAAAGGACAATGATTAGGATCCACAGAGGCAGCAAGGCAGGGCTGATCTAGGAGAGTTTGAAGTCACCACACTCAAGGCAAACTTAGGTCACCCATGGAAGATCACAAATTTTCTTCTGCTACTAATCGGCAGCATTGAGGAGACGCTCAGATAGTAAAGTGCTTGCTGTCCAAGCACAAGAACCTGGTTTTAGATCCCCAGAGTTCACATGAAAAAGCTGGGTGTGGTGGCACATCCTTGTGATCCCAGAGCTGGGAAGAGGGAAAAAGATCTCCGGAACTCACCGGCCCATCTCATCTGCCTTGCATGTTCAAGGCTGATTCAAGACCATGTCTCACATGCACATAGACACTCCAACACAGCCTCAGCCACCAGCAGGAAGACGGAGGTGTTGGTTCAACACTCTGATCTCCTTTATCAACCTCTGGGATCTGGGTGGTCTGAAGCAGGTGAGCTCTGAGGAAAGCAGGTCTCAGCTCTGCTGACTCACTGTCAGAGCCCAGAGGCTCTGTGGATCCTGGCACGGAAAGGCAGGCTGGCTTTCTGGAGTGAGGATATCTACAGTAAAGTCTCAGTGACAGACACATTGATCAGGACTAAGCTGTTCGCCTCTGTGCTGTGCAAGTGGAATGTGATGGCCAGCCAGGAGCATTGTCACCCCAGAGATGGACTGTTACCCTTTGATGGACAGAGTCTACACCTCAAATATTCCTACACCCTGGGGAAGGGGCTTACCCAGAGCTGCTCATCGTACAGAGTGGTACCAGAAAATCACCAAATCAAGAGCCTCCTTAGAGATCAATGGAAGGGGAGAGGTACTTCTGAAATCGTATTGACCCAACCAGAAATATAGTACCAGAAAACAGTCTATCTTGCAAACAAAGCAGACAACAGCAACACAATCAAGTCCCTTACACAAGCAGATTATGTAAGGGCACCAGACATTTGCTGGCTTTTCCAGGTAAGCTCATACCAGTGTCACTGCATTCAAATAGAATATTCAATCTCCCAGCTGCCCATACAGGGCTCCTTGTATTAAGTTCTTTATGAATGCAACGGGTGGTGGGAACCTGAGAAACAGTAATGTGAGGTCTCAGCAGGTTAAAGGAGTGGGAAGGGAAAAGGGATGAATTCCAGTCAAGGTTGAATCCTACCTAAGAATAGCAAGGGACTGTCAACACGAAGTAGTGGGCTGGGGGCTGAGGTCCATGACCGCTGTGGAATGAAAATTATGAAATAGTCTATTTCTACACACAGGATCAATAGTCTCTCTCTAGATGTGACCCCGCAGAATTCAGGTCAACAATTTTAAGAACAGTCTACTGCTCCTTATTTTGTATCCCTGTACCCACAGTTTAGCATAGCTCTTAGGCCTCCTTAGAGAAGTTCCTCTGTGTGGGACAAAACGCGGGCGGGGTCCTACGGACCCAGGCCTCCGCGTGGCAGCGGTGGCTGTGGCCAGGTCTCGAGCATGTGGGATTTCGGCGAGCGGCAGCCTGGGGTCGGAGCACTTCTCGCCCTGGGCACCGTAGTTCCCACATGGTTGAGATGGTCACCAAGTCATAAAAGTAGGCCAAAGAAGACTGAGCTTCCATGAAGTAGTTTTATTGACGAAAATGGTGAATCTGGTGCAATCTGGTGCACTCGCCCCGAAAAGCCAGGAGGAGTTCCCTTTTATTGGAAAGGGGCTGGACTAGGGAGGAGATTTAATTACCTATGTCCCCCGGCCTCATTAATATGCAAATCTCAAGGCAGAGGACTCTTAGGCACGCCCCTTACCCGTGTCTTACCTGACTTATGTTTTAGGTTGAATGGAGACTTCGGGTCAGGGGCCTGGGTTTTGGGGGCGTGGCCACCCACCTTCAATCTCAGGGTTCCAGGCCAATGGCAACCCTTCCATGGCCCAACACCTCTGTGCAGTACAGTGGTTAGTGCAGAATTCACGAGTGGCCATAGTGCAGTGTTCACAGAGTTCTCAGTCATAAATAGGACATCTGTATCACACCCCCACCATCAAGGCTCAGGACCACTGCAGCGTGGATAGGAAGACTAAGAGCCAAAGGTCAGAGGGGACCAGACTCAAAGTCTGTTCTAGACATGACAGGACCCTGTACTGATGAACTCATAACAGCTATGGTTGCCCGGACAAGATCCATCCAGTCATCAATCTAGAAGGGGGTGGGTATCATAATCTCCCATCCTAGAGATACTGACAATTAACAGTCCTGGGAGAGGAAGAGGCCATTTTAACAGGCATGGCCCCTGTTAAGTCAACCATCTACCAAGAAATGGCCCAACATCCATAAGTGTATAGACGGCACACATTTGACTTAATGGGTTATCTTTAAAAAACAAAAGACAAAAAAGAGGCACAAAGTTGGGAAAGGTGGAGAGGTGGGAGTGGGAAAGGGGTATAAATTTGATCAAGATGTATTGTATGCAATTCTGAAAGAATAAAAATATTTTTTTATGAGATTGGGTTGCTCACCATGAGAAGCTTTGTCTTGACTTCCCAGTATCTCACTGGGTAGCCAGAGGTTAGATTTCTTATCTTTCCTGCAGATTCAGATTTTCCAAACCAAGCCAGTTAAAGATCTTCATCTCTTGCAGTCTGTATCTCAGAGAGCAAGCTAAAGAAACCTGGCCCCACATCCTAATGAGGCCATTTACCAGCAGGTGCCTGAACCTCTATGAGCTAGCTGTCTCATCCATAAAGGGAGGAAAACAGCATCTATCCTCATACCAACCCTATTTGGTAGACAATGCAGCGGATGCCCAGAGCTTCCTACTGCTGTTCCTATTAATAGTCAAAGCTAATGTTATTGAGCCTATTAGTTGTCCCAGTGCTAAGTGCTTTCAGGTGTGTTATACTATTTAATCTTCACAGTCCTCTTATAAGGAAGATACAATTATGTGTCTACTTAATTTAAAAAGGAAGGGATGGAGAGATGGACAGGAATTTATCCTTAGAGGTCAAGCAGTCGTCCATCAAGAAGCAGGGCTATCTTCCCAGACTGGCTGCCTGGATGCCAAACCTGTATTCTTCACCAATGGTGCTGCTTCCCTGCACACACACGCATGTGCATGCACGCACACACACACAACACAATCTGGCTGCACTGTGCTATGGTGGGGATCATTGTTCTGTGGAGATATTGAAGGAGAAAAAGACAAGTGGTCCTATGACATGTGAGGCACATGAGAGAGATGTTCTTGTGTGGCTAAACTCTCAGGAGTGCCTCCACTGACTGGTAACTCAGTTTTTTTCACATGATAGATAACAGCCGAGAGTTGTAAGGTCCATGTACCTTGTATCACCATGCAGTTGTGAGCTTCACTTGGAATTAAGATGTTGAGGTCATTTACCCAAATGAGAGTTAGACAGGGCTGAAGACATAAACTCAAATAAAAAGAACCACAATCAAATCATCACTGTTATTTATTTCCAATTCTTTCTACTTTGTAGTCCAGGAATAGCGGCAAATGGTGTGCTCCAGCTTTCCGAATTGGAGCTGTGGCCCAGCAGGGCTGCAAGCTCAAAGAAGGGTCTGAGGACCATGCTGTTATCTGTCTGCTGACTTCTCTGATGGGAGAGTGGGCGTTGCTGGCATCACCCCTAATTCCATGTACTCTAGGGCTGGAAATGAGCTCATCTGAGCTAAGTTGGAGGTAAACTCATTAGGTGATGCCACAGTACCAGCCTGTTCTCCACAGCAGCAGCACAGGCGGCCGATAAAGAATGTGTTCCCTCACATTGCCACGCCTGGCCATAGTTTAGCTCCACACAGGGCCTTCTCAGAGATGGAGGCTTCTGCTTATCCTCAGGGAAAACAAAAGGAGGAAGAGAAGAGAGGAGCAATGGGCATGGGCTTCCGTTCCTCCTCTGTGCCTTCTGAGTAGCACAGCCCCTCCATCCCATTGTCTGCCCACTGCCAGCCTCTGTGCTGATAATCACACCTTCGCAGGCCAGTAGCTGGTTGCCTTATTTATTAGCTACAGCAGAAAGCTGGTCCCGAATGCGACCCAGCCCATCTAACATGGTGTCCAGCGTTTCTTTGCTCAGCTCCATGGTCACAGCTGAGATGGAGGGTTTCTCTCCACACAGACTAGGATCCTCCTGAATCTGCAAGAAGAACATGGCCCAGAAAGTCAAAGCTGCCAGTCTTTGTTTCTCCCTGCAAGTGAACCCTATTCAGTTCTTTGGGCTCCTAAAGAGAAGTCGCTATTGAGTGCAGCAGAGAATCGTGGCCTTTCCTTCTTCAGCAGAGGGTAGTGAAGGAGATGCTCCGAAGGCCTGGGTCACTTTCCTTTTACATGCTATGGGTGAGCGAGGCTGGCTGACCTCTCTAATACTGGGTCTCAGTACTCAAGTGAGAAAACACCACCTGTTCATACCACACTTTGACAAGAGGGCTCTATGGCATGCATAAAGCACTTGGACACAGAAAAGTTCCATTTATAGCTATTTGGTCTTAAAAGAGGAGATGAAATGTTACTATAGTTTGAAAGGGATCTGTTAAAGATACTTCTTTACCTTCAACAGATGTTTGAGTTGCTGGGTGCCTGAAACAGTGGTGATAGCACTGCACCCTTCTAATTTTAACTACCCAAATCCTATAAAATGGATGGGTGTGGGCCATTATGACGTTCAGAAAAGAATAAGGTGACGATCATGAGACAGGCATGTGACTGGCCATTCAGCTGCCAAAGGTAGCTTGGGCTATGCTGCAGCAGAGATGGCCCCAGTCTACTGGAAAGGAAGCTAGTGAGAGGCTGCCCATCTGAGGGGTCCCGAGGGCCACCTGACATCTACATGTATAACCTTGCTGTTAAAGATGGACACCTTCAGACACTGGCACATCATCTAAAAAATAATACATTTGTATCCATCCTCCTGAACCTTCTGCTTTTAGCAACTATTTTATTATGACCATGTTAAGTCAAGATGGTCCTACAGGTCTAATTTGTAAATGAGCACCACATTTGGGAGGGAGTTTTACTATGATTTTTTACTTTGCTGGTGTTTTAGATGAGGGGGAGGGGGAAGGCCAACTCACTCTCATTCCCTTTTGCCTCCTGAGGAGCTTGACACTGGGCATACCTTCATCTGGAGCAGGCAGGTGGGGACAGCCATGCGGCTGATGTTGTCAGAGGAGGTCTTGATATCCACTCTCCAGTCCAGGTCCACCAGGCGTGGCAGAGAGACTATGGAGGGGACAGCTTTGGTCAGAAGTTCTATACTACCTGTCTCTCCCAAGCTTTTCTTACATGACAGGTAGCTATAAGGAATGTATACACACAATATGTTTGACTACAGGCAAGTTTCAGAAAGAGACAGGGAGGACCTAGGACCTACAAGTTGTGTGCCTTACACATGGCTTGGTGCCACCTGTTCTTAGCACCGACTCCCAGTGGGAGCATCTCCAGACGCTCGCACTCCAGGTGTTGGGACAGAATGACAAGTGACACAAGGTAGAGATGCAGCCATGGCCTGAGTTGTAGAGCAAGGGCAACCTCAGGAAGCCCCTCACCTGTCTAACCCCAGCCTGCTTCCTCATCTAGAAGCCTGGATGGCAGGGTTGCAGGAAGGGCTTGATGAGTCTGCTCTGACACAGAGCTCCAGTTCTGTGAGTGGCTCAAAGTGAGTGCAAGGGCAGTCACTCGGCACGTTCTTACACAACCATCTTTCCTCTTTGTAAATCGAACACACACATGTAACTTGTTATTATTCATTTTACACGGTAGTATGTTACCTAAGGTCACTGTTGTATGCATGTATGTTGAGCATGTCCCACCTGATACCCACTTCTTTTTCCTCCTGCCCCTCCTATTAGCACATTTATTTTTGTCTTAACTGACATTTACTTTAAGTACGTCACTTTCTGCTTGGGTGTTTCTGTATTCTTTAGCAACCCACTTCTACCATAACATCAGTAATAGTAGTAACAGTGGTGATAATAATAATGTGAGATTTAAAGGTACATCACAGAGTGGGATTTGGGACTATTATAGTTCTCTTTGATCTGTGGTTAAGTTCTTGGCTGGGGACTCAGAGCGGGCACTGAGGAGCAGGGCAGGGGAGAGGCAGGAGCCTCAGTACTCACTCTGGTTTGCTTGGGCTTCGGTTCTCCAAGTCGATCTGTTTAAGAAGGAAAGATGGGGAAGAAACGATGGGGAACAATGAGGGTCCCCAGCTTGTGGCCTTTTACCAAGAAGGGCCTCAGAAACCCCTCCCTTCAAAGGCAGTTTTTCATTGTTTTGCAAAGCTCAGTAATGGCAAGGCCCAGGCACTGCTAGTTTTCATAGTTTAGGAAAAAACACACAAACAAACAAAAAAAAAAACACAGACCAACATAAAAAGGCATAAAAGGGCAGTGGCCTTAAGACTGGACCCAAGTTCAATATGTGGGACCTATACAGTCAAAAAAGAGAGCTCAGTCCTACAGGCTGCCCTCTGACCTCCGTGTTACCACAGCATGCCCTGTAGCCCTCCAAATAAATAAATGTAATAAAACAGCTTTAAAGAAAAATAGAAAGCTTAATGTGTTGCAGTCTTCTTGTGCTACTGGTCTCAAAGACAAAACAGCAAAGGTCAACTCACTTCCCTTCCCTGAGCACCTACTGTGAGTGCCACATCTTATGTAAAACACACCACACAGGCTAGAGCAAGTAGCATGAGTGAGGTGCCAAGCAGTCAGAATAAAATGTGGTCACTGTGACAGTTCTAAATAAACAACAAGGCCCTTGGTAAATATTACCAGTTTCTGCTGCTGGGCCCTTCATGCTAACAGCTAGACAACAGTCACTTCTCCTTAAGACTCATGTTGAAAAGCATCTTCCCAGCTTAGAAGATAGAGACAATTCACAAAAGAAATAAAAATGACCAGTAAGCTCAGGAAAAAGATATTCAATATTTCTAGTACCAAAAAACTTGAAAGCTATAATGAACTGGGGAACATAAAGAAACAGTGTTCCAAGGCTAGGCTGTGTGGTGCATGCTTGTAATCACAGCAGCAGGCACGACAGGCTCCACATGCAAGGCTAACCTCGGCTACAATGGGAGACCTAGTCTCACACAAACAAACAACCACCAAAGAAAGTAACAGCAGCAGCAGCAACAACAACAACAAACCATGTTGGAACAATGTTTTGGAGGCAACTTGACAATATAGGGCAAAACCCAGTATGTCCCAGTATACACATGACCTTTAAGCCAGTAAGTGAGTAACTGCACACATAACAAAGTTTCTATCACAAACTATTTTTGGGAGAAACTGCCAATATCTTAAATGGCTAACCTTAAGGAATTTAAAAAATGACACCAAATTCCTCCATGGACTAGAATATACTTTACATTTAGCTATTAAAAATAACCCTCAGGTCATTTACTGAAGTATCATCAATATTAATACAGTTTGCTGAAAAATATATAAGCTCTAAAATGGCAAGATCCTGTTTGTTAAAAACAAACCCAAAAGATCAGCTTCTCCATATGTATGCAAAGACAAACAGCCAGGTTCTCCTCCTCAAGCCACGAGAGGGAGCGCACGCTGGCAGTCCCAGCACTTGGGAAGCGGGGTGGGGGGTGGGGGGGGAATTCAATGTTATCCTTGGCCAGAAAGGGAGTTCAAGGCCAGTCTCAGCTCCATGAGACTCTTCCTCAAATAACAGAAATGAGCAAAGAGATGAACGGCTTTCCATTAAAGAGTGGCTGCAACTAACCTCTGGGTGAGGGATTAAGGGTCTTATTTTCTTTCATCATTTATCATATTACAATATGCATTTTTAACCACAAAACTTACATTTCTAGAATAGTAATAACAAGGAGTATGAAGTTTGTGGGGACTCTCAAAACTCACACTTACATGTGCTCCAGGATGATTTTTGTCAGCAGGTTTTTGAGGTTTTGGTGGAAATTTTCTGGAAAGAGAGCCAGAATCGCCTCAGCAGAGGACAGGTCACGGAAGGCCACCAGCCTAGTGAAGTGGTGCAGAGCCTGGAGCAGCTGTAGGACAGAGAGGGCAGCCCTGTATATGAAGGGTGGGGCACACAGAGGGGAAGGGGTGGAGCTCTGTACCCTCACCCCAGGGGCACACTTCCATAGTCACATTAATGAGTTAACTGCACTGTGGGGGCCTCCATAGCACATGCTGGCACTCAGTATGACTCTGCTAGTTCACAGGTCCTTTTAGAAGACAGAGGCAGCTGCCTGACATAGGAAGCCATCAGCTTGTCAGAAACTTGTTAGTTGTGGGCAAAGGGATAATATATCTTTTTGCCTTCTGCGGAAAAATCTGACCTCCACTTAACTTTGTGATGCTGTTTCCCTGGTAACCTGAAAGAAGTGGAAAGCCAGCTAGGTTACTAGGCAACCCTGCATTGGCCCAGTGCCTCTGGACTATGAGGACTGTGTAAACACTAGGGTGCACTTCCCTGAGTGAGGCTGCACCCTCCTTGCAAAAATCTGAACCTGTGCTTATGGAGCTGTGAGAGGAGATACTGGTTCCCCTGGAGAGTGGGCTTCCATGTAGGGTGGAAGGCATCTCGTGTCCTTATCCTTAAGCTGTCACCTGGAAGATCAAAGAAAAACAGTTCCCGCCCAGTGGTGTGACTCCCTCTGTGAAAGAGGAGTCTTGGATCTTGCCTCGCTATGTGTTCCCACCTTATACCCTTTGCAGGCACTGCACATCAAACCCAGGGCTTCTGCACAGTGGCCAGCACTCTATCCGTGAGCTACACTCCCAGCAAACCATCCCATGTCCTTTTAGATCTGCAGCAGAATGTAACTTAGACTTCACTTATGAATTTAATGATGTTTAGCTGAACCAAAGAAAGTTGTTTCTCCATTTTGCAGCTTTATCTGATAGCGTGGACGAGGTCTTGACTATGAATGGACACAACCCAGAAGCAAAGAGAAGTGAAGCTTGCAGCTGGCGGGGTGGGAGTTAAGACTCAGCAGTAGCCACTTCATCAACATGCTTTGTAATGAGCTTGTCTCCATTCTCTAGTTTCCACACTCCTTCCCTGCTTTTCTAGAATCACCCAGCTCTACCCAAGTCCTGGCTTCAGCATTTATTTTAAGGGTATCCAAACTAAGTCTACAATCTTACTTCTGCCTTTTACTTTCTTATATAGTTGATTTCCATGAAGAAAGCTCTAGATTAAAAAAAAAATGACAGTAACAGCACCATTTGGATGAAGATACCTAGCCAAGCATATGCGCCCTGGATGGACAAACCATCACTGCTATATAACTTAGCTTGAGACACTCTGGCCTCCTCTTAGCGGCCTGATGAAAATCATATGAGCTGAGCAGAAGACCTGCAGGGGCCAAGGGAAGAGAGGGGGTGTAGGGAGTACAGCACCCCTGAGGGAGCCTGATTGAGCCCAGCAGGGTACTCTCTAATGCCACTCAGGCCTCGGTGCCTCAGCATAAAGATATCCCCACAAGGTCTGTGCTCAGCTGCCCAGCTGACAGCTCATCAGACCCGCAAGTCACACGCTGTGCACAAAAATCATAAAAGGTCATTTTTTTACACACTGTCTAGGCAATAAATCTGAAATGAACGTGGCCTGGAACTCGGGTTATTTCTCAAAAGGGGGCTTATGTGTCATAAGGAAAGGCTCAAAGACAAAGGCCTTAGAGTTCATTAATATTTTTAAAACTCTGTCTGAAGTTTGCTAGTGTCAACTGATGTGTAAGGAGACAAGGTCTTTGGATGGTCACCTGACTGGGGAGTCAGGAAAAAGGCTAGTAAGTGGTAAGGGCTGTGGTCGGGGCTGGCCGGGGCTGTTCTCACCGCACTTACTTGCTCTGCCTCCTCCTGGGTCACAGACAAGCTGGAACATGTATTATCCAGGAGTTGTTTTGAATCAAGGGCTGAACTGGAGAAGCTTTCTTGGCACAGCTGTCTGACGACGTCTTTTGAGGAGGCCTGGGAGTTAATTTACAGATGTGTTGGTTATTTGACGACACTTTTGAGAATTTCTTCATGCTAACAGCTCACAGGACACTTTGTTTCTGGGAAGATGGATGTGCCTTTCCATATTCTTCCTGTGGAGATCCACTAATGTCCCTGGGCACTTAGGGAAAACAAACCTAACTGTGCATGGGGGCAGAAGCCAGACCTGCTAGGATAAGGCCCAGGGAACAACATGGGTGCTGAGGTTCTTGGGTGCCTCACTGATCCCAGACCGTGCCCTAAGGGACAGCATCCTAAGATGAGAAACTGTTAGACAATAGCTACTCTACTTCAGCCAAAACCAACTATCACATAAGACACTATGAACACACATCACCAGGACCAGCCACGGCTGAGAGGAAGCCTCGCTGTGAGCAGCAAGCCCTGTGATGCTATAGCACAGCATCCCAGAGACCTCTGCTAGGGTGGAATCCAGGAGGGATGAGGGCGAGCTGGGACCTTCATTCCTACTGGCCTGTAACAAGCCACAGTACTCTGTGGGAATCTGGACTTCCATTTCCAATGGAATTAATGAGGTAGCACTCTGTTTTCTCTTTGGTGATAAAATACTGACCAAAACCAACTTGGGGAGGGAAAGGTTAATTTGACTTACAGGTTATAGTCCACAATCAGGGGAAGCCAAGGCAGGAACCTGGAGGAAGAAACTAAAGCACAGGTCGAGAAGAAGCAATGCTTCCTGGCTTGCTCAGCCCACTTTCTGCTTTCTTATACAACTTCAAGATCACCTGCCCAGGGGTGGCGCCACTCTCAGTGGGCAGGGCCTCCCACATCAATCATTAATAAAAAAAAATGTGCTACAGTCTTGCCTACAGGCCAATTGGATAGAGGCATTTTCTCAATCAGGGTTCAGTCTTTCGAGATGACTCTACTTAGTTTGTGCTTTTGTAAGGTGACAAAAGACACCTCAACTCTCTGTATTATCAGTGTTGGGAAAAGCCAGCTACAACAAGATTTAAGCATTATACACAGTCTCAGAATGTAACAGGAACATGTCCAGGTTCTAATAGACTAAATCAGCGTGTGACCAGGCAGGAGCCAGGGAGGTCTTAAGAATAATGAAAAGGAGAAATGGACAGATGCCACAGGAGGCTGAGGAAATAAGGTTATAAGCTGCAGGTCAACTTGGGCTGCATGATGTCTCAGAAGACAATGTTAAGATTATCTGACCAATATTTTGATGCAGCTATGATTGTAATATTCCAATATTTAAAAACATGCCAGAAACAAATAAAAAGACTCCCCAAAAATAGAAGGCAATAATAATAAAATGGAAACTACCAGCGATACAACCCAAACACTCAGAAGACCAAAGCAATGAAGAATCAATATATGGAAGACAGCCGTTGCATGACATTACCCAGTCTGAGCAGAGGAAAAACGGACTAAAACTAATCAATATAGCATGGGGTGGGGTGTGTGTGTGCAGGGCTTCACCAAAGATCTAACAAGTGTACCACTGAAGTCATGGAACAAGATAAAAATGGAAATAGCAGTTAGACAGACAGACAGATGCTAGATAACATTTAAGAAAATAGAACACATTATTAAACTTTCTAAGTTTAACGGTAAATATTTCAAGAACCTAAGTGAACCCTAAAGAGTATAATTTAACAACCTCATACCAAGAGACACCAGAAATTAAACTTAAAAAAAAAAGACAAAAAATTGTAAACATTACAAAAAACACTCAGAATAACAATGGCTTTCATGTGGAACCTCACGAGAGGCAGGAAAGCATAGTTCTTAGACGCAGAACAAACTGTCAACCTAGAACTCTCAGCTAGTAAAATGCCTATCAGGAATGAAGGAAAGCCAAGACAATGTGGCAGAAGATGTGCTGTGAAGGAAGACGACAGCAAGCTTTTTGACAGAAAAGGAGTGACAGGAGTGTGGGGAGCCCCAGTGACCTGACTGAAACCACCTTGGTCATCACTGCAATCTGCCCTGAGCAGCCCCAGTCTCTTCCCCTCAGTTTTCCCAGCATCCTAGGCACACACAGAACTGTGAGAGTGGTATGTGAGCGTCAATGATATGCTTGACATTTGTCTTCAGTCTCCAACCTTCTGACTATGGCAGTCAGTGCTTTTATAGATTCTCCTACACCACAAAACAGAAAAGAACAGGAAAAGATGTAAAAAAAAAAAAAAATTACACATTTTCTATATTGCATTTGAAGGATAAAGTAAAAATTATAATAATGTTCGGTGGAGCTTTAAGTGTAATGGAAAAAATATTTAACAGGAATGTTATAAGAAGACTACATCCGGAGATACAATAATGACACCGACAGACTGTGGTAAACTATCTACATGCAGTGTGACTGGAAAGGCTTTACTAAAAAGTGCGTCAGAACCCTAGATAATATAGAATTCTGTGTGCACACATGTGCGTGTGTCTGTGTATGTATATGTGTTTGTGCATGTGAATGTGTGTCTGTATGTGTATGTATCTCTGTGTATGTATGGGCGTGCATGTGAATGTGTATGTGTGTGTATATGTGTATATGTGTCTGTGTGTATGTGCATGTGTGTTATGTGTATGTGCCAGTGTATGTACAGGTGTGTATGAGCATGTGTATATGTGTGTATGTCTGTGTTTGCGTGCATATGTGTGTGTATGTGTGTACCACTGTGTACAGGAATGTGTGTGAGTGTGTGTATACAAGGATGTTCAGTGTTCTGCTTCATTACTCTCCTCCTTATTCTCTTGAGACAAGGCCTCTCACTGAAGCTGGAGCTAGGCTGGCAGCCGGAAGCCTCAAGACTTCCTGTCCTTGAACCCCACAGTGCTCTCATTACAGGTGGCTGTGTGACCACATATAGTGTTTTAAGTGAGTGCTGGACATTCAAACTCTGGTTCTCATGCTTGCATGGCAAGCACTCTTACCCATTCAGCCATCTTCCTAGTCCTCAAAATAGAATTCTTTTAAAAATGTTTAAATAATCATTAGAAAACAGATAAATGTAAAAAGGAAAAATAAAATAAAGAATGAGCAGAAAATAAGAACAGATTTAAGTCCTAGTATGGTAGTATTTATATTAAGTATAACAGACTTCAATAGTCTAATTAAAATAAAAAATTGGCACAATGGATGAAAAATATTAAATGCTAAATATAAGGATCTCCTTTCGAGTATGTGGGCAGGCAACAGGTAGATGGATGGAGAATGCCACTCAAACATTAATCAAGGGAATGCAAGAATGGCCACACTGAAGCCAGATAAAGCATGCTCTGCAAAAAGGAAACTATCAGGACCATATTATAAAATCCTTCAAGATTCTATTCACTAAGAAGACATCCAGAATGAGTACGCATCCAGCAAAAAGACTGCAAACTGCAAAGCAGTGACTGACAGAAATGTAAGGAGAAGCAGGTGACTTCCCAAACGCTATGGGCACAGTAATACTCCTCCCTCAGCTACCAACAGAACCAGCCAGATATGAAACAGGATACAGAAGAACTCAGCAACACCATCCATCACTCTAATTGACATCCGTGCAATACTTCTCCGGTAAGAGGACAGGGGTGAGTGAAACAAAGAGTTGGCAGTGACGAGCCAGACAGTGAAAGGCTAAGGGGAGCTACACACAAACCCGACGGCTCCCACAAATGGACCAATTACTCAAAAACACCATCGCGGCGCCCTCACATGAAACAGATATGTGACGGCTGTCACTACTCAGGAAATTGAATCCACAACGTTAACTCAGAAAAAGAAATCTCTAGACCAAGACATTTCTCACTGAAGAATTCTAACAAACATCTCAAGATTAAAAATATCAATTTTATAAATCTCTTTTAGAGAACAGAGGAGAGGGGAACAGTTACCAATGTATTTTATGGGTAAAATTACCTTAATATTCAAACCAGACAGTTTGGATATTACAGATCAGCATCCTCCCATAAAAACTGACAAAGAAAGGCTCAGCAAAATATTAGCATATAGAAATGAACAATATATAAAGGATATATAAAAGGGATTATACATGATGGGCAGATAGGATTTATTCTGGGGATCTAAATCTGGCTAAATATTTGAAAATCTATATAACTCACAATTTTAACAGATCAAGGGAGGTGGGCACACATCTTAAAGCAAGAAAATGTTTAATAAAGTGAAACATTAGAACTGTAAAAACCTAAACAAACAACAAACAATCCTCTCTTCTAGGGTAATGGTTTGGGAAGAAAGGCAAGTTTTGCAAAGCCTGAGGACCGGAGTTCGATTCTGAGAACGGACATGGTGGAAGGAGAGAACCAACTCCTGCAAGTTGTGTTCTGGTCTTCATACCTGCACCATGGTGCATGGGAATGTGTGTGCGTACACACACACAACACACGCACGCACAACCAAAAAACCCCCAAACACTGCCAAAACCTACTGTAAGTGAATTTAACAAGTTTGAAAATATCAACACAAAGTCAGCTTTATTTCTACAGACATCCCTTAATGGGATGACATCCACCCTGCCTTTAAAGTGCCCTAATTAGCATTTGTAAGCAAAGTGTGGACCAAAGAGAATAATACTGTGGGACACACTGTGTGTGACACACTACAGCTTCTTCTCTGTAGACGGGGAGGTGCAAAGGGTGGAAGGCAGGTTCAAAGGGAACGGGAGATGAGTGGGATTGAGGTGCATGATGTGAAATTCATATGAAAGCAGGAAAATGTTTTTAAAAATATCCTAACTGGGGGGGCTGGAGAGATGGCTCAGTGGTTAAGAGCACTGACTGCTCTTCCAGAGGACCCAGATTCAATTCCCAGCACCCACATGGTAGGTCACAACTGTCTGTTACTCCAAGATCTGTCACTCTCACACAGTCATGCGTGCAGGCAGAACACCAATGTACATACAATAAAAATAAATAATTACTTTAAAAATACGCTAACTAGAAAATACATATACTACACCTAACCTATGGAATGCCATGGTTTGGTGACAGTTCCTGGATAGCACTGGCTTTTTACACTGAATGCTGCCTGGCTCACTGGGTGCTGAGAAACTGCTGCCCGGCATCTCCAGCATCTTCCCTAGATGCTGCAAGCCAGGTGATCCAAATCCAATGTATCATTTTGATCCAATGCTTTCACTTTCATATTACTGTAAGGTAAAACAATCAAAAGTTGAACCATCTTAATTTGGGCTCTATCTGTCCAAGTAATGGACATGTAGACATAATTTTAAAAGTGTCATTTGCAATTGGTCAAAGAATGAACCCTAGTACTTCTGTGCTACGACTATACATTGCAGACAAAAGATCTCAGAGAAGATGAGATAAATATAGAGATAAATCAAGTTTATATTCTGGGAGATTCAATATCCTAAAGAGGGCAACTTCCCCCTAATTGACACATTTGTTCAACACAATTCCTATCAGAATCTAAGCAAGTTTGTCTTAGATATAGCCAACAACATTTAAAAATGTATAGTGAAAGGCAAAGGATTTAGAGCAGCCAGCAGTGTTTGCAGGTGTGCCCGTGCCTGTGAATGTGTTGGGAGATGCATGTGCACATGTGTGTATACGCATGTGGAGGTGGAAGACAATCTTGCTGTGGTTCCTCGGGCCCCATTCACTTTGCTCCTTGAAACAAGTTCCATCACTAGTCTAGACCAGCCAAACAGCCAAGGCTGCCTCGCCTGCCCCCGGAATCCAGCTGTCCCTGCCTTCCCGCACTAGGATCACAAGTGCACACCGTCACGGTGGCTTTTCACTTGTGGTTCAGGTATCACACTCACATCCTCACGCTTACACAGGATTTACTGCTTGAACTACATCCCCAGCCAAAGCAGTTTTGAGAAAGAACAATAAAGTAGGAAGAATTGGTCTGATGTCAAGATTTATTATACAGTTAGGGCAATCAAGCCTGTGTACACACAGAGGGATAAGAAGGCAGAACAGGGCAACAGAGACCTCAAAACAAGCCAACACAGAAATGTCCAAGGGATTCCTGAATTGCAAAAGCAATTCAGGGGAAGAAAAAGCTTTTTTTCCCCTACAAACAATCTTGAAACAATATGACATTAAAATAAGCACATTCAACCTATGTGTCATACATTTTATACAAAACTGGCTCAGTGTGGCTCACAGGCTCAAATACAAAAGACAGGGACAGGGCTGGGACACTTGCTGCACGAGCCTGATGACTTGAATTTGGATCCCCAGAAGGCACACAACAGCTGATGGACGGCATGTGCCTGAAATCCTAGGGCTCCTGTCTGAAAATAATAGCCAGAAGCATTCCGAGAAGCTCGCAGGCATGAGCTCAGTGCATGCTGCAGTAAAGGATGAGAAAATCTCCAGCAAGACTGAAGGCAGAACTGACACCCGAGGTTGTCCTCTGACACATGTAGACACCCACAAACATGTAGACACCCACAGAGCCAGGAAACACTCATCAGAATTACTCAGATAGGATACACTGACAACCCAAAATGTTGATGCTGATACAGATATACGTGTAAAATAGTGCAGGCACTCTGGAAAAGTTTGGAGATGTCTTTAAATCATGTGACTTCCAGATGACCCAGCAACTTTATCTGTAAAAGCGAGTACTAGAAATACTTTATATATTTTTCAACAGACCAATGAGCAAACAAATAGAATAGACTACAGAATATCTCGAAGCAATGAAAAGGATGCAACTGTGGATACACATGATTTGTATGATTCTCTAGAGTGGTGGTTTCGCAGCCTTCCTAACGCTGCAATCCTTTAATACAGTTCCTCACGTTGTGGTGACTCCAACCATAACATTATTTTATTGCTACTCCATAGTAATTTTGCTACTGTTATGAATTGTGACAAATATCTGATACGCAGGATAACTGATATGCAACCACAAAGGCATTTTGACCCACAGCTCGAGAACTACTGCTCTAGAGAATTAGGGTTAGTGAGGAAAGCCAATTCGCAAACATCATCTACAGCAAGATTTACAAAGTTCTTGAAATGAAAACTAATGACAGAAGAACACTGAAGTGTCAAGGAGTTCTGGAAGCCAACTGCAAGTGAGCTTGGCTGTAAGACATTAACCCAGGGGTCTTACATGAACGTGGAGCTTAGCTGGATCAATGTAAATACCACAACTGTGATACTGTTCTGTAGACATTCAGGAAGTCACCATTAGGGGACACGGGACAAAAGGTAAACGGCATCTCTCTCCATTACTTCTCATAACTACAGGAGACATTATAGTTGGCTTTTAATAAAGCTTATTTAAACAATAGAGAAATGAAAATGAGCTATTGCTACAATCATGACTGAAAACTAGATGTGAACATGGGTATGAAGAAGTGTTCCATTTTTTTTGTGGAGCGCAGAGATTGAGTAATATTATAGTGTCCAAAGCAACACACTATTGGGAAGGCGAGTGGATGAGAAATCACGGAGCTGCTGGGGGTACTGGTGTCTCAGTGTGTCCTCTGGCGTTGGCTACATGAGTGTATAGTCATCAAGAGAAGCACTCATAATTTCTGCTTTTTTTCATTATTTATGTTATATATTATTTTTAAAAAGCTTACCAAGGAAAACAAAGTGTCCCAAGACAAGCAGGCATGGAGAAGGAATGGCTCAAATCAACCACACTGAAGGGGAAAAAACAGGTAATGAGATCTCGGCTTCTAGTGACAGCTCTGTTACACCAAGGCGCTTCATAGCTATTTCTTCAGGACACACTGGGTGCCAAGTGTTCTTGCTGGGATACACTGTGAACAGTGAAGTCAAAGTGTTCTGGAGTAGACTGAGCAAATGCATACTAGGGAGATGTATACTGGAGAGAGCATTATTTGTGTGGCTGATAATGATAGTGTCAAGAGGATCATTTCTGATCTTCAACTGGAGAAAAGAAAAGAAAGGAAAACAAAAGAAACAGAAATCAGAAGAGAACACAAAGAGATTCGTGGTGTTAGGTAGTAATAAGTTCTAAGAGAGAAAGTAAAGCCACTCTTTTACGGAGTAACTCAAACTTTAGGACGTTCCTAGAAGTACTAGGGTGACAAGAGGGAGAGGACTTCCCAGATAGAGGGTGCATAGACTGGGATAAAATGGGGAACTGTTGACTGTCACCCAAGTGCTCCAATCCGAAAAACCACTCACGGTCACTAGTTCTTGGGTGCATTTACATCGACTATCTGATTTTTGCTTCCACCTTAATAGCAGGGCGTGATTAATTTTGTTGCTCCTGTTTAACAGCTCAAAAAGCCTGAGCGACTTTCTCAGGGTCACACAGACAACCACTAGCGCACAGGGTGTAGGGTGAGAGTGGAACAATGCTCCAAGACAGAGCTGGTTAATCCCAATTCTTGCTTTGCACCAAGTCCCAGACACTAAGACTGTCGCCGCACGCGTCCCCACCCCTTCAAGATACCTTCAGCAGGCTCTGGAGCGCTACGAACTGCTCCGCTGTCAAGGCCGCCATCTTTCGGGAGTCACGTGACAGCGGGAGCAAGCGGAGCGTGCCGCGTGACCTCTCGCAGGACGTGCTGGGAGTTGTAGTTCTTCACTGTGGTTGGCGGGAATGACGTAAGAATATTAAAATGTGCGGAGTACCCGGAAGTCTCGCTCCTGTATGACTAAATTCAAAGACCAGAGGGCCGAGATGCTGGGAGAACTCGGATATAGGATGATTTCCAGGGAATAACTGGCAGGACTTCCTAGGTCAGGGAAACTGGTTTTGCCTTTGCCCTTCTGGTAGGCTGGCTGATCTGGGGAATGCACCTGCAGGCTTGGCAGGCACCTTGGCAACTGAGATGCCCAGAAGTGATCGGCCTACTCACCATCTGGATTTAAATGAAGCTGTGCCTATTTGAATTCTTGGAATTCACACACACACACACGTACACTCATATGTCTGCAGTATACCCTAAAAACCACAACGCGTTAAAGCATACAGTTTCTTTTCTGTTTGTGGAGAGTTTGGGGCTTGCCATTATAACTAGTCTTATCCAGACAGTCAAGCTAAGTCACTTAGGATTGTTAGTAACCTTCCCGTGGTCCCAGAAAAGACCTGGTTTGAACAGCAGCTGATTAGGAAAGCGGTTAGAAAGAAAGAAGGCATGTGAAGGTATTACCTATCTCAGCGCTGCTCACCTCCGGCTCTGTCTCCTCTGTCTGCACTTTTTCCCTTGAGTCTCATGCTCTGGAAAACTGAGTGTTGAGGGTCACACAGCAAGGAAGCAAGGACTACTAACTCCTCCTTCCTCACAGACAGACCCTCCTGCATTCAGAAAGTCTGAAAGTGGCAGTAGCTGGGTCAAAGGCTTAACTGCAACCTTGTTATGGGTTAACTCTGAAGTCTATTTCACAGGTTCAATCTGTGGTCACTTGGTCCCTAGCTTGTGGAACAATTTTGAATGTTAGAATCTTTAGGACCTGGGACCTGTCTATCGAAGGTTCCTAGTGGCAGGCCTTTGGGGGTTATGCTACTTCTGGCTCTGGCTGGTTTGTATGGTGTCTTGTCCACTGTCATGTAAGGAGTCTTGGCTGTAGATTATTGACACCCCGATTTACCATGTTGGACTACAACTTCTGAAACCATAAGCCAAAATAAATCTTCCTCTGTTAAGTTGTCCCCGTCCAGTGTGGTGTCACAGTGACTCACCAGTAACCAACACACTTGGGAAATCGGAGGTACAACTACTCAGCTGAGCCATCCAGGGTTTCTGGCCTTGAAATATTGTATACGTCTTTAGGTGTAGCCTTTCCATGCCTTGATTCAAGGCTGCTGCAGGCTGTGAGCTTACATAATGAGGTACTAACTACTGTTTACCAGCTTCTAGGGAGGGTTTCCATTAAGATGGGGCAAAGATGACAACCAAAGCAACCATCTACCCTGGCATGTGCAGAGCCCTCTTTGCTGGGTACTTTGTGGGAGTGACTCCAACTTCAAGAACAAAGACCAAAGCAGAAACCCGTGAAGGAAGGGGCTGGGCTTTCCAAGCTACCTGACTTTAAAGATGTGATCTTCCTAGAGTAAACACAGCCTGGTGGAGGGTTACCAGCAAAAGGTGGGCGTGCTGAGGTATAGACCAAACGGAAGCCTCCTGTTGTTGTGTTTGAACAGCTTCAACAGCTGCTGCAAATATTACCTCAGATGCCTCCACCACCAGTGTTCCAGACGCTGCTAACCAAACGTACAACCATTAGTCAGAGAACTGTAAGTGCTCAGAGCTCGGCTGGAGATGATGTGGAGTAGGCCAGATATCAACCTGATAAAATGGTCAAGTAAAATGCTTTCAAAAATTCTCAACTTGGAAGCTGAACGGTTGTGTAGGAATAAGGTCAGACATGCTTGGTACAGACTGACCAACACTGGAATCTACCAAACGTAACGTTTGCTTTGAGTGGACCCATTTGATTTATTATATTTATTTATTTATTTATTTATTTATTTATTTAATTTCCAGTGAAAAGTGCATCTTGACAGAGTGTTTTTTTTTTTTTATTCATAGATACACTCAAGTTATCAAACTATCAAGGGCTTCAATCATTTCTTGAGACATGTAATCAAAATGCAGCAGAGCACGTCCCTTCCAGTTTCATCTCTGTCGCTGTGATTGTTACCCCAACAGAAAACAATATGGGAGGAATGAGTTCCAAATATCAGTCCATCACTGAGGCAGGAGCTTGAGACTGTGGTCACACCACAGGCACAGTCAGGAGCAGGGAGAAAACCAAGTGCACACATGGCTGCTTGCTTGCCGCTTATGCTTAGCTAGCCTTCTTCACTCTTACACATAGCAGCGCCCAACCCGGGAAATGGTGTTCCCCGCATTCAGAATGAGTCTTTCCATCTCAATCAACACCCAAGGCAATCTCCTAGAGATACACACACAGGCTCACCCAACCCAGGCAATCCCTCCAGGGAGCTTCCCTTCTCAGACTGTTTAGATTGCAGCACCTTGATTTCTAAAAAACAACCATCACAACAACTTAGGTTTGAAAACCCTCACTCATCAGTTTCAAAATATTTGGAGGGGAGGACAAAAGAAGTATGAAAGTTAACCACAGAATACTGTAACTCAGAAAACTGGATAGGAGCTTGGTGTCTGTGAAAACCAAGCATTGAAGGTCATGAAAAGATTACTACAGTTCTTTTGGACTCTAATTCCTTGGGCCTCTAAAGGCATTAAGGGAAGGGGAGAGGGACACTGTGGATTCAGCATGTATTGAAAATGACTTGTAAGCAGTAGATCACTTTTGGGGTGATGACTCATGCTTCTCCCTATAGAAACCATGAGTGAAAGTGCATGTGTCTTGTCCACACCTAAATGGCCTGGTTGCTAAGATTTGTTAAGTTCAGAGCACATCAAACCAAGAAAAACACCATGGCCTCATTTCTCATCCACTGTCCCCAACAGTAACACAAGCCGTTCGTAACACAACAGCATTGTTCCTGTGTTTGTACACAGGCCCCCTTTGTTTCTTTCATGCACACAGAGCAGAGGCTGTGACAATAGTCTTGAATAGCACTGTATCCTCCTGTCTCCAACGTTACACTTGTTTATCAGCTCTGGGATTGGCAAAACAATGATTTCCTGCTGGTGGGGGCGGCCTTTCAGATGCTGTTTTCTTTTCCATCAGTCTTCAGGGTCAGTGAGTGGTGAATGGGGCCTAGAGTCCTCTGGACTGTCAAAGTGGCACCACCTCAGGAGGCTGGAAGGACAGGATACTTCACCTCTCCTGAGAAAGGTAGGAGCCACATTGGAAGAAGGAATAAGACAGCTAACCTAGAGAGAGACTGAGAACTTAGGGTGAAGACATTACAGACAATGGCTAAGGGTGTAACCCAAGGAGGATGGGGTATGGGACACCCTGTTCACTTGAGAAACACTTGCTCACACAGGGAAAGGCAAGTGTGATCAAGTTTGACAGCCTGCCAAAAGGGAAGCAGAGCCAGCCTGCTATATCCATGGGTTTCACATTTGAGAATGTAACCAACATGGGATAAAAAAGATATTATTTAAATTTCATTTAACCTGAGCCTACACAGACATTTTTCCTTGTTCTTGTTTTCTAAACAACACAGAATAATAAAGTTACAGGATCTCTATGTTGTACTCAGCAGTGGTGGTAATCTAGTGATGACTTAAAGCATATGGGAAGGTGTGCATAGTTTATTGAAAACAGCTGTATCACTTTTAAAAAATAAGGGCTTTGTGCATTCTCAGATTCTGATGTCCCCAGGGATCCTGAATCCAATCCTCTGCTAATGGTAAGGGATAGCTATGCCTTTTAAAACACATTTTTAAAGATTTATTCCTTTCATATTTTGTGTGAGGGTGTTTTGCCCTGTTGTATGGCATGTTCTGCCTGATGGTGACATTCTCTCCAAACTGAAACATATGCCCCCAAAGGGGGAGAGGGACACCCAGGCCTCAAACGGTAAACAACAGGTCATGGTATCTATGAAGAATGGAACCTGGGAAGATTCTGGAGATCTTTTACCAACAGTTTTCAAAAGGAGTAGACCACAGATGCCTTTGAGACCTCCCAGTGACCAGACTCTTCAGGGACGTGTAGGTTGTTTGAAGCAGACTTTTCTAAATTGCAGTTGTTATTATTCTCTTGCTGTGTGCACTGTATACATGTAGACATTACTGTATTATTTCACAATGTTAACAGCAATAATAGCAAACATGTATACAGTCATGTTTCCCGTTGTTGCATAACTCAAACCCAGGAAGTGTGCGTTCAGAATCTGCTCTCTATCAGCAGTTCCTCATGCTACCAATAAACTGAGATCATCACCGGGTTCCCTCTAAGCGGTCATGTGATTTAATGCTAAGTCTGTGTACTGAATCATCTGCCCTGGTTAGATACTGTAGTTTTACATCTATTTCCTCATCTATTCTAGATGATAACCTAGTCAAGTGGATACTTTATTACCCTCAATTTCAAGATAAGGAAACTAGAGGCACAGAGAAGTGAAATCATTTACCTAGGGTCACATGACTGTTAAACAAGGAAGCCAGATTTGGACTCAGTTCTCATTTGAGCATTATGTGAATTCGAGGCTTGTCCAGTTTGTCTCCCGGACGGCAGTTACTGTTGCCCTGTGAACTGGTATATTTAGAGGGTGGTGTTTACTCATTGGCTTTATAGACTTTCTGCACCTAAAATGTCAGCTGGAGGAGTGAACAACTGTTCCTGAGTGGTCTGCTGCCATCAACATTGTCTTGCCTGAGGAAGATGGGATTCCCCCATAGTGACAGGGAGATAATTTTGAATGGTAATAACTACTCACTGAATGATGCTTCTTGCATGTCTGTAGATGGACGAATGTACGTATACATTGGACAATGACTTCTCTTATATATTAAATAAACAGGACTTGTGGAGTATATTCAGTAAACCAACTATTTCTGCTTAGCACTCTATTTTTTGTAGGACCTCACTCTTGTCCTAGAATAAAAGTTAAAGCAAGTCTGTAATTCTTGAGGATAACCTTTAGGATCCAAATATTTTCCAGTTACCTGTACTTTTAACATTGTGTCAATTTAAAAACTGATACACTCAGTCCTGTGGGGATGCCAGACTTCCAACACCATCTGAGGTGGAAACCTCCCTACAGCCTCCCCAAGGAATCAATGGTATGCTTTTATCTGACTCCTGGGAAGCAGGAGGGGAAACAGAAACGCTACTAAAGTTTCTACTTCGCTCATACTCTGATGTGTTAGTTAATTTTCTATCATTTTTGCAAAATACTGGAAGAAATCAACTTATAAGGAACAAAGTTTCATTTTGTCTCATACTTTCTTGGGGTTCCTAATGGCAGAATCACCTGCTGGAAGAAATCTGTTCACTTCACAGCAGCTGGAGAGCAAAGAGAGTCAATGTTTAGTTGGGGTTTCCTGGAGGAAAATAGCTGAGGGCATATGTGTGTGAGTGCATGTGTCTCTGGTGTGTATGTTTGTGTGTGCAGAACATATATCAGAATTTTTTAAGTCAGCTTGAAAACAGTAACGACAACCAAATCACCCTTGACTCACTGAGAACCCGGTAGTTGCCAGGTCCTTGATGTAGAACTTGACATGACCACTCCATGGTATGGTTAAGGGGAAGATTTTTATTGTAGACATGAGAGAGAGAGAGAGAGAGAGAGAGAGAGAGAGAGAGAGAGAGACAGAGAGAGACAGAGAGAGAGAGACAGAGAGAGAGAGACAGAGAGAGAGACAGAGGCAGAGAGAGAGAACAGCCAGAGGCATCTGGAAGGGTCCAAAGCAAAGTGAGAAAATAGTAGACTGCTGAACCTGGCCAGCACACTGGACCTGGCCATGAGAGAAGCAGGAGCAGAGCAGACAGGAAGAGGGGGATAGGGAGAGTGTGGGAGAGCTGAGGGGGGAGGGAGAGACAAGGAGAGGGGGATAGGGAGAGTGTGAGAGAGCTGAGGGGGGAGGGAGAGATAGGGAGAGGGGGATAGGGAGAGTGTGGGAGGGCTGAAGGGGGAGGGAGAGAGAGGGAGAGAGGGATAGGGAGAGTGTGGGAGGGCTGAGGGGGGAGGGAGAGACAGGGAGAGAGGGAGACTGAGCAAGGAAGACATAAAGAGCTGCAGACAAAACAGAGCTTATTTTGATAGCAGGGTTATCAGGAGAATGAGTAGCTGTGAGGATGGACACCCATGAGCTGGAGAAGTTTGGGCTAGGGGAGGAGGTGGGAAGAGCTAGGGTGCTAGCTAGCATGGACTCTGAAATGTGTAATAAGTACTCATGATACTGAGGGAGCCTAGAGGCCAGCATGTGCGATCAGGCACCACAGGCAGCCATCTGTCCCTTCTGCCACGGATAGGGAAATGGCTCCTTTTGGTGGAGAGGAACCAGCTTCACAAATTCCTGAGGAATGAGGAATGCTGGTTTTTGTCTAACTTTCTGAATTTGGGGAAATGGAGCGGACACTTGAGACTGGTGTTTCAACAGTCTGAGTAGTCCCATAACAGCTGTCTCTCACCGGGTAGTTTCTTATTCCACATGGTGGATGCCTCAGTAGTTCCAATCTGCTGGAAATCCAGAAGTTCCATCTGATCCCTATGCCTGACTGAAAGCTTGGGAATAGCTGGTGCTGCTGGTGAAGGAGTCGGCAGCAGCTGAAACAACAACAACGGGACAAATCAACCCAAGGCTAGAGGCAAAGTCAATCTAGCAAAAGGCGAGTCAATCTTCCTTCCGAAATACCCCTTTATGTGGGCTGCCACCACCATCATGTGGGGCTTCTCAGCTCAATAGAGGCTATCAGGATAGTTCTTTAGGTGAGGCTCCTCACTTGAGGTGGTTCTGATGTGTGGTGTGTTGACATTAAAACCATCCATAACAAGAGAAGGAGAAGCTAAGGTCCAGAATCCCCACTAAGGGAACAACTCCGGTGACCCAATGTCCCTGAAAGACCCACATTTCAAAGCTTCCATCCCAATTCCAATACCACCTCATGCCAGTGACTAAGCCTTTAATATATGGTCTTTAGAGGACACTTAAGCTCAACAGCGACACTGGCTGGATTGTAGGCTTTATCTCTCAGTACAACTGTGAACATTTCAGAGAGTGTCCACCTTCATGAACCTTGAGGATCTCTAAACCCTCCAGGAAGTGGCTGCCTAAATTTCCCTCTTCCCTTCAGCATCAGTAGGTTCTGCCATAAATACACCACAGACATGGGGCTTTAGAGACTAGAAGTTCAAGACCAAAGGGTAAGCTTGGGGACCAAGGCCCCTCTCCCTGCCTTGCAGATAGATGCCTGCCTTCCTGCTGTATTCTCCTTTTGCCTTTCTTCTGCTTGTGCCCATGCCTGATGCACACTGGTTTAGAATCTACACTAGCAGTTCTCAACCTGTGGGTCGCAACACTCGTGGGAGGTCAAATGACTTTTCACGAGTGTCGCTTGAGACCACTGGAAAACACAGATTTTACATTACAATTCATATAGTAGCAAAATTACAGTTATGGAGTAGCAACCAAAAATATTATGATTTGGGGGTCACCACGACATGAGAAATTGTATTAAAGGGTTGCAGCATTGGGAAGGTTTAGAACTACTACTAAGGCCTTGTAATTTAGCATAATCAACTTTTAAAATATTGATTTAGTGTGTGTGTTCCTTGTGTGCACAGTGCATATGTGGAGACCAGCAGACAATGTGTGGAAGTCAGTTTTCTTTCATCGGGTGGGCTCCTAGGATCAGAGTCAGGTCATCGGGACTGGCAGGAGTATGATTGCCCACTGAACTACCCTTTTAGAAGTCCTGTTTCCATATACAGCCATATCCTGAGGATTGGGGACGTGGCTGCAGCTTGTAAAGTTGGAAGACACTCATTCATCATCTAGCAGGCATTAACAGCTTCTTTGTGTAGACACGTTTCTACTAAGCTCAAAACACCTGAGAGGGTGAGGTGGGATGATTGCTGTGAAGGCCAGCGTAGGCTACGGTGTGATCCCCTGTCTCAAGCAAACAAATGAAACAAAATCAAACAGGTCCACAGGTTACCTATGGCGTATCTCAGACTTATGGAAAATAAATTTCAATTTACCTAGCAAGCCCAAATCCTACTACTCCCCATTATTCCAGCTGGTTACCTTCACTCTGGTCTTTCCTTACTTTGAGTTTCTACAGCACAGTCGGACCTAAGCCCTCACTAACATCTTGGCTCCTAGGTCACGGTGCTCCTCTGAAGCCACTTCTGGGAGCAAAGAAAAGAGTGAAATGGTTGGAGCTGGAAGCATTCGTCGCTTTCTCCCAAACTCCTCCTGTTCACTCCAGCAGCTTTCCTTGTCCAGTGTCCCGTGTGATGGAGGTCAAAGTAGAAAAAGAAACAAGTTTCATGCTCTCGTGTCCTTCCTTCTGCACCCTGTCTCACAGCTCGCTTTGAATGTGCTGGCTATTCAGTTCACACTGAGACCAAAAAGCTTTTACATCCTGCTACCAACAACACCTCATTTTGCTTTCACAAAGAACCCTAGGGATATTATTATCTGCAGATGGGAGAAGCACCTGGAGCTGGAAAGGTTAAAGAATTCACCCAGATGGGGTGTCTGCTAAGTGGAGGAGGGAATGAAGACGTGCCAGATTTAGCTCCATCCATCTACCCTTCTCTGGGCTGTCAGCATCTGGGATTCTTTAAGGGTTTTTTTTTTTTGGGGTGCCTGTCACAGTTACTGGTGCACTGCATAAATGTCCTCCTTTGCTGAACATTCTAAAGGTAAAGGTCATTACTGCCTGTGATGTAGGACTGGTGACAATCGTGACAGGTGCATCAGGAGCATCCTCGAGTACAATGTGAGATGAGCTTCTTGTTCCAAGGAGATGTCTTTGATTTTTGAAAACCCTCTTCTTCTTCCCACAGTGTAAGTTAAAAGGTGGGATAATGAACTGGAGTGGAGTGTCTCTTTGTAGAAGCACATAAAAGCAATGACATTTACTCAGGACCCTAAAGGAAGCAGAGAGGGCATGTCGTCACATGGTTTCTTGGAAGGCCGTTGCCTAGAGGCCTTCAATATATAAAATTCTTCAAAATGATACTTTAAAAGAAAAACCCAACTGAACGAAAATCCTATCTTTTAAAAAATAAACAGACTTTTTCATAGGGGTCCCTGACCTCCGTCCAATGCTTGGCCATGGGTATCTGCATCTGTCTTAGTCAGCTGCTCAGTAGTACCTATCAGAGGACATCCACACTAGGCTCCTGTCTGCAAGCACAACATAGCATCACTAATAGTATCAGGAGTCGGTGCTTGCCCATGGGATGAATCCCATGTTGGGCCCATCACTGGTCAGCTATTGCTGCAATCTCTGTTCCATTTTTGTCCCTGTATTTCTTTTAGACAGGAGCAATTTGGGGTCAAAAGTTTTTAAGGTGGGTTGGTACCCCCATTCCTCCCTTGGGGATTCTGTCTGGCTACTGGAGGTGGTCTCTTCAGGTTCCATGTCCCTGCTATTGGACATTTTGGCTAAGTTTACCTGCATTGAGTCCACCTGAAGGGATAGCAGGCCTACAGGAAGACCAACAGTGTCAACTAACCTGGATCCTTGGGAGTTCTCAGAGACTGAGCCACCAATCAAAGATCATGCATTGGCTGGTCCAAGGCCCTCCGGCACATATGTAGCAGAGGGCTGCCTTGTCCGGCCTCAGTGGGAGAGGATGTGCCTAATCCTGTAGAGACTTGATGTCCCAGGGTGGGGAGATGCTGGTAGGTGCACCCTCTCAGAGGCAAAAGGGACTGGGGAGGGGGAAGAACTCTTCAAGGGGAGACTGGGAAGGGGGGCAGCATTTGGGAAGTTAAAAAAAAAGACTAAGATTCTTCTTGCCCCTACCTCCCTAGGAAAGAGAGACAATGAATGGTTACGGCAGCCATTTGGAAACTATGCCCAAGGGATCATCTAATGGCAGTGTGGGGCTGTGTTGGGCTGGGGTGAAGCTTAGATCCAAGCAACAGGACCTGGATCGATTGGGGCTGCAGCTGGCTGCGACAGAGGAGAGGGAGAGGATGCATTTTCTGCCTGTCTCTCCAGGAGCTGTTTAGCTCTTAGTATGTCAGAGGCTTTGTAAACCTCACCAGGAAAGGGCAGGTAGTTGGCTAATGGCTTATGAGCTAGCCTCTGGGTTTTCAGGGGAATCTTGGTGCAGAAAGGAGGGCATCTCAGGGGATAGGAATGGAGGGACAGAGATACATGGTGTGCCTCGTTTTGAGTCTCAGAGGACAGCAGGGTTATGAGAGGAAGCAGGGAGAACATGGAAGCCCCCAGGCTAATACCAGAGGCTGGACTAGGTGTAAACACAGATGGCATCAAACAGAAAAAGCAATACCCAACATTGAATGGATTTCCTTTTGGAAAGGTCAACCTGAGGCAAAGAAGGGACATACTGAAAAACGAGAAGGCAAGGCTGTGGAAGTCAAGCAAAGAGTGTGAGATGCAGAAACAAAGCCAAAGGGGTAAGGACAGAGAGTGTAGGTGCCAATGAGATCAGCTGAGGGAGGGACAGAGAAAGTCTGGAGTTTTCTATTTGAATCGTGGAAAGCACATGTACTAGCTCAATTGCTTCCAAGTGCATGTGTATGTGTGTGTGCATGAATGTGTGTGCACAAATGTGTGCACGGATGTGTGTACGTGTGCTTCTGTGTGTGAATAGAATAAAGAGAGGATCCTTCCTTGTGGGACAAACTGAAGCATGGTAATTAATCTTTCAGCAAATGTACACAGAGTTGAGTACTGGGCATGAGAACTACAATGTATCCATGCCTCTCAGAGCTAACCCAGCAACAGGAAGAGTCGAACGGAGATTTAAGGGAAATTGCCTAACAACTGGAGTAATGTGAATCAGGACCAAGTTAAGTGATACCACAGTGTTGGTTATTTTGAAGTGTTTTAAAGTCGGTAATAATATTGCCTTTTAGCTAGGAGAACAACATTTCACTTCCGTCCTTTGGGGGAGTATAAGTGAAGACTGATGAGGCAAATCCATGATTTTTGTAATTTACATGGGAATAATATTTACAGAAAGAGATGAGATAAAAAAAAAAAAATGTAAAACAATTGCTGGGAGAGCATGCACATTTAAGTTTCACACCAAAAACTTAAATTTCAAAGTGTCAAGGACATTTCTTGATGGGATGGGAAAGGACATTTCTGCAAGAGCACTGATTGACACAAGTGGCATAAACATCTCAAAGAAAATACCACCTAAGACTCAAGGGACTGGTAGCAGTGGATCAGGAATGTGGAAAACTGAGGGAAAGTTACAGGCAAAAGGAGCAGTGTCTGTAGACTCGGTGGCCTAGCTTCCTCCAGTACCAAGCATGCATTCAGGGTCAATGTGTAATGGGAGGCAGGGGCTTAGTCACTGAAAGGTGACAGGCAGGAAGATGAGGTCCCACAGGGCTGGTAGGGTGTGTGTGTGTGCACGAGTACTTGTGCATAGCATGTGTGTGTGTGTGTGTGCATGCATGTGACTTGTGTGTGTGTGTGTGTGTGTGTGTGTGTGTGTGTGTTGGAGGGAGTCATCTGGACTTTCTTCTCAACACATTGTAAAGAGGAGGGGTGTGTTTCTGAAAGAGGCCAGCTAACCGATACGGGGCTACAAGGACCCAGTAGCTCCTGTTCCAAACACTTAATCTATACTACTTTGTTTAGTATAGCTTTGCCTTACCAACTATGTGCACATTAGCTTTTTTTTTCCCTTTGAGATATAAGCAAACCAAGCTTGGAAGGATCGAGTAAACCTGCCAAAGTCACCACAGATCTGAAGGACACAGGATTCGAACTGAGGCAGTCCACCTTCAAGGCCTATGCCCCCCTGACCACCACACCACAGCGCTGCTCAAGTCCACTCAGATTTCCATATGTGACTTGGTCAACAAGTTCAGTCAAGAAGCCTTCTTGTGGAACAGCCATGTAGGTCCAGGCAGCAGGCAGTGGAGTCTTTAACTAGGGTACTAACAGTGGAGATGGAGACAAAGGGGAGAGGACCAGTCTCAACAAGTATTTGTGACTGAGCTGTTATTTTTGGGGGGAGTCAAAAAAGAGGTCAGTTTGTTCCGTACTGAAAACCTGAGCTTGCATTGCACGAA
This sequence comes from Mastomys natalensis, assembly GCA_021653895.1. Taxonomy (NCBI): domain Eukaryota; kingdom Metazoa; phylum Chordata; class Mammalia; order Rodentia; family Muridae; genus Mastomys; species Mastomys natalensis. The sequence goes on from JAJTUV010000205.1 coordinate 1,707,741, forward strand.
CCTGAGAAATGGGGCAGAATAAGGGAGTGTGGAAATGTTCTATTCACTAAAAACCTAGGAAAGCACTAACAGACCCTTAGTGTCGGCTTCCACTGGGTGGGGTTGTTGTGCAGCCAACTCACATTCCTCTTGTCCTGGCCTCTGCTAACCATCATTTTTGGTGCAACTTGTCATTTGTGCTGTTTGAGCCCTGTAATCTGCAGCTGCTGTACTATGTAGGTCATCCCCGTACCCTCTGTTGATTGGCAACACACGGTTCCTGGTTCCTTCTCTTAATCGTCTCTCAACATGCAAGCTTGGCCTTAGCCTTAGATGACACATTCACACATCTGTGTGTGCTCACTAGAAGCCCTTGATCCATGTGCCTCTTCAAAATGCTTAACGGGGATGAGAAATTAAGCAAATATTGAAAAAACGATAGAAAGAAAAGAACATGGCCATGTCTTCTAATGCTTATTGATCTGTAGGATCTTCTCAGGCATGAAAACAAGATTCAGTGCTCGTATCTTGGCATTGGATTCCTGTTTCTTCGCAGAGTGGTTTATTGATCAGGTGGGGGTTCCAGTGGGTAGGATTCTTCCCTGGCAAATGATCAGCCTTCAGATATAGAGCTGTACGAGGAGCTCATGGCACCCATCTGACATATAGAGACCCACAGTCCAGAGAAACCAGTAGCACCCTTGCAAGCCGCTAAGGCCACTTTCCTGTTTCACACTGACTCTCTCCAAGGGTCTCCTTTTACAATTCTTTTCTTTTTTTTTAAGACCAAGAGAGTTCCTGATTATTTTTCTGTATCAAAAAAAGAAAGAAGAAAAAAAGAAAGGAAGGAAGGACAAGGCAAGCAAGCACTGTGTAGCTCTGTGCATAGCGGATACGTCTTCAGAATAAAAAACCAACTCCTCTCTATAGTCCCCTCCCACCATGCCTTTCTCAGAATAGACTGTCCAATAGACAACAAATATTTGGTTAGGTACTATTCTATGCCACACGGTGTGAAGGATTGGTGATATAGTCAGCCATACATGAGGTGGCAGAAAATCCTTTCTCTCCTATAACTTAATTTTAAAATTTTATTTTTATTCATGTGTGCAAGTGACCCCCTCTCTATGTCTCTGTCTCTGTCTGTCTCTGTCTCTGTCTCTCTCTCTCACTCTGTGTGTGTGTGTGTGTGTGTGTGTGTGTGTGTGTGTGTGTATGTGTATGCAACATGGGTGCCTGTGCTGGGGAAAGCATGTTGTGGCAGTTTGGTATACAGTCTTCCAAATGATACATTCACTAAGGTGAACACATTCATGATGCATGTGTGGTTGGGTACCTGGCTTTTCGATAGCAATGTGCTTCTTGAAGCTCATTCCATGTGAGCTTCCCCATCCTTTGATATACCCTGGAGACAAACCTATGAAGCTGTTGTAAATTTTCATAAGCAAGGCTGGGGAGATGGCTCCGTGGTTTTGTTTGCTGTTGTGCCAGAGGACCTGAATTTGGTTCCCAGCACCAGTTTGCAAAACTCATAACTTCCTGTAACTCCAGATCCAGGGGATTCACCTTCTCTTTCAGTTGATGATGACAGTTACAGAACCCCAGTTACAGTGCCCCAGACTAGGGCACTAAGTGACTTATACCTCAACAAACCTTTTTAAAAGATTGCTTTAACTATTCCCTGAAGGGCAGACATAACATATACAGAAAGCTTCCTGCATTCTGTAAGCTGTGTGTACATATTCTCCAGGGCAAAGGGTCCTATAAGCACATTTTAAGGTTAATTTTATTAAGTTATCATACAAGTAATGGGTTTCACTGTAGCCTTTTCATAAATATTTGTTATTATATTTTGTCCTTATTTTTGCCCCTCCCTCCAAGTAGAATTGCTTATTCAAAGGGTTGGTGTATTATTCTTTCAAAAAATTGTACAAAGTTACTGTGCCCTTCCCTGTAAAAACTTCACCAGGTTCTTCTCCAAGAGTGGTGTAGGAGGCTACCGATGGGAACCTGGCTAACTGTTAGTCAATTTATTTTCTCATAAGCAGCCAGTATCAAACTGTTGGGAGACCACACACAGTGGTTCCTTAGGGTAGTGGAACCTGTAGATTGCTGTTCCCCTTTCATGTACTTTTTTTCATATAAAAAGGAACACGTATAAATTTGCGTAATGCTTTAAAATAAAAGCACCCCACCCATCTTCCTCCTGGGGTCCCCATAGATGGCGGGTTTGGTAGCAGTTAGTGTAGGAGTCTTCATTGGTGCAAGCTGATTCCCCGACTTCTAGAATGAGTTCTAGAAGCAGCCGCTAGGGGGTGACAAACTAAAGATGGGGGAAAGGCAGCCAGTCTCTGGCCTGTATTTTCTTGAAAGTTCCTAAATTTCCTGTAATACAAATCACACCCGTGTGGCACTGCAACCCTGAGCAGCTGCCATGCCCTGTCAGGTCGAAGAGACTTCCTCTGCAAAGCCATCTGCCCCTCAGGGGGCAACACAGGTACTAGAGTGAGGGGAGTCGGTGATGAACCAGAATACAAACTACTAGTAAGTGGCTGCGAATGCCTTTAACTACAAGTCAAGCCTGAGAAATAGGGCATTTCTTTCTCTAAAAAAACTGTACTAACCTGTATTCCTTTTCAAATATGTTTTTTTTTATTGAAACACAATATTTTCTGATCAGTTTCCCCTCCCCTAACTCCTTCCAGATCTTGTCTACCTCCTCACCCACCCAACTCTTCACCCTTTCTTTCTCTGTCTGTTTAAAAACAACCAATCAACCAACCAAAAAAAAAAAAAAAAAACCAGAACAAAACAAACACCACAAGAAACACACACACACACACACACACACACACACACACACACACACCATAAAAACAAAATCAGAAAACATAATATACAAACAAAAGAACAGTAAGACAAAAAATACTCACAAAAGCAATATAAGATTGAGTTAGCTTTGTGTTAGCCATCTCCTGTTAGGCATGGGGCCTATCCTTCAGTGTGGTTAATATACCCACTGAGCTGTTTTCTGCCTATCATGAAGTGTCCAAGTGCACAGGTACAAGTGGCTTTGGGCTGAAATGAACAATCAAAGTAAGCCTTCCTCCCTTAACTTATCCCTTTAGGTCATGATGCTGAGAAAGCTAATGACTAGAATGGAAGCTTGGGATCCATTAAAGCAGGGTGTCGAAGACTTGGTTTGAGTAAATCATAAGAGCAAAGTGCTTTTTAACTATCCCTATATCGAATTGAATAGTTCCTTCTTGAAGATCTCTAGGCTGGGATGCAGTTGCTTCACTCTCTCAAGTCTCTCAGGAGAAGTCCCATCAGGGTGATAGGTCTGTGGCAGTTGGCAGACTTGACTGGGAGACTTAATTGGGGATTAGGGTTGAAGGACTCAGGAAAGGCTTAAGGCACCTTCTCTCATGGGAAGCACATATTTACCTGGCATGAGAGACAGGGTGTCAGCCAGAAAAATCTTCGTTCACTTTCTGCACCGTGGGACAGTCTGAAGCTTGGACACACCCTTAGACTTGCTTTGCACGTGGGATGTGATAGCGTATGACAAGGTCTAAGCATTGCTTCCACAGTTTGCTTGGCCGTGTGTTCCAATACCTGCTAAGGGAAGAGTATGCTACCAGTGGCTACAGCCCTTTCTCCCTAGATCCCAGAATCAGTTATAGGAAGCAGAACCGAGCCCAGTGTGTAGGAGGGTTGTCCTAGCCCACCTACAGACCTTCGAGCAAAGCATAGTACTTCTTTTTGGTGTGTGTGTGTGTGTGAGAGAAGAGAGAGAGAGAGAAGAGAAGAGAGAGAGAGAGAGAGAGAGAGAGAGAGAGAGAGAGAGAGAGAGAGAGAACAGAGTAGACCACAGGAACACTTCTTAAACTTGTACTTTTCTTACCAAATTGATATTTGGAGTTAGAATACCATGCCACAGTTGTGGAAATCAGAGGACAACTTTTGATGTTAATCTCCACCTTCCACCCTGTTTGAGGTTAGCACTTGGTGCCCCACACTTTCTGGGGCATCAGCATGCCGTAGAGAAACTGGGATTACACATTCGTGCTGTCATTTTCCCATGGGTTCTGGGGAATCCAAACTCTGATCCTCATGCTTGTGCATAGCAAAAAATATTATCCATTAAGCCCCGCCTCTCCAGCCCAGTGCTTGTCTTCTTAGGCCACAAAGGCTGGTCCTCTTTCTCTCTCTCTCTTTCTCTCTCCATAACATCATTGGAACAATAGGAGACTGATGTTTGAGAGCATCGCTCACCTGTGAGGACATGGAGAGCGAGCTGTGAGGACCTGCCCAGTAAAGCAGCTCTCAGGACGGCTGCCTTGAGTAGAGCTCATCATGGAAATGAACTTGGTGAGTTTCCTGAAAGAACCCAAACCCTAAACTGTTCTGTGACTCCTTGTGACCCAAACAAACTTCATGGCCAAGCCATTGCTAAACCACGCATTTCATCATCACCTCTCACACACAGGCGAATGTAGAGGAAAGAGTGATGGGTGTGGCATGGGCTGGACCACAGTTGCACACTGCAGTCTGGATGGTGTCTAGTCTGTAATTTTGAACCTCACTGTCCTTATCTGCAACTTGGAGGTTGATATAAGAATAAAATGATCATGTCTATCGCTAGTTTCCAAACTGTGTTTTCAGTGAGTGGGGTGTTCGTTTTGAACAAAGTTAACATGGAAAACTAATTATTGAATACAATATAAACAATCATCATTTAGTACCCAAGTCTTTCACTGTTGGCTGAACCTGCTAAGTTCCTACTCAGCACCCTTAGGGGTTCTCTGCAGCCTGCTTTTTGCGGGGGGAAAAAAAAACAACTGATAGAGTGAAGATATATTGGCAAGTGTAGAAAGTGGCAGTGGTGGAGAATATGCTCCTCCTTCTCTGCCTCTTAGATCTCTGTTACTTATTGTAATGGGAAAGCCATAGTTATAGACTGTGTGTGTGTGTGTGTGTGTGTGTGTGTGTGTGTGTGCCACTAAGCTGATCATAAGGATGAGAAGATTCAACTACACCCAACAATTCAGCTAGCCTTATATTGCTATTTCTACAGTCCTGTAAGCATCAGTGTACCTGTTCAACCATCCACTGTTATCCTTGAGTTGTGTGGTGCCTCTTTGCCTCCATGTCAGTATTTGAGCAGAGCTGGATATTTGCACCCAGATCTGAAAGTAATCTCAGAAGAATATCCTTGTATGGTTTGACGTAGGCTGTATATTGGACCCAAACTACTCTTCATCTGAAGCACGGTCAGTGCACAAGTCTTTGTCAGCACACAATAAGGGCAATCACTTGTTAGTTACAATACTTTGTCCTTTGATCATAAATTGGCAGCACATCTTTACACAGCTCCCATGTATAAAGCCCACACAGGGCACCAGTAATAGAAATCATTACTAAACCAGGAAACTGAGTCAGCAGGGAAAACTGGCCCATAAAAGTGGTATTATCAGAAAACTTATCCTTGTCATAGTATTGTAGTTTAACTTCTAAAACCCCGAGAGCCACCGTGGAGCACACTTCAGAGTTTCCCCACTCAAGAAGAAGTCAAATGTGATTATTTCTACCCCAGCTCCTTCAGTTGATGGTTGAGAATACTTCTTCGTATTATGAGGACATTACTTCCTCAGATTTTATGGCCCTCCACATGCTTGAGTGTAGTGACCTTGGTGAATGGAGATTGTGCTTTAGAGGCAGAACCAACTATATTATCTACAATTCTGACCCGACCCACAGGTCTAGTTATTCGTGGGGTGTCCAGGTGGACCTTCACCTGAAAAGGAACACAGGCCAAGAGAGAGAACAGAGGACCAAGCAAAAAGAGTCTTGTCAAGGTCTCACTTTAATGTGGGGGCGACTTACAATATATATTCTTAGGTAAGGGGGAAGAGGAACAAGGGAAAGGGTGGATGTTCTATCAACTCTCGATGCGGGGGAGCATTCTGTGGTTTGTCCTGGGGCAACGGTTCTTTACAAACAAGAAATTCATTCTTAGCTGAAAGTCAGGTTCTCCCAAAGAGGCAGTTATTGCCCTAGACTATCTTACTGTCATAACCAGCTCCCAGGAAATGCCAGACGTTCCTGGGACCTGAGACCTGAGAACGTCCTTTCTTAACCTTGTACTGACTAGGCCTCTCAGAACAGCAGGCAATTTCCTGAGGCTCTCCCAGAACAGCAGGTAGTTTCCTGGGCTTGGCTCCCAACACAATCCTACACCTGTATATCACCTATATCATCATCTCCTCTTCTATACTACTATTCTTTACCGTAGTCAGAAGTTGGCATAGGCTTTTTAATCAATGAGATATCACAGGCTGACATCTCAAAGGAATTTGACTTTCTTGATACTGTGACTTTGTCAAGATGTAAGTGTATGACAGTTACCCATGCACAGTTATTCCTGGGCTCAGGTACATTAGAATGTGCTCAAGTACTTCTTTGACTTCAGGATATATACATAATAAAACTCATTTATTGTAGCCTACATTCTGCCATATGGCTGGTTACCTATGCTCTGGTACTCTATATCCGTTTCATCACATTTTTCCTGAGAGTCTCCCCTGCCTGGCTCCATCCCAGAATCCTTTCTGCCTCCCAGATGTCCTAACTTTATTTCTTGCCTATCATAGGCTTTTTAATTGACAGGTGGTACATCCACACGATATGCAAGCTATTCTCTCTACAGGCACCAGTAGGCAAGAGAAGCCAGGGATTGATACACTATCCACGTGCATTACCAGAACAGAACAGGCATAGTCCTACTGGAGAACTTTGGAAAGCAGTTGAAAATGTGTTTCTTATGTTATCTCAACCAAGTGGCATGGAAGCTGGGTTATTTATTTAAACCATCTTTGTCCAGTCATTGACTGAGGTGATTCATTACTGAACATGCAGGGGAGAGAGTTGAGAACAGTAACTACATTTGGGAAAGGCAAAGATGTCAGAAGTCAGGGGCATTTCCTAACTCACTGCTTGGTGTTAGACTCATGTAAAGGTGTGGCTAGTTAACATAGCTCTCTCTAGCAAGAACCCTAAAGAAGTTGCAGAAAAGAATACACAAATCTAGCACTGGTGTGTTGTTCCCACATCTTAGAGGACCTGTTGGCAGCAGGGGTCAGGACAAAATATCTTAGTAGAGAGCTTGTTGTTTGGCTCTTTACTGCCCCATCCTAGGAAGGGAAGGCTCCTTGTTTGCCCTTGAGTCACTAAGCTGTGCTAGGCTAACTTTTGTGTTGTTACCTTAATGAATTTACTAAAAGTACAATGAAAAGTTGAAGAGGTCTGTTACTTTTAAAATGGTTCTAAGATATAACACATGCAGAGAGATGACTTAGTTTAGCCTGTTTTTATTTTCTGGTCTGAGGAGAAATGAGCTCTCTGGTAGGGTGAATGGACATAACATTTTCCCATGACTTAGTGTTTTTTTTCAGTGAGACTTTTGAGTGTGTTTTATTTTTTTCCTTTATTAAAGTGTTTAGTGGAAGGTACTGCTAGAATTCTGGGACGGTATCTCCTTTCTTCTCTCTGCATTAAAGCCAATTAAGGCACAGACATAAAATTAAAATATCAGCTTAAGTGTAGCCAAAAATTAGAAATAATCGGTGTTCATTGATAAGGGACTGATTAAATAAATTATAGTCACAAAATGGGATGCTATCAGGCATAAAAGGAGAAGGAATATGTTCCCCTAGATTATTCATCTTGAAAAGATGCCATGAGAGTGGGCAGGATGGAGGGAGGACACATACTTCAATAGGTTACACATACAATAAAATCTAAAATATACGTGACAGTACTGTGGTGGTTTGAGTAAGAATGGCCCACAAATATATTCATATATTTGAATGCTTAATCACCAGGAAGTGGAACCCCTCGGAAGGATTAGAAGGAAGAGGAGGTGTGGCCTTGCTGGAGAAGTGTGTAACTGGGAGTGTGCTTTCGCTTAAGTGATTAATGATGGGAGAGGTTTCAAAAGCCCAAGCCAGGCTGTCTCTCTTCCTCTCCTTCTCCATTCCTTCCCTCTTTCCCTCTCCTTTCTGCCTACTCAGGATGTAGTGCTCAGCTCCTGCTTCAGCACCATGCCTGTCTGATTTCTACCATGAGGATAACAGACTAAGCCTCTGAAAGTGTAAGCCAGCCCCTAGTCAAATGATTGTTTTTGTAAAAATTTTCTTGGTCATGGTGTCTCTTCACAGCAATAGAACAGTGGCTAGACATGTACTAATCAGGACTAAGGATGGCAACAAGGTGGACAGGAACCTGACGAGGAGAAATTTATCTTTAAAACAATAATTTTATTTATTAATTCTTTGAGGATTTTATGCAATGTATTATCATATTCTTCCCCTTCCCCCCCAAATCTAGAGAAAAAGTTTTTGTTGAATACCATTTTCTATATATATTCCCTACATGTTCATACACACACACACACACACACACACACAACACACACACACACACACACAGAGAGAGAGAGAGAGAGAGAGAGAGAGAGAGAGAGAGAGAGAGAGAGAACCCAAAGAAGGGAAGTTGTAGAAAAGATAATTCATAATAATTGCCCCTGATCTCATTATAACTCAGGAGGATGACCTTTATCTTGCCTTTTGGAAAGGAGAGAAGACAGGCAAGTACAAGAGAGAGAAGCAGAGCTCTCAGCCTGGCAGTAGAGTGTCATACCGTCTGGTAAGCTCATCCTTGGTGTGTTCTCCTCTCAGCAGGTGGTTAGAAATGTGACTGCTGAGGTGTGAGCCAGGCGGAGTGCTGTAGAGTCTGCTGGGCCTGCTCTTCTTTGCCCTTCCATTGGGAGGCAGGGCAGGGAATGGTTAAGATCATGAGTGCTGAGACAAAATCTACCTACATTCAAGTCCTGTCTTTGACCTTAAGTACGTATGTGAGCCTCATCCCTGTGCATCTTCATCTCCACACCTATGAAACAGGAAGAACAGCTCCCACCTCACTCTCATGAAGCGTGTCCCAGTAGGAGGGTCAGGGTCCGGTCTACTATAGATGCCCAAGCAACTTTCATGCTTCCGTTCACTACTCTAGCAGTAATGCTTGCAATCAGGAGTGTAGACCCTGGCTCCCTGTACTTAAGGAAGTACCAGTTCTATGCCTCTCAGCCAGAGCAGGACGAACGAACCTTTCTGTCTTGGGTGTACAATGTGGTAGCTGCGCTTCCATGGCATCTATGAGGCACCGCTCTCCTGGCAGATGGGTTCCCTAGGGTACCGGAGGCTATTCCAGATGTGGCTGTGCAGCTGTGTTGTGTCCTCAGACCATCCCCCCTCCCCCAGTGTTTATTCACTATGGGACTGCTAAGTAAATGGCTTAATGTGATTGCAAAATGGCTCTAAAAGCTAATGGTTCTTCTAATAGAAAACCCCTTTGCCTGCCTCCAGCCACACCAGAGGATTGTAAATTGTAGAAAGAAGCGATGGACCTTACTGTACCCTAATCAAGGAGCTTTCTGGACTTTCATTTGTGATGAGTAAATCTTATTTAGGGCAAGTGAAGGCAAAGTAGATGTCAGGGAAGTTATTAAGGATTCTCCACTCCTAATGTTATGTGGTTTACTCTGCCTGGAGGAAGAAATTTCAACTTGCACCAACATTTGGAGTCCAAATAGTTCAGCCTATTTTGAGTTTTTAAAGTGTTTAATACAAAACTAAGTATAGATGGTCTAGAATGTACAAAGCCCTGGATTCAATACCCCAGATCAAGCCAGACAATAAGATTAAAAGTTAGAAGGACGAAATAGAAGAAGAAGAGGAAGAGGAAGTAGAGGAGGAAGAGGAGGAGGAGGAAGAAGAGGAGGAGGTGGAAGAGGGAAGGGGAGGAAGAAGAGAGAGCATTGGTAGACCCTGCTATTCAAGAGGCTGAAATAGAAGGATCACTTGAACTGGGAGTTCAAAACCAAAGAGGAAACGTAATAAACACTATCTCAAATATTTTTTTTGTCTTGGTCTATGTTCTGGACAGGCATATATTTTTTTGTTCTTATCACCAAACAGTTTGTCCTGAGCCACCAGGTAAGTCAACAGCAGTTGAGCCTACTCATCCATGTGGACAGGGATGTGGTGGGGGAAGTAGTGAGGGACCTAGGAACCATATGGTGTGAATTTATCACTGAGGTCTTTTCCTGTATGAACATACAAAAAATATCTCAAAATCACAGTCCAGCGACAGCCATGCTGCCACCTGAACAGCCCCATTGACCTTACCTGCTGTGCCAGTTGCATCTGCTTCGAGGAAGAATTAAACAGTGTAGATACTGTCAAGTTAGAACTGGAGAGGTGGGGGGATAAAGGGCTTTGCAGTTCCTGCCATAGCAGATCCCTGTACGGTGCAGCTTAGTGTAAAATCTGGATTTGGGGCTCTGGAGCCATATGACCGGGGTTTAAAACCAGCTGAGCTTCTTACCAGCACCTGTGTGGTTTGACCAGTCATGTGCCTTCTGTCTGCTTCAGTCTGTCTTCCCTGAAAATGCTGGTGATACTACACTTGCTTTGCCAGGATGTAGTAGGGATTTAACATGTTAATAAGGAGAGATAACCTTCACAGCAAGCAGTATAGAAATTCAGTCTCAAATAACTAGTAATAAATCTTTTTCTGGTGCTTTTAAAGTCCCTGGTACTAAAGAACGCATAGCTCAGTGGAAATGTGATTAGTATGAGGTCATTGAAATAATTCCTGTGAATTACTTATAAAACTTGGGATGAGAGGTCCAAGTTGGGAGAGCTGGTGGCTCATGTGCTCATGAGAGTAGCCTCTTGTTTTTCCTGGTTACAATCCAGATCCAGGGTCATGCAGTGACTTGCTGTAAAAGAACATCCTCACATATCTGCAGTCTGGGTAGAGTCTGCTTATAGTGCTCTGGTGAATTCTGGGAAAGATGCAGGTTGTTTGTCTATAGCGTGTACACCACACACACACACACACACACACACCACACGCCCAAGCATCCCACAGCAAACTGCTTTACATCTCTCAGGGTTTATTCTCTCCGAAGTTCCACTTGGCTATGCTCTGAGGATTTCCCTCCATGCCCTTTTCCTTGTACCAGCAGCTAGTCTTGTTCTCTCTCCACCTCTTGGGAAATTCAAATTCCTTACTCGTTTCAGTAAGCAGGGCCACTGGGCCCTGATCCAGCTTCCTCCACAGTCTCACTACATCAAACACTTGCCAGCCCAACATGTATGACTCTGTCCACCGATGTATCAGTATGGCCCTTTCCTGAGGGGTCCCAAGACCAGCAATGAAAACACTCACTCTGTGGCTTGTTAACTCTGAGGCCTGGGGCATGTTATTTTCTCAGTCATCTTAGTCTCAGGCAAGCTGTCTGAGAAACAAAGGTAATGACAGTACTATTAGAGTTATGGGGAAGACGGTGTGAAATCATGCTGGGGAAACAGAGAGTACTAGTATGTAAGAGAACTGCAGTATATGCTTTATGAATTAATGGATATCCCGCATGCCTCGCATAAGTGGAGCTTCTAGTATGTATGTATGTATGTATGTATGTATGTATGTATGTATGTATAATAGTATTTTGACTGTATATGTCTATGTGAAGGTGTCAGATCCCCTGGAACAGGAGTGCAACAATTTTGAGCTGCCAGATGGGTGCTGGGAATTGAACTCTGGTCCTCTGGAAGAGCAGCCAGTGCTCTTAACCACTGAGCCATTTTCCAGCCCAGTGGGGTTTCTCTTAATAGAAAGTGATTACCAAAACCTTTTTATGGTGTGTGTGTGTGTGTGTGTGTGCTGCGCGCGCGCGCGCGTGCGTGTAGAATCCTATGGAACACCCAGAGTGAAGAGTTACGTCACAAATGATGGTGGAAAATTTTGCAGCTTACTTAATCATTCTCCATATTCACATCCCCCATCATGAAATGGGGAGAGTTACATTTATTTATGGCTCGTGAGAAAAATTAAATGAGATAGTACATGTAAAAACACAGCTAGTCCAACTATGAGTTTTTAGAAACCATAGCCATTACTAATAGCTCATATCTTGAATTGAGCTATTAGGATATGAAAGTATATTTGCTACCTTTCCCAGTATAAAATCACGTTTTCAGGGTTCATATATATTTAAGCAATCTTAATGTAATTTTTTTTTCTTGAAAGCTTTGGTCAAGACAGAAATCATTTAATTTAGGCTAATAGCTTTAGCTTTAGAGGTTGAAAATTACTGAACAATCCATAAATGTACTAATGGCTCCCTCTTGATATTTGGCTTAGGAAATTGCAACTTCTTTGGGGCCTTTTAGCTTTGTAGTGGTTTCCTTTCATCAGCTACACATTCAGAATTAATTTGGGGTATGAGCTAATAGCCCAGCGCTTCTGGCCAGTGTTCCCTTTGATTTTGTGTAAATTGTTAGCAATTGGCCATATTCCACAAGCAACTAGTTACGAAGATGGACTGTGGATGCATGAGCAGAGTTTAATGCCAAGATCAAATAAAGCTTGCAACAAACTTAATGTGATGTTATAAAGGCTATGCAAAAATCAATATTATGCCTGGTGGTAATTAGACACATGCAGTCCATGGAGATGACTACAGTTGCCTTGCTTCAAACACGTCCATATAGAATTAACCCCAAAGGAAAGGGTTATGAGAAGCAGAAAGCAACTTGGAGCCCTTCAGAAGGTACTTGAACTTGGAGTAGCCAGATGCTTCCCTTTGGAGATGGGGCTAAGGGTGGCCAGGGAGCTTGTTGCTCAGGACCAGGGCGTGATGAGACACGTCTCTTCCTAGCCCTTGTAGGGGATTGCTGGCAAAGGATTCATAGTGGAATGATTAATTGTCTTGATGTGGATAACATTGCTGCTGGGAGTTGTGTTCAACAGCCATGTCGAGTCCAGTGGTTTGGATGTGAAGTGTTTAAGTGTTTGAACCAGATGGTGGCGCTGTTTTGGAAGATTGTTGAAGCTTTAGGAGATACAGTTTTGCTGAAGGGAGTTACTAGAAACAGGCCTTGGAGTTCTACGGCACAGCCCTACTCCTCCTCCATTCTCCATTTTCTGTTCCTCTGAGATTTGAGGAGGCGGTGCACACCCTGCCACCCTGGATTGCCTGTCTTCATGGCTTCTCCGCCATGATGGACTGTATCTCCCAAACCATGGGACAAAAGTCCTTCCTGATTTAAGTTTCTTTTATCAGGTGTTTTGCCACAGCCATGAAAGAAATAAGCAATGCAGAAGGTAAGCAGCTGAAGCAAAGCTCTGACGGATGGAAAGGGATGGAAACCGGCCGGGATCACGTTTGAATCTCTTCTCGAGATTTAAGTGTGTTTCTTGGACACATTAGCCTGTCTCATTAAGCCATCTATGCAACTGGAATGATTGGACCTACCCAGGGTCAGGAGGGCTGGGTGAGCTTTGGGAGGTAAACTGTTTAACTAAAATGGTAGGCATGTACTTATCTGCTTTTTTTTTTTTTTTTAGTTTAAAGGAAGTACAAAAATTTGAGACAATTTATCACGTTTCATAAAGATCTAAATCTCCAAAACTGGGTTAATGTTCAGAGTGAACTGATTTCACCAAGGACCTCTGATTGGGTTTGTGTCCTAGGATGTGTGCATGCGCACATTCAGCCCTGGGCCGTGCATGTTAAGGAGATAACAAAATGCTCAGTAAACATTTAGCGGTTTTAGAAAATGAATATAGCTGCTTGTGTTTTCTTGAGCAGTGCTATGTGGATTTCAGTTGCTTGCCTTTCTGCTTTCTGGTGGTTTTAATTAGCATCTTCTTAGTGAGTTATGAGTTCATGTGGTTTTTCATATACTTAACCAACATTTGAACGCTCTCATTTGTAGAGCGCCTGCTCAGGTGCCAGCTTTTCATACTGACATGGAGTAGTTCATTATACAATCTGGATCTGAGAACTGTCGCTGTCACAAATATTTATTGGTAAAGAAATGCCCTTGATTTAAAAATAGTTCTACGTATCTATTTTTTGCTTTCATTTTTAAAGTCAGTGACTCATATAAATAATGAGATAGCACTTAGATCCTAATGTTTTATACTACTTGGCACTCATAGACACCAACTGAGAACCACTGGGCTAATAAATGCCTTTCGCTACTGAGGTTTGTTGGACCCACGAAACTCCAGCAGCTTCAGTCGAGCACGTAGCTGCTGTCACACGGTCAAGCATGCTTGAGTGTGATTCTGTTTGTTTGAAGGTGATTGTACAAAAGAGAAGATGGATATCTTTGAGGGCACAAGCCTGCAAGAGGATAGGATTTCAGAAGGGAGGTCGCATGGTATGATATAGGGATTTGAGTAGCTGTGGAATGCAGCCCGTGAAGACTCCAGAATATTCAGGAAAATGAAGAGAAATTGGGAGGAAGTAAGTCACAGGAGAGCTTCAAAAGACAGGAAAGCAGAAAGAAGATTTCAGCTGTAGCAACAAATATCAGAATCTGAAATAAAGCAAAGAAAGTTATTGGTGGGACCTTTACCTAAGAAGATACCTTTGCCCCCAGTTATTGCATTGGAAGGCCCTAATGGTCTATGTAACATAACAACAATGTTTTGATAATAGAGACATTTAATATCTACTATCTCCCCCTCCAGAAGGGGAATAAAATGGGCCATTCACTCTAATGTACTCTATGAAATTGTCTTAGTCAACATCTTATTGCTGTGATGAAACAGCATGAATAAAAAGCAAGTTAAGGAGCAAAGTGTTTATTTGGCTTACATTTCCAGATCGCAATCCATCACTGGAGGAAGTCAAGACAGGAACTCAAGCAGGGCTGGAATCTGGAGGCAGGAGTTAATGCACAGTCCATGGAGGGTGCTTCTTACTGAGTTGCTTCCCCTGCCTTGTTCAGCCTGCTTTCTTGTAGAACCCAGGACCACCAACCCAAGGATAGCCCCACCCACTAGGAGATGGGCTCGCCCCACACTGCTCACTAATGAGAGAATGCCTTACAGCTGGATCTCATGGAGGTGCTTTCTCAGTGGTTCTGTTTTCTGAGGTGACTCTAGCTTGTATCAAGTTAACACAGAAAACCATCCAGTAAAGAAATAAAGAGAAGGAAAGCATCTTAGAAGCAGCAGCAAGCACTGTGAAAAGATTTACCTTACATCAAGATGATGGAACTAGTCCAGCCTTGGAGAGTTCCGTTTAGGTCATACTGGAAGACTCCATTATATCAGATGGAGCTCCTGCTTGCAAGAAAGTGAAATCACAATGTGAACACTTTAATAATCAGAGGAAGGTTTTAGCTTCCATAATGGAGATGTCCGGAATGGGGGCTGCCCTCAGATGGGGCCTTTTCTGGCATCTCAAATGGTGTCACTGTAATGAGCAGAATGAGGTCTCTCTGAGTGCAAAGCCAGCGAGCACAACCAGGAGATGAAAGACTGGAGAAAAGCTTCCTGTCTGTAGCACATACAGGGCACACTGGAGTGATTCCAAAAGTGTTGTTCTCTCCAGATGAGGGGAGCATGGAGACTTTATTTAAGGACCCTATACCCTAAACATATAAGGAGAGCCACATTTCTGATCATACTTAGTTTAAGGTCATATAGTTCAAGGTGGAAAAATGACAGGTGTATTTTGTAGCATTCTTGGTTCATGGTCATATTTTGAAAGTTAATATGGCGGACAGGAACACTTTCAGACATGGTCAGCGTGTGTAATAAAGATGCTGATCTGAAGGCCTCTGGGAATGATCAGTTTTCTCCAAAAGCTAAAACAGACATGAAACAAAAGACACGTTGAAGATATGTTAGAATAGGACTTTCTCTTAAAGGTTCGTGCTTCACTTCTAAATAAGCCCCCACCCCGTCCCCACCGAGACATCTTGGTTCTTGTTCTTGAGTAGTACATGGATGAAGGCCATTCTTTGAAATCATTTATGGCCTGATGGGAGTGCTGTAACTCCCTAATTAGTGAAGCGGAAACTCTTGATAGCAAAGCAAGCTAGATCTGTAACGCTGGATTTCAGTTTATTTTATTTGTAATAGTTTCGCTGAAACCTTTTAAAGCACATCTAAATATGACATAAAGCACGAATAAAATCAACAAAATTGACATTTCTAACTTAAGTAGCCCAGAAAATAGAGACTTAATGTCCTGAGGAATCCAGGCCAAAACACAGTTAAGCAAGCAAACTGATACTTAGTGTTTTATGTTATAATACAATTGTGGGGAATGTGATTTGAACTTCTGGTAAGACCAAGCAGGAAAATAAGTGAACTTGAATTACTGCTGTCTCTACTTATTATTTAACTCTCTTTAGCTTTAATGAGTATGTTGGTCTCAATTCACAGGAACATTTGTCAGTTTGGGTGGGAAGTACCCACCAAAGGGGATTGCATGTTCTGACGATCCAGCTGGAGACGGGACCTGGCTGGAAGGAAGGAAGTCACTGGTTGCTTGTCCTTGAGGGCTCTGTCTTCTTCTAAGTCCCCCCTTTCTGTGTCTCTTACTTTCTTCTTCCATCTGCTTGAGGGGTGGGGGCATTTTCACGTGCATCTTTCACCACGGCGTTCTGCTTTACTAGAGGCCCAGAATGAAGGGACCCAAGAACTAACCTTGTGGATTGGCTGGGTTAAATCTCCAAAATTATAAGCCCATATAAATAATTCTTGACTTTATCTTCTCAGGTAGGTTTGCCAGAACTACAGATACTAGCTGAGCTGGTCTTTGGAGAGTCACTTGAGTCTACTATGCCCTCTTACTCTGGCATGGTGAACCTGGGAATTCATTCTTGGGAGTCAAAAGAAAGAATGACTAATTAGTATGAGAGGGCCTTGTCCCATCCGGTTAGGTTCATCTGGAAGGGAGCCCAACTTCCAGAACTTTAAGTATACCTAGTCTTCTGAACTGCCGTGTGTTTGAGGCTCCTGTGCTACAGCACAGAGTGGCTGGACTAGGTGCCAGACAGATCTTTAGAGGTCAGGATCTAGTAGCCTGGTTCTGTGGCATTTGGCTTACAAAATAAGCTAATTTTTCTTCTCCAGAATACCTCTTATGGGGCCTAACTGTTAGTGACTACCTTGTAGTTTAGTTATTATCCTGCTAGAAGGGAATGAGAGCCTCAACCACATACATAAATGTGTGCACCAGTCACAAGCCAAAGTAGGATTTCACCGAAGCCTAACCCGGTGAGACCGATGGGCTCACTGGGCTTCCCTTCAGACCACAAATGAGGCATTATTTACAAAAGTATAGGTGATCGCAAGACAGCCGAGTCACCACAAAGTTCCACATCATCAAGGATGATGACCACAGAAGCTGGCCCTGAGTCCTACTTTTAATTAACCTTTCCCTTCCTGATATTACCCAAGATCACTGGCTGGGAAGGAGCAGAGGAACAATGCAGAAATCTCAAGGGAGGGTCTCCCCACCCTTCTTGTTTCGATCTACTTGGGAATGTTAGTGTATCCTCATTAGCATAACCAGGAAGTGGATTCTACTGTATGGTCTGCTCTAGGTGCCATGGCTTCATGACAAAGTCCAAGATGGCATTTTCTTACCAGAGAGGGAAAAAAAAGACTATATAATAGCAGCATCTCATTGGTCCATGCTAGGTCTTGTGGCAACACCTTACGCAGTCTCATAGTAAGTAGTGTGATGCAGACTAACGTAGCATATGATCAGGATCCAGCATGGAGGTAGGTATAGAGTCAGTCCTTCTCAGCCACTCTAACAAAAATAAAAGAAAAGTATGGGTCCTCCAATAGAGGAATCTAGTGCTGAGGAAACACTAGGCAAAGGTTCTCACATCTCACAAGAAGAGCCAGGTGTGGTTTTACACTCCTTCAATACCAGCACTAGGAAGCAAAGGCAAGTGGATTTCTGTGGTTCAAGGCCAATCTGGTCTACACATCGAGGATACATTATGTAGATCTATACAATGAGGACAGTTGTTACACGGACAGAGGGCTGTCTATATAGAGAAACCTTGCCTCAAACAAACAAACGAGCAAACAAAACCAGCCAAACAAAAACCAAACCAAAACAAAAATCATAAACCTCACAAGAAAAATTAAACCATCAGGGAAAGTGCATGCACCAAGAGACATTTAGGAGCCGAAGGGTCTTATGTTGTGAACAATGGAGGGTAGCGCTGATCTCTGTAATGAAAACGACAAATTCAATGCCAAAGTAGCCACAACTCAAATTCTCTGGAAGACAGTTAACTTGTGTAGCAGGTGTCCTGTAGAGGAAACCTGTTCCTACACAGCCACTGGGAGGAGAGGAGAGTTTTTCTCCTCTGAAGAAAATGAGGTGCACAGGCTTTCAGTGCTGGATCTCCATGAGGATGGCAAGTTCTCAAGCCACACACTTTCAGCCATCACCCTCTCCACATGGCTCATCAACCACAGGGCTGTGCACTTGAGAAAAAAAAAAGCCACGAGTGTGCAGAAGACCTGTGTCCTCCTTATGTTGCTGCCAATCGCTTGCTGTTTTGACTTGGATTCACTCCAGAGCTCCTCTGGGTTTTCATTCTTCAGAAACAAAAAGAAACTGAGAACCTAGTAATTTAGGCCTCCTGAGCGCCAAGCTTTGGCATTCCCTTCCAGACATCCATCATCTTGCCAGTTAATCTCTGAGATGTAACACCCAGTGCCCGGCAGTTCACCTTTTTGCATAATCGCTAGCTGTATGGTCTTGCTTGCTGTGATCTGTATGTTCTTTGAGTGTCCATTTCCTCATCCTTGACCAGTCCTCCTCCCTTGCAAGGTGGTATAGGGATTAGAATCTCAGCTTTGTGTCTAGATTGGCACAGAGGCCAGCTTTGGACTCTGGGATAGTAGGACTCCATTTTTGTTTTGCTTTGTTCTTACTGTGCAAGATTGAACAGTGTTTAAACCCTTGAAACCTCTGAGGTTTCTCTATCTGTAAAATGGGAGTATTCTAAATTCCTCTTTATGGGATTCCCATGTGGATTAGTGAGATACTGCATGTAACATGTTCCATATAGGGCTTACCGTGTGATTCCCTGTACATGCTACAGTTTGTTATAATTGCAGGAGTTTTATTTTGGAGAAATGCCATCTCTCTTACTGTTCTTAAAAAAATGATTTTTGGGTGGTTTTATGTTATTGGTTGCTTTTAGCTATTTTTTCTGTTTATTACAAAAGTAATAAATGCCTATTTCATTTTTAAAAGTTTTTAACCATTACAGTTGGATATTTTCTGGTGCAGTAACAGACTTACTTATGAAAGGGCCTTCCTCGATTGGCTAATGTAACTGCATAGATGCCTAAGGTTAGTGTGGGACTCAGCAGTGTCTACGAGGATTGTTTCCTTATTCTACGTTCCTTATTGTATGTTCTGCCTTTCATGAGACGATTCACAGCGAATCATCTCGAACACAAACACAAGGTGGTTGTCAGCCCATCCAGGGTCTTTCTCTTCTTCCATATCCTATATAAAGAGACAAAGCTCTCTCACAATGAGATTATCCAAAAAGTAAGAAATTTTATTTCCCTCAAGCCTCAGACAAACGTTTCTCCAAGCCTGATTTGACATGAGTGGTTGGAACCAAGCCTTGCAAATTTGCACCCACAGAAATTGTCACTGACGTGCCTAAGCTAACTACACCAGGCTGGCTGCCCCAGGATGCTAGAGGCATGTTCCAGGGAAATTCTGTGACTGGGTGGTGACCAAAGAGCATGACCTTTGCCTGCCATCTCCATATTAATCTTCTAAATCTCCGTAGAGCCTATTGCTCACTCAGCTTGTCACAACAACGTACCATAGATTTGAGAAGTAAGGCCTGGGGGTGGAAGCATTTAAACAAAGAAATATTTTTTCTTCTTTATAATGCCAGAATCTACACAGTTGAATTCAAGGATTGGCAAGGCTGGTTTCTTCCAAGACCTCCCTTCTTGGCTTATAGATGGCTGTCGTTCCTCGATGTCGTCACTTAGTCTGTGCCTGTCATAATCTCTCCTTACATTCACACTTGTTACATTGGGCTCAGACCCACCCGTATGATCTCATTTTATGATAAGGCCTTTCTCCAACTCCAGGTTCATTCCGAGGTACTAGCAATGGTACTGTAACTCCAGCTCCAACAGATCTGATACCTCTAGCCTCCAAAGGTACCTGCTCTCATGTGTACAAACCCACATGTAGAGACACACATCTATCCATAATTAAAAATAATAAAAATAATCCTTTTAAAAAAAACCATTGAAAGAACATATAGTCCCTTACCTGCAAGCCAAGTTCTCAGAACATTTTAAAAAATACTTTGGTGTATATCTACAGTTTATAATAATTTGTGTGTCATTTGTGTGTGTGTGTGTGTGTGTGTGTGCCGTGAGGTGCAGGATATGATTGTTGGAAATTGAACTCAGGTCCTTTTGAAGAGCAGGAAGTGCTCTTAACCACTGAGACATCCTTCAGTTCCACCCCAAATACTTCTAAAATGAATTTATGATGATTTTGCCTCAGATATTATTAAGGAATACTGAAATTCTTTCTAAAGTCGGGATATCTATGTACCTGAAAAGTTTATTCTAAGAATGTTTTTTTAAAGCTTATTTTTAAATATATATATAAATGAGTGCATCTGAACGTGGATTTGTGCACATGAGAGCAGGTGCCTTTGGAGGTCAGAGGTACCAGATCCATTGGTGCTGGAGTTACAGGCAGTTGTGAACTAAATGATGTAGGGAACTTAACTCGGGTCCTCTGCAAGAGCAGAGAGGGCTCTGAAAGGACAAACCATGTTTCCAACCCCTAGTAATGTTTTAAAGCAGATGTTTTTATAGTAGTCTGGGCATCTGTCACTAAGATTCATACCAGTATTACCTAATATAATGAACCCTGAAAGCAAATTCATAACAATGTAACACTAAAAAACAAAAGAAAACAATACAATAATTTAACTTCTGCTTTGGAACTGTGGCAAATAGTATTTTCAGTGGACTACTATACTTTGGTATGCTATAAACTGTATTCTTGGATTTTTTTTTTGATGAATTCCTTCTCTATTTCATGAAATTTTTGAGTATTTTACAGTCATTGCCCACCACCACCCATCTCTAGATTCTTCATAATCTCCAGTATGTGGCCCAGACTGAGCATCCTGTGACGTGGTAGGAAGCTAAAGCAATGGGCATGTAGCTTAGGTTAGACATTCCCTTGACTTTAGAAGTGAGAGAGGTAGAGTAGCCTCCTGTTATAGGTTAAATTGTGCCCCTCTACCAATAGATGGATTGAAGTTCTAATCCTTGGTATCTGTGAATGGAATCTTCTTTGGAAATAGAATCTCTGCGGCTATAAACCAGACTGTGATTAGGGTGAGGTCACACTTGGTCAGTGCTATGGCATGTATGCCAATAATGCTTCCCAAAGGCCGCTGTGCTGAATGAAGGCTGGATGTCAAGGGAAGTGCTGTCAGAAAGTGATGGAATCATTAGGAAGAGGGGGCTAGCAGAAGGTTTTTAATGTACATTCTATTGGTAGGTAAATCATCATACAGTGTTGTAACATACTGAAAGTAGACTCTAGGAGCCAGCAGACTCTCCTTGCCTTCTTCAAAACTCCCCATCTCAGGCAGAATGGTCTCCTAACTCATAACAAGGAATAAGGCTAGGAAGCAGCTAAATATATTTAAAATGTGTTGGAAGCCAATGAGAAGGCTCAGCAGATAAGGAAACTTGCTGTTCTTCCAGAGGACTGGGGTTCAGTTGCCAGCACCTTTCAGATGGCTTAGCACTGCCTGTAACTCTTATTCTGGGAGATCCATTGCCATTTTCTGGCCTCCAAGAATACATATGCATGCATGGTGCACATATGTACACTAAGGCACAGAAATATACACATATGTAAGAGTAAATTTAAGAAACAGTTATAGCCAGTCAGTTCTGGTGCACACCTTTAATCCCAGTACTTGGGAGGCAGAAAATGGGGGCTCTCAGTGAGTTCAAAGCTAGCCTGGTTACGTAGTGAGTTCCAGGGCTACACAGAGAAACCTTGTCTTGAAAACAACAACGACACCTGAAACAAACAAGCAAATGACAACAAAAGAAACAAAAGAAAAAGAAAGAGTTGTATTCTTGAGAACAGCTAAAAGGTGAACTATTTCTAACCACAGTTACCATTGTTTACCATACAATATCAAAATGCCTACAGAGGAGAAGGAAATCTGGAAACTTATCTATAAATAAGACAGAGGGACCCCTTAGCCCAAAACTCTCTGGATCAAGAACTCTAGCTGATTGCCTCAGCTTCCCAGTAGGTTTCTGTTCAATAGCTGCTAGTGTTGATTTGATAATGTTAGCTATATGTTGCTATTTGTTGTTTTACTTGCAAGCCTCACTCTGAAGGTCCTGGACTCTCAATACCTCTAGCTGGCTGCTGCAATGGTGACTGGTGCTGCTTCCAAAGTAGAATTCTTCTGGATATTGGTGAGCTCCTGATTTGATGATACTGTCTTTTGTTTACTCTCAGGTGGACTCCAGTAGTCTCTGCTAGATATTGTAAGCACCTAGATTGATAATTTTTGCTACCTGTCTCTGGCTTCTTTCAATTACTCATTATTATTTTACTTTTACTTGCCATATACTTAATAAACTCAATCATTCAAAACAAAAGTCACATGTATTGTAGATCACTCTCCAGACTATACAAGATATATCCTTAGGTCATTGTGAATGCCTTCAGTCAGGATTGTAAGAGTGGCTCTCTTCCTCTTCTCATATTTTCCCTATTTCATGGCTTATGACCCAAGCATCTTGTTTGGCTTCCACCAGTGTGGACTCCAGAATCATGAACCAAAATAAAACCTTTCTTGGTGAATTAATTGCTTCAGATATTTTCATTGTAGTAGTGTGAAGAGGTTGACTAATATAGTGAGGGTGAGAGTTTTGTGATATTCACGAAAGATCAAAGTAAAGATACGACCAAAGTCAACTTAGTGAATCAGTGAGTTATACTGGGTTATTTCCAGGAGAATGGGTGAGGGGTTATTTCCAGGAAGAGAGATAACTCAAAGATATCATCAGAAGCCTATCTCAACGAGTAATGGCTCACAAGAGCTAATCATGAAACTCATTGCACATATCAACAAGTTGGAGAGAATTTCTTCCAGGCAGTTCAGCCTGACTCTGCCTCTTTCAGGTGACCAGCTTTTTCTGATAATGTCTCTCAGCTATCTTTGTGGCTTATATACTCTTGGGGAAGAAAGAATTGCTGAAGGCTAACCCACCATCCAGTTGGAAGACAGTGAAGGGGTATGGTTTCAGAGATAGGGCCCAAAGCTACTGGCTTCTGGCAATTAACTCTTTCTTGCTATTCAGAGCCAAAAGCTATTGGCTTGTGTCAATTAACTCCTGCTGATAGCAGCAGAGGAAAAGAGACTTAGTTACTTTGGGTTCTTTTCTCTGACTCAAGCCCCTCACTGGCTAGGTGGGAGGCTTGGAGTTCCTTAACTCTTTGTGAGCCAGAGAGAAAAGGTAAAAAGAAAAGGGGAGAGAGAGAGAGAGAGAGAGAGAGAGAGAAAGAGAGAGAGACACACACATACATAGACGCCACACATACTGGATGAAGCTGAAGAAGGCTGCACTGCCCCTTTATTGTTGTTCTTAGTTTTTATACTTTCTCAGAATAATTGATCACATGGTTTTCTAAGCATTTTTACATTCCATAAGTTCATAGTAAGTTGAAGGCAATAGTTCATGTCATAGATCAATAAGACTTAAGGAATTACAGCAGAATTGTTTACATGTCTTTCCTCTAAGACTAGTACCTGACTAAACATTCATTATCTGTTACTAGCTCCATAAGTTCATTATAAGTTTAAAGCAATAATTTCATGTCATAAGTCAGCATGGTTTTGTCAAGAGACAAATCATCTGCTTTGTATTTTATCATTTTGAAGTCTTCTATAGATAAACTGGTCCATCATTTATTTGCTGTCCTTGCACCTACAATAAATTGCCCATTCCCAGTTTGTGACCTTTAGTTACCCGACAGTGGCCTCATTTCTAAGCTAGAGAAAATGTTTTCTTTGATTGTAAGTTTGTTCCAAGCCTGCTTTGTTTTTCTAGCACAACTAGCCCATGACACATGAAGTTTACAGAGCTCTATTTGCAGCTTTTATTCCATAGGGACTTGAGAGATTATTTGTACCAATTTAGGAATTCTATAAAATCATTATCAGGATTTATGAAGTCATCAATTTGTCTACACAGCATTATTAATGAAAGTAATCCTCATATTGATTCTGAAGGAAATATGCCCGATAGGCTGATGCCCAGGAGTCATTAGGCTATGGAATAGTGACCGGAAAGGCATATCAGCAGCGAGAAATTCCTGGGATGAACTCTCTGAGGACCATGCATCTCAGAGTGCCTCCATCACAGCCATACAAAATGGTGGGCCTTCTCTAGAAAACTCACTTACTTGCCTTAGAATTTCCAGATGACTTCTGACAAAGAATCTACTGAGTCTGGTCAGCTTCAGAAATTTCCTGAAGCCTTTCAGTTGTTTATTTCCTTAGCTTAATAAGCCTCTGTGCTGGCTAGTTTCATGTCAGTGTGACACAGCTACAACTATCTCAAAGGAGGTAGCCTCAAGAAAATACCTCCATTAAGATCCAGCTGCATGGTATTTTTTTAAATTTGTGACTGAGGGAGGAGGACCCATTGTGGGTACCATCCATGAGATGGTGGTCCTAGATTCTATAAGAAGGCAGGCTGAGCTGGTCAGTGGTGGCACATGCCTTTAATCCCAGCACCTGGGAGTTCCAGGCCAGCTTGTTCTACGGAGTGAATTAATTCCAGGACAGCTGGAGCTACACAGTGAAACCCTGTCTCAAAACAAAAGAAAGAAAGAAAGAAAGAGAGAGAGAGAGAGAGAGAGAGAGAGAGAGAGAGAGAGAGAGAGAGAGGAGAGGAAGGAAGAAAGAAAGAAAGAAAGAAAGAAAGGAAGGAAGAAGGAGGCAAGCAAGCTGAACAAGCCAGTGGCAGCACTCCTCCATGACTTCTGCATCAGCCCCTGCCTCCAGGTTCCTGCCCTGTTTGAGCTCCTGCCCTGACTTCCCTCAATGATGGACTGTTGCCTGGAAGTGTAAACTGAAATAAACCCTTTCCTCCCCAAGTCGCTTTGGTCACGGTGTTTTATCACAGCATCATTAACCCTGACTAGGATAGCTTCCCTACAGGATGAAATGTTTCATCCCCTAATGCTGCAACCCTTTAATACAGTTCCTCATGTTGTAGCAACCTCATAACCATAAAAGTATTGTATTGCTACCTTATAACTGTAATTTTCATACTGTTATGATCATAGTCTACATATTTGATATGCAATATATCTGATATAAGACCCCCAAGGGGTCAAGATCCATAGGTTGGGAACCATTGCTTTAGAACATCCTGTGTCTTAAGGAGCTTCTCCAAGGTGGAAGGTTTTCTCTCAGAGGAAATTGTTACACAACAGTGGACCCTATTCTGCTATGACTAGAGATAATCTGACATATTCTGATGTGTCCTTAGAGAATGAGGATGAGAAATACATGAGGAAAATGACTCTTGAGGATGGAGACTGGCTTCCATGATGCTACAAGTCCCCATACAAGGAGCTGCAATGATTGCTCAAAACACAAAAGCTAAGAGAAATGGAGAGATTTTCTTCTGCAGCCCTAGAGAGAATGTATATTGTTGGTATCTTGACTTGAGCTTGCTAGTCTGTAGAATTGTAAGAGGCTAAACTTCTATTTTAAAAAGCTACCCAGCCTGTGGAAGTCTCCTACTTCCACTAGGACCTAATATAGCTCTCATTCTCATATTAAGATGTTTATGAAACCTGAGGATTTAGTGTGACTATTATCCCAGCCTATAGAGAAAAAAGATCCAAAGCAAGGAGACGAGACGAGGGTTGGGCTGGTAGGAAGTGGTTCTGACATCATGGATTCTAAGTCCTACCTATGATCCTCCTCACTTAACAATCCCTTATACCTGCCTCAGAGCTTTCTAGCCCAGCCACTAAGGACAATAGGGTTATCATTATCCTGAAATGTCGGTTCCTTCTGTCTGGTAGTCATTCTGGCTGGTGTTAGCCGTCTGCCTCCAGTTGCAACAGTAGTCAACTCAATTTAAGATTCTCCTGTGGGCTCTGTGATCATTGCTATGCATGCCATGACATGAATAGAAAAAAAAACCAACTTTATTCTCCAAGTGTTAGGAACCAGTAGTCCCTGTTTTTGCTGACACCATTTTGACCTCAGATTATGTCATTTGAAATGAAAAAGATCTTGCAGTGTTGTTAGCTGCCAGTTAGTTGATTATTTGGAGACTGTCTCCTCAAAATTACTAAACCAACATTTAAAAAGGGAGATAGTTTTACGTGTTGACTAGGTGGGATGCAGCTGAGAGTCTCACATATTGCTAGTGGGAATAAAAATAGCATGACTTCTTTGGAGAACGATGTGGTTGTTATTATAAATTTGCTAGTTATTTAGCAAGAAGAGCTAAGTAGATTTAAAAAGGATTTAAGCAAAAAAAAAAAGTTTATAGAATTATTCCTAATAGTCAGTAACTTGAAACAGTCAAAAGCCAAGCAATAAGATAATAAATAAACACACTATTGTATATTTTTGCAGTAGAATTCTACATAGTTTATAGAAAAATAAACACATACAAGAATATAAATGAATCTGATATTGTATTTGATTATAAAACCACATATGAAAATATATGTATTGAATAATTTCATTTATATGATGCTAAAAAGAAGCATAAATGTTTGAATATTTGTGTGTGCCAAAATTATGGTTACTTGTAAGCAGGTCAGTGAGCTGACCAGAGAAGAGGTGTGAGGGAGCTCTGATATATGCAGTACTCTGTTTCTGTCTGGTCATATACACATATAAAAAGCCATGCTGTCTCTTACTGCAACAAAGCACACGACTAAAGCAATGCAAGGGGAAAGCATTCCTCTCATCTTCCAGTGGAGAACTACACAGTCCATTCTGTCAGGGAAGTGGCAGAGGCAGGAGCCTGTGTAACTACACCTAGGAAGCAGAGAGACATGGATGCTCATTCTCCACTCCCCTTTTCCATTTTGCTCCATCTGAGATGCCAGTCCATGGAATGGTGCTGGCTACCATTGTGGTGGGTCTTCCTGCCTCAGTTAACCTAAACTAGATGATCTCTCACAAGTATGCCTGAGGCTGGTCTACAGCCTGTCAAGTTGACTATATCAACCATCACAATCACAGCAGTACACTTTACTTTTAGCATGTTATCATAGAAATAGAAAACTCTAGGGAACAAACAAAAATTAACAAAAAATTTCTGGGAGAAAAATCAGCCTTTTCTAAACGTGTACAATGAATGATATTAAACATTAAGACTCTCAACCTATTCCTATTTATCTCGTTATTTAGAGAAAAATCATCCTTGACTTTTGAAATATAATTTTCATTCTCTTAATTTTAATGACGTTCTAATATAGTAAAATAATTATTTTGTACTCCTTACATAGTAAATATTCTTCAGCACTGTCTTCCATGTTGGTATAATACACAAAAATATCTTTTCATTCTAAGTTAAATTCATTTTTGATGGATATTAAGATTGTTTCTCATATATTAACATTAGAAATCCCTCTTAGGAAAACAAACACACATTTATTGTTCTTTCTATATTTCCAAAGTAGTTCTTTAGGAGGATTTTTTCTGTGGGTCAAATGAGATTTGCAGACCTATTCTTCCTTTTCCTCTCCCTCTTCTTTCCTTTTTCTTCCCCTTCCTCTCCCCCTCCCTCCCTTCTTCCCTCCTTTTCTTCCTTCATTCAAGGTAAACACATCTTTAATTGTAATATTTCAAATTATTTGCTCAGTGTTTTGTTGGTGCACAGTACCATCAGCAGTGTGTGGGTTTTGATGTGTTACAGTCTGGAACAGACAATATTAGAGCAGTGTTAGGAGCCGCCTTGAAGTCACCACCCACTTTAACAAGTCTCAACATTTTCTTCTGTCCTTGCTTAATCTGTGTTTTCCCCTCCACCTGCATATAGCATCTTTTCTTTTCT
Source organism: Mastomys natalensis (assembly GCA_021653895.1). Lineage (NCBI taxonomy): Eukaryota > Metazoa > Chordata > Mammalia > Rodentia > Muridae > Mastomys > Mastomys natalensis. Next base: position 1,735,767 of record JAJTUV010000205.1, read on the forward strand.
GGTCTGTTCAAAGCAAATTGGAGATGCTGACATTGTTTTTGACCCTTAAATAGTATCTTTAATAGACAAAGATAACACATCATGCACACATACATACATGTATATACCGTTGTCACTGTCATACATACAACCAATCTGTGATTCATTTCTAACCGAATCTTTCATATCTACATCACATTCCATTCACACCCACTACCAAACTTAACTATTTGGTTTGTTGGAATTAAGAAAGAAATCAGCATTGGATTAAACTTCCTCCTGAAGTCCCATCCTTCTGCCTCCCCTCCCTCTTACACTCTCGTTTCCCCCATGCACTTAATTAGTTGAAGGCCTTTGGTAAATCATGTGTCTCAGTAGACCTCCTATTCTTCACTTGGCTGGCTGGAACCCTATGGTGTCATCAACATGTTCCTCTCACACCTCCAACATGCCCACAAGGAAAGTATCTTGGCAGAAGCTCCATTGCAAAATTGCTAAACTCTTGAACCAACTGTTAAATGGCCCCTGGAAAGGTCACAGCTATTTTAGAAATTTAAACCATTCTTAAGGACCCAATTAAATGTCATGTAAGTGTTTATTCAAACTTGGCCTAGCTGGGGGTAACAACGCTAAAGCCAGCTTATGGCATCTGGCAGACTCCTGCAGAGGCCAGGGAGAGGAAGTAGAGAGGTGATATAAAGTTTCTCACACAAGCCAAGGTGGGTGGGAACAATAATTGCTTCCATGTTTACTTAGTCACTTCTAATTCTGTGCCTCTCCGCTGAGACCACTGGACAAAAAAAAAAAAAAAAAAAAAAAAAATCATTATACTACAGATAGCTATTGATTTCATATTACCTGTGGGAAAGGCTGGTTCACTTACCCTGACGAGAGGGAAAAGCTTCCCTCTAGCTTGTACACACAGTAACTAGAAGGCTTCAAATTAAACTGAGAAAACACAGGTTGGCGATCTGAGGACAGATGGAGTTAGTGAAGGCCTTGTCCTGCAAGCATGAGAATCTGCCCTCCCAAAACCCAAGTGGAAAGGCAGAGTGATGTGGCATACAATTGTAATCCCAAAGCAGGAGGCAGAGGCAGGTACATCCGGGGGCTCACTCTCCCACTAGCCAATTTAGCAATTCAGTAAACCCCAGGCGATGAGAAACCCTGTTACAGTAAGCAAGATGGACAATAACTGAGTGACAGCAGCTGAGGCTATTCTCTAATCACCACTTTACAAGTACACACGAGTAAATGTGTACATACGTGTGTGGGGGGGCAAGATATCATCACTTATGTGGAATGGCATGGAAAAATACGATCCATGGAAGTGCTTAGAAGTGGGGTCTTCTGTAACATGCCAGCAGAATGAGAGCAGTAAAGGATGCTTACAATCCGATGACCTATGGAAAGATGAGTAGGCCAGCATAACAGAAATGAGACGGCATGATGTCTTAGCGAGGGAGCAGAAAAGGAATGAAGCACATTTCCTTCAACAAGGCCACACCTCCTAATAGGACCACGCCTCCCAGCCTCCTAGCAATGCTACTACTACTCCCTATGAGCCCATGGGACCATTTTCTTTCAAATCACTACCGTGTGTGACAATATCTGTTTAGCTGACTTCTTCCACTGAGTCAATTTTTCATGTCCAGTGACAGAACTTAGTCTTCCGCTGTTGCAAAAGTCTCGTAGAGGGTTCATGATTGTTGCATTCCCTTGGGAACCTCTGCTCTCACACAGTTAAAGGATGTTCAGCGGTGTGTGTGTGTGTGTGTGTGTGTGTGTGTGTGTGTGTGTGTGTGTGTGTGTGTCTTTATGGTGGTGTTTTTCTGGATCTCTGCACTTGCTTCATCAGAATCTCCCCAGTAAGGGACCAAGTTACTCGATTGCTCCAGAGCCCAGAAAACCAGTCCCCCTGTCTGAGAAAGGTGTGCAGCTGTGCCACTGGTCTGAAGGCAATGTTGCAGGTGGCAGTAATGGGTTTGGAAGTTAGGTTTTCTATGGGGCTCGTATGGAGTTGCATATTTCAGAAAGGACATTTAAATCCAGAATACAGTCAGTCATAGAAATTTCCAGATGTTGGGCTTGAAGTATCTTTACATGGTGGAGTGGAGATGGTACTGTGTCTCCAGCGTGGATGGAACACAAGATACTAGGTTAGTTATGGTGAACTTTCTTCATGCCCCCCAATTTTTTTTTCATGATAGTTCATTTAAAGTTACATCAAATTGTCTAACATTAGCTACCGGGGCTCTGGGAAAGGGCAGTTTTCGTTTTCACTGATGGGAGAAATATTGGAAGCCTTAATTATCGATGGACTCTTAGATGGAAGGATTCAGTTTACAAAGAGGCAGGCATAGCTTAAAGATCATGCATATGGCTTAGAATCTAATAACCCACGAGGGTGGGTTGGAGTTTTCCACCAAACATAACATTTTAGTCCATAATTACTCCCATTCTGATCAAAGACAATTAAAGTTAGATTACTCTTGCTTACAAAGGAATTCTACAGCCTCATTAAATTTAGCCAGAACATTTGGATAAGTGTAGTAAAAATGGCAATTGATCACATAAGCCTTTTAAAGTTTGCCTTAACTGAAACTTTTTAAGGGAGTCTCAGATCAGACTTTAAAATCCTTCTGCGATTAGGAAGCCAAGAACCAAACTTGCTATCAGAATTAACTTGAACCTAGAGATGTAGGTAATTTGTCTATTACTGAGGTTTTAGATACTTTTATTGTTGCTATGACAACATACTTGACAAAAACAGCTTAAGGAAGGTCAGAAGTTCTATGTTGGCTCACAGTTTGAGGACACAGTTCATCAATAGCAGCAGGAGTTTACAGAGTAAAAGATCACATTGTGTTCATGGTTCATAAGGAGAGAGCATATGCTAGTGTTCAGCTAGCTTTAAAAAAAATTCAGTCATCGCTTAAGCCCACAGTATGACGTCATCAACTTTGAGCCTGAGTCTTTCTGCCTCAATTAGCCCAATCTAGAAGTTCCTTTACAGACAGCTAGGAGTCTGTTTCCAAATCTCCTCAAGTTGATAATCAAGATTAACCATCACAGTTGAAGTCTTGAGAATATCTTAAACTGAGAACCAGGTTAGGTAGAACATGCATATAATTACAGAACTTGGGAGCCAGCGACTGTCATAAAAACACCGATTATCACTATTCTGGAAGGCAGAACGCCCTGTAATTCTGAAACCAGACTATTTTTCAAGAGGACTTTCTAAGAACCATCTCCATAAAGACCAAACTTAGCTGCATAAATGTGACTCTAAATGCACCATTCTCAAACATGAGAAATCACTGAGAGCTTTGCAATATTTTCAGTTGATATGCCCTCTTACCAGAGGACGAATTCTTACAGAACTTGTACAAACTGATGTGGAAATAGGATGAGTCAGTAATAGTCTCTGAGTTCTGGAAGAATGGTATAGGGATGTAGACATAGATCTGCTGGTTTTGTTTACAAAAGTGTAAGTTACAAAATTTAAGGGAAAAAGGGAAGAATACTCATTATATCCACAAAGTATGACATTAAAAGAGAAACAATGCTCTAAACACAGGCCATAAAAATCCTGACTGTTCTTCACCACTTCGTTTATGCTACAAAATTAATTCTTGGGTTTCTTCTTGAGTTAGCAGTTTTATGACTCCATTTGTTCTGGAAAATTCTCTCTCAGTATGCTGACTCAGTCTTAAAGTTATTTAGGCAATGGCATCAGAAACCTGTCCTGAGTGTCATGGTCCCTCCCATGGGTTTCAAAGCACAGGGTGGATATGATCGAAATGCACCTGTGCACACGTATGATGTTCTGGAAGAATTGATGAGGTGGATCACTTTATCCTGAGACTGTTTAGGAGAGCATGTATGTATAACTATGGTAGATGACATGAGGCAGAAGGTAACACGGTTAGAGATCTGATAGGCATGTATTACAGGAAGGAACTTGACTCTCTCAGACATTTGAAATGCATTTATTTATTTTAAGTTACTTTCTTTCTGGTTTTGGGTGTTTTTCCTGCATGTAATTCTGTGCACCATGTATGTTTCGACTGCCCTCAGAAGCCAGAAAAGGGTGTCAGATGCCCTAGAACTAGAGTTATGCAGAGACCTGTGGGAACTAGGAATTGAACTTGGATCCTCTGGAAAAGCAGCTGAGCCATCTCTCCAGTCCTGACATATGAGATATAAAGATACTAAATAAAACTACAACTAATAGCATCACACCAGACCAAGTGCCAGGGCATCAAGGATACTGGGAGTCTCCTGGGAACCTTAGATGATCTTTGAAATCTATCAGCTAATAACATGTAACAAGTCACATGTGGCGCAGAGGGCATTAAGCATTTCTTCCTGTTTGATGATGCTTCCTATGTGGTATAGAATATCAAATACCAAGGTGTTTTGACACAGTGAGATATAAACAGGGAATCTTACAAATTCTAGTAACTCCACCTTTTTTTTTTTTTTTTTTTTCTGAGACAGGGTTTGTTTGGGTAGCCTTAATTATCCTGGAGGTAGTAAAAGCAGAATTCTATTCATGTGTGTACATGAGCAAAATGTGCTGGCACCATGGTCCTCAGTGTTTGGGCCTGTGTTATCCAGGGCTCTCTGAGGAAACAGCCACAGGAACATCAGCAGGGAAGCAGGGAAGAAACTAAAATACAGAAGAAGGGCTTCCTTGACGGAATTGCTTTATAAATATCTAAGCTATGAGTTCTATAATCTGCTATCATAGAAAAGTCAGTCGTTTAATTTAGCATCTTCAGATGAGAGAACCAGGTGTCTTGGTCCATTACTGTTGCTATAACAAGACACATGAGGCTAAGTGATATTTTTATTTGTTTGTTTGTTTAGATAGGGCATCACACTGTACTTTAGGGTGGCCTTGAACTCACTATATAGCAGAGGTTAGCTTCAAACTCATGGTGTTCTTCTTGATTAGCTTCCATAGTGCTGGGATAACAGGCAGGAGCCTGTGTTGGTAGAGTTGTTAGGATCAGAGCCTGGGCTCTGGTGTCCCTAACAAGCTAGCTTTGACTACCCATGCTCCACAAGCCAATTAAACAGACAACATTGAAAACAGAGAAGAAGATTTGTTCAATGTATCTACTTTGAGAAGAGAAACAAAGAGATGAAGGAACACCTCCCCAAGTTCATCTTTCCGGTCCTGACACAAGGTTTAGATGTAGAGAGAAGACAAGAGGCATGTATATCTAAACATTCTCATGAAAGTGTGGTCCTACTTGTCACTAACTCCTAGTTGTCTGGGCTCCAGTCTCTCCTGCACAGCCATTTGAGACTGGGTGATTTATTAATAACAGAAATGTAATTCCTTATGGTTCTGGAGACTGGAAAGTCTAAAATCAAGGTATCAGCAGGCTTGGTGTCTGGTAAGGGCTTATCTGTGCTTCAGGATGGCATGTTGAATGCTTCAACCCACACTGAAGGAGTAATTCCCTCCAGCCCTCATAGAAAGTCTCTAGTCCCATCTATGAGGCTGGAGACCTCCTGGCCAAACTATTCTCCAAATATTGTAACTGTAAAGGCTTTGAGGGCTACTTTTCAACATGAACTTCAGAGGATGCATCACACATTCAAAACAGCAGGAGAAGAGCTGGTGTAAAGCCAGCCCCATGGAAGGTCAGCGTCTCAGCTCCAGAACACCATGAAGGTTGGGAACATAAGGTGCCATCCTTCTGATGTGGGTTCACTTCCCAGATGAGTGTCCCTGGCAAGGCAGCCAGCTCACAAGGTCCTGGGAGGGAGCTGGTCAGCATCTGGGAAAGCCTGAACAGAAACTGAAGTCTTTCATTTCATTCTTACACTAGGGAAGTGTGAATCCCATCTGAAAACACCTCCTGAACCTACCCACAAATATTGTTTGGTTAAAAACAAAACAAAACAAAAAACCTGTACTCTGTGTGCCAATTGAGCTGACAATAAAAGCAACACTCATCGGACTTGTATACCATTTTAGTAGTGGGGGAATGGAGATAAGGGCTTTGGTTGGGAAATCAATGACCTGGGGAAGAGAAGTAGACCTTCCTCCAGAAGAACAGAAGAGCAGGATGATAGTTTGGGGGCACTTCTGTCAGATCACAGACCCCCTAGCTGCTCCTTTCCCTCTCTCAGCTATCAAGCCATGCCCCCTGCCCTTGGTCTTTTGGGGCAAAGAGCTGATAAGCACCTGCTGTGAGTTCTAGGGCACTCAGTGTTAGCCTTCTCTCTGCTGCCCAGGACCAAGGCAACTCTGAATCATGGCCCCACTCGTTACCAACTTCTCACTGCATTCTGACTTCTGGCATCTACAACAAGTCAGGTTACACCGCGAGCTGTGAACCTTGTCCTACTGCCTGAAAGCCTAGGAAACCTTTGTTCTATAGATTTGAAGAGAAGATTCATTCTCCTCTCAAAGTCATATCATGCTGCCTGTGGAAAGATGCTTTGTTCTTTATAATGTTCTCCAACTTCAAGGCGCGAGTGTGCTGCACCCCCCAACCCCCAGTAGTCATGGGGTTCTTTCCTAATGAGAATTTGAGCTCATTCTGAAACATAATTTTGTTTCAGTTCTTTTCTACAAATCTCCCTTCCTTCCTTCCTTCCTTCCTTCCTTCCTTCCTTCCTTCCTTCCTTCCTTCCTTCCTCCTGTCTTCCCTTCCTCCGTCTCTCCCTTCCCTCCTTCCTTCTTTCAATTGTATATAGCTCTTTTCTCATACAAAATATACTGATTATTTCCCCTCTCTCTACTCCTCCCAGTTCTTCCCCACCTCCCCTCCCCTCTGGATCCCATGCTCTTTCTGTCCCTCATAGAATAGAACAGGCTTCTAAGAGATAACAACCAAACATGACAAAAGAAAATATAATAAGATGAATCAAAAACCTTCATATTGAAGTTATGCATGGCAATCCAACAGGAGGGAAAGAGCCCCAAGAACAGGCAATAGAGTCAGAGACCCACACAGTCTCACAATCAGGGGATCCATAAAAACACTAAGCTAATAGATACATATGCATAGGGCTGGGTGTAGCCCCATGTAGGCCACAGCCTTGCTGCTGAAGTCTCTATGAGCTCATATGTGCTGTGCTTACTTGATTTAGAAGGCCTTGTTCTCCTGGTGTCCTCCATCCCCTCTGATGCTTACAATCTTTTGGCCTCCCCTTCTGCAGGATTCCCTGAGCTGGGGGAGAGGGATGAGATTTGATAAAGACCTCTACTATATCCTCACATTCTGCATAACCTGTGACTGTGAGTCTCTGCATCTTTCTTTACTGAGGCTTGCTGCTGGAGGAAGCCTCTCTGGTTATGAGTAGATAAGACACTAATCTGTGATAAAGCAGAATACAATTAGGAATCATTTTATTGAAATTTTTTTTAAAGATCAGTCATGTTTGCTTTTGTCCTATGTCTCTGGTTCTTAGTTACCCAAGCAGTGTTGGGTATGGGTTTCTTCTCAAAGAGTGGACCTTAAGTTCAATCAGACATTGGTTGGCTCCTCCCACAGGCTCTGCACTACCATTTTCCTAGCATACCTTGCATGAAAGACAGATTGTTGGTCAAAGGTTTTGTGACTGGAATGGTGTCCACATTTTCTTTCAGTAGCCTACATAGTATCTTCCCACACCATAAAATCTAGAATCAGGAGTGAAGTCATATAGGCACCAGTTCGACTTCTCTAGGTTCAGTGAATTGTGTGGATGTTGTCTTCGGCAACAGGGCCCTGGTGTCACTTTGCAGAGAGGAATCTTTTGTCTTAGCATCAGCCCAGGTTGTTTGGGGATTTCCATGGGACATCCCCCTTAACAAACTGCTCTACTAAATGCAACTCAGTCCCTTCACTGGAAGCCTTGGCTGGCTACAAGAGATGGCCAGTTGAGATTCTGTAACCCCCATTACTAGGAATCCTCATTAGGGTCACCTTCATAAATTCCAGGAAGTTTTCACTGCACTTGGTTTCCACATTACTCCCCAAACGGCCCCAATTCCAGCCATCTCTCTCTGAATTTTCTCCCTCCAACCACCACCTGATCCCTCCCATCCCAATTCCACCTGTAATATCTATTCTACTCTCCCCTAACCCATCCTCTTTGCCTTACTTCTTTGGGTCTACAGATTGTAGCTTGGTTATCATTTACTTAATGGTTAATGTTCACTATAAGTGAAAACATGCCATATTTGTCTTTCTGGGTCTGTGTTACCTCACTCTGGATGAGTTTTTTCTAGTTATATCCATTTCCCTGCAAGTTTTATGATTTCATTCTTTTTAATGATTGAGTAATACTCCATGTGTGAACGTACCACATTTTTTTTAAATCTGCTTTTCAATTGGGGACATCTAGGTCATTTCCAATTTCTGGGTATTATGAATAAAGCCACAAAGAATGTGGTTGAGCAAGTGTTCTTGTCGTAGAATGGAACATTATTGGGTATATGCCTAACAGTGGTATAGCTGGGTCTTCAGGTAGATCTATTCCCAATTTTCTGAGGAACTTCCATATTGGTTCCTATAGTGGTTGTACAAATTTTCACTACCACAGCAATAGAGAAGTGTTCCCCTTGCTGCACACAATCTCACCAGCATGAGCTGTCACTTGTGGTTTTTATCTTAGCCATCCTTACAGATGTAAGATGGAATCTCAAAGTAGTTTTGATTTGCATTTCCCTAATGGCTAAAGATGCTTAACATTTCTTTAAGTGTTTCACAGTATTTGAGGTTCCTCTATTGAGAATTCTCTGTTTAGATCTGTAACCCATTTTTAATTAGATTATTTGGGGTTTTTAAAAATATCTATTCTCTTAAGTTCTTTATATATTTTGGATATTACTCCTCTATCAGATGTGGCAAAATCTGATTTTTATCAGATTAGTAAAAATATTTTTCCATTCTGTAGGCTGCTGCTCTGTCAAACTGATGATGTCCTTTGCCTTACAGACACTTTTCAGTTTCATGAGGTCCCATTTATAAGCTGTTGATCTTGGTGCCTACGTTATTGGTGTTCTGTTTAGAAAGTCTTGTGCCAATGCCTTCAGGGATATTTCCCACTTTCTCTTCTATCAGTTTCAGGTTATCTGGCATTATGTTGAAGTCTTTGATCTACCTGAGCTTGAGTTCTGTGCAAGGTGATAAATATAGATCTATTTGCATTCTTCTACATACCAACATCCAATTAAACCAACACCATTTGTTGAAGATGCTGTATTTTTTTTTCTAGTGTGTATTTCTGTCTTGTTTATCAAAAATTGGATGGTCATATATGTTTGAATTTATGTCTGTTTTTCAGTTAGATTCCATTGGACAATGGGTCTATTTTTATGCCAATATCATTCAGTTTTTAATTATAATAGCTTGATAGTACAAATTGAAATCAAGGATGGCGATACCTCTGGCAGTTATTTTATTATTCAGGATTATTTTAGCTATCCTGGGATTTTTTGTGTTTCCACATGAAGCTGAAAATGATCCTTTCAAGTTCTGTGAAGAATTCTGTTGGGATTTTGATGGGAGTTGCAACGAATCTGTAGATTGCTTTTGATAAGATGGCCATTTTTACTATGTTAATCCTATTGATCCGTGAGCAAGGGAGAGCTTTCCATCTTCTGATACCTTCCTAATTTTTTTTCTTCAGACTTGATGTTGTCATATAGGTCTTTCACTTGCTTAGTTAGAGTTACCCAAAGATATTTTATAGTATTTGAGGCCATTGTAAAAGGTATTTTCCCTTGATTTCTTTTTCAGTCTGTTTGTTATTTGTATGCAGGTGTGCTATTGATTTTTTTTGAGTTAATTTTGCATCGCATCATTCTGCCTCTTTCCCTTTAATCTTTGACATAATGGTGCTCAAACTCCAGGCAGAAGATGAGATAGTTACATTTGGATGACATCTTAACTTGCTGCCATCTTAAGTAGCAGGAATAGCTAGAGCTTGACTGCAACCCTCTGTGCAGAGGATTTACAGCTGCTGGGTTCTCCTGGGAGGCTCTGCTTGTGGGCTGGTAAGACCTGCTAGGAAATTTATTCTTCAGAATCACATGTTCCAGGTTCCTTTACCCTCACAGTTTGCCCTATTCTTCCTTGTACTACAACCAAGTGAAAATTTCCCATTTTACAGACAGGGAAACTGTGGTTTGACAAGATTAAGGAATTGACATGCTGTCACAGAGATAAGTAGATTCCTTGGCTTCAGTCCTGAGCTCTGCTCCATGTGATTGCAGCTTTGTCTTCCTACAGGGCTGTGTTTTTGCAAAAGGATGTACATTGAGAGTTTTCTATCACTTTCAAACAAAGCTAATAATATTCAACAGTGAAGACAAGGCCAGGAGGAAGAATCTCAGCCCAGAGACTTCTGAGATTTATGCAATAGGTAATTGCAGGCAGACTGTCTTTCCTGGGTAGTTGAGTTTTAAGAATGACAAGTGATTTTTATTTATTCTTGTGTGTGTGTGTGTGTGTGTGTGTGTGTGTGTGTGTGTGTGTGAGAGAGAGAGAGAGAGAGAGAGAGAGAGACAGAGAGAGACAGAGACAGAGACAGAGACAGAGAGAGACAGAGAGAGGGGCTGTATGGAGTGCCCATGGAGGCCAGAAGAGGGTCTCAGATCCCTTGAAGCCGGAGTTGTGAACAGGCAGTTGTGAACTACCTGATGTTGGCACAGGTATCTGAGTTTAAATCCTTTGGAAGAACAATATGCACTCTTAACCACTGAGCCGTCTCTCCAGTCTTGATAAGTAAAATATTTAAAAGATTTTCTTTATAAAATAAGTATAGCTCATTTATGGAGGATAATCTAACATGTGAAAAATATTTATATTTGAACTCAACCAAAAGGCTGAGAAATGATCAAAACAAAAATTTAAGCTACCTCTCTTATCTACTGTTCTACTGTTGTAAGGAGATACTTTTCACAGGGACACTAGGAAAAGTGACTTACAGGCAAGACTCTGCCCTTCAAGGACTCCATGATAAAACTGCAGATTTATTTGAACAGAGAAAGGCTGAACTGGGAATGTCAGTCAAGGGATTCCCTGCGTGAAAACAGCTGTCTACAGAAATAGTTCTACAGTTTAGCTAACAAGGCCCACAGAAACCAGTATAACTGTGGTAGAAGAGGGCCAGATGACACCCAAGCTGGCAGAATGTGGCAATGTTGTCCTTGTGGTTTTTCAGGATACAAAATACAGGAGCTACAGGGTTATGGAGGTTTACACCAAGGTTTTGGAAACATGCTGAGCCAGACAATGTGTACCCGGGCTGGATTCCATGCAAGAAGGGTCTGACAGAGTGCATGAAGCTGACAGTGAAGATAAAGCTGGGGTTGCTATGGAGGACCCAGAATGTTGGAGATGCCAGTAACATGGGATGTCTGTGTAGGAAACCTGCAGGCATAGCTCAGGAGACATGCTACATATGCTGCAGTGCACAGGTCCTACGGGTGAGAAGTTGAACAATCCTCTGACAAAGGAGGGAGGAGATTATAGGGAAGACAGAAAAGAAGACTAAGAGACAAAAGTTAGAAATAGGTGGGCTGCAGGTCTATACCACACCAGCCCTGGATGTATTATATCTCATAGCCTTTATGTACTTTACAGTACTGTGGGAAACAAAGTTACAAGCTAGCAGAGACAATGGCTGACGTACGTAGGATATCTGTTCCCATCTGGAAGCCTCCCTGTTCCTTCCACCAAGATTAATAGAACATTCTGCCACTTGCCTTGAGCTCCAAGTGTAGCTCCTCTTATCATTCCATGCGTCAGCAGGCCAGGGAATCTGCCAGCAGACCCTGAGCTGCCTTCACTCTGCCTGACAGGCAGGCTTTCACGGAAGCAGACAAAAATGGCTCCTGACACTACAGGTGGCAGAACTGGGCCAGAGATGGGTAAAACCCCCAACACTGTTTCTACCAGACATTGCAATGACATTGCAAACATCAGATGCTAGGCCTCTAGCTGAAGGATCTGATGTTTCCCCTTTTGGATTTTGGTTTCACTTTGGTCTGAGCTTTCCTTGCTCTGCCCTGGTCTGTGCCTTTTGGAATGGGACTGTTTATTATGTGAAGTTGTACACAGAAAATATGAAACATTATTATTATTTTTGTAGAGTGACTCATAGTTAAGAGAGTACCCTGAGTTTCTTGTTCGTTTGATCAGTGTTGGACTGTTATGGTTTTGTGGATTCTAACAGATAAATAAAACACATTTTGCATTATAACAATGTCATGGGCTTTTGAAGGTCAGGGTTAGAAAGTTATGGATTAAAAAGTAGTGTATTTAGGTGTGAAGTTGACAAGAGGTTGACATGACAGTTAATCTTCTTTGTCAACTTGATTGGGTATAGCATCACTTAGTCACCTCTGGGTGTGTCTAAATGTTTTTCCAGACAGATTGAAGTGAGGCAGGAAGATCTTCTGTGACTGTAGAGGGCACCATCTCATGGGCTGGAGTCTTAGACTGAGTAAAAAGGGAAATGTAAGAGCCTAATGAGACCCAGAATTCATTTCTCTATTTTCCAACCAGATACAATGTCCTTGGGCACCACACACTCTGACCACCATGACTTCCAGAACTGTGATGGATTGCATCCTCAAAATTTGAGCCAAATAAAACCCTTCCTTCTGTCATTCCTTACATTGCTATTGGTTATTTTGTGACACAAATAATACAAAAGACTAATATACCTAGGCTCATTTTTGTTTATTCTCTCCCATTGACTTCAAGTTAAGAGAACCACATATAGAAATAGATAACAATCATCATTTAGTAATAACAGAACTGTAACAATGTTACAGAGAACCCCTCAAGACTCACACCTCCTTCTTCTCCTCCTCCCCTTCCTGAGCATGTCCTCCTATAACAAACATAGAAGCCATGGAGCCTACATGTGACTTAGAAAAGGCAGTGGCTTTTAAGTAGACTTGAATCTGAGCCCAGCTCCTCTGCAGTTGTAGCCTGGGTGATTTTTCTTAACCCACCATAACTAAACCACCAATGAATCCTAAAGCCATCGTATCCCAAGTTCCCCGCCCTTCTATCCACTCCTCGCCTCTCCGCTATAATCACCACTACCTTGTGCTGGAACCATAGATGTCTCTAGCTGTGCTACCCCTCCTTCCTGTCTTGTTTTGCTTATTTAGGTGATCAGTCAGTTTTGTCTGAGTACAGTAGAAAATCCAAACTAAGCACAATATACAAGATTTTTCTTCTCTTTGTATAAAAATGGAAGCCCATTATAATATCTAAATGTCAAAGGACTGACAGCTGCAGATCTCTGAGGATGTGGATCAACTGGTATGTCATCTCACCCCGAGAGTCAAGTAAGTACCTAATGCTCATTCGTGCTCCACAGACTCTCACTAAAAACAACTAGCCATTTATCTCCCAGGTGTTTCCTCAGAAATACAAAAGTCTCTGAAGATGTTTGTAGCAGTTTGGCTCACACGAGCCCTAAACAGCAAACCGGGCTCTATGTCAAATGTCTATCAACTGGTGAACTGTTTAAGCCAGTGGTAGTGAATTTGTATGTTCAACTTGGTCATAAAAAAGAATAAACTTGATGTAGAAACATAAATGGATCTCAAAATAAATGTACACGGTGAAAGACTACACACACACACACACACACACACACACACACACACACAAGTACATACTGTATGACTCAATTTAAAGTTTTAGGAAGTGAAGAGCGGCTAATAGTGACAGATGCCTAACAGGATGAGTTGGTGTGAAGAGAGGGAGAGGGGAATTCCAGAGGCATAGCATTTGATGGTGGTGATAGCAATGAGGTAACAGAAAGGTTATGCATCTTGGTTGTCATGGTCTTTAGAAGGTTTTATGTATAAAAGTCAGATCATACCAATCAATACAATTAATGATTATTTTTATGTGTATATGTAAGTGCATGCATGCATGTATGTGCACCAAACACATGCATAGTGCCTTAGAGACCAGAAGGAGTCATCAGAACCCCCGGAGGTAGAGTTGCAGGTAATTGTAAGCCTCTTGATGTGGGTGCTGGGAGCTGAACTTGGATCCTCTGAAAGAACAAGTGCTCTCCATGGCTGAACCATTTCTTCAGTCTCAATCAGTATATTTTAAATGGATTCTGTTTTCACGTATGTAAAAATTGAATATTCACGTGATGGTACATACCAGGCAAGCACTCACTGTGAGACATGCTCAGCAGCTTCATATTTCATTTAATCATTTGTCCTCCACCCTGGATCTTCGTTTAAGGTACCACCTATTTGGAGGAGCTGAAATCTTTCTGTACATACGGTTTCAATGCTGGGGTGGGAAGTGAATAAGTCTCATGGGTGTGAAAGTTACTGGGAAGTTCATCATTCACTGTTTCCCTTTAAGGAGGACTGGAATTACTTTGAGTTGGAACAGGATGTGTGTGTGTGTGTGTGTGTGTGTGTGTGTGTGTGTGTGTAGCAGGTGGGCCAGGGGACAGTAACTGCATGCTGTGACATGTTTACATTGTTCCTTTAATGGACAGGACAGGCAGCATTGATCTGCTGGTCATTCCCCAGTGTACAGTACTGACTTTGAATGCAGACACAATGCAGGCCACTTAACAGCAGTGCTTTGATGGGATAATTATAGGATATTAACAGATTAAAAAACCTAGGCTCTCCACTGGGCAATACCTGCTTAGCCAACTGTACCATAAGCAAACATGAACGCTTTTCTTTATGCTCTTTTCTTTATACAAAGTGTCCTTGACTTATGAAACTTTGCCTCAGTGATTTCTATCATCAGTAGGTTCTCGTAAGTTTAAAAAGGAAATACTTTTTATTTTTGTTGAAGTAATAAATAGAAGACTGGAAATGTGAACAGGAGAAGAGGTCAGTGCACCTGAGAGGAAGGAAGGAGGGAAGGAAGGAAGGAAGGAAGGAAGGAAGGAAGGAAGGAAGGAAGGAAGGAGAGAAGGAAATCTTGGTTCATGGAGAGAACTGTAGCCCACATGGCCCTTCTTCTCCGGAGGTGGGTGGTGACAATCCAGTCCATTCATGGCTTATTTCATGCACTTTGCCCTAGCCACCCACATGGTTTACCTAATAAGACAGATTCTATTTTAAACAAATATATTTACAAGACAAATTATGTGGGTTGGGAACTTTTCTATTCTGCTCTCTGAGATGCTTAAGATAACACCTAGGAGGGACTAAATAAAGGAATGTTTGTTGAATGGACAAATTTTATTATCACTCATGGAGAAGTGTATTTTTCTAAGTCATTGTAAATATACAACTATTACAAGCATAAATGTTTATGAGCTAACCCTTGGTAGAATTCTCTAGCTAACCCTGGGTAGAGTCCTCTTGCTAACCCTGGGTAGAGTCCTCTTGCTAACCCTGAGTAGAGTCCTCTTGCCCATCACTGAGGTTTTCCCACAAGCCGTGCTTCAGTGTGCTACCCAGCAATCATCATTACTGTTTTATAAGTCTTGTTGCTCACTAGACACACACCCGTGCTCCCTAGTGCTCCCACCCATCAATGTATCCCCGGCACACTGCACCACAGAGTGAGCACCTGGAAAAATGAGCAGTTTTATCTTGTTTAACCCTTAGCAGCAACCTGAATATGGAAACTATTACACCAGTAAGGAAGAAACCAAGGCACCGAGAAGGCAAGTAACTTGGTCAAGGTCACGGAACTTATAACTAATAGCGTCCAGATATGACACAAGTAATCTAACCCAGGAGCCTCCTTTTAAAGTATCTCACTGTGTTGTGTAGTATTCTCTGCTACAGCCCACAACCACCTCACCTGTCTATTTAAGACAGACTTAAAAAAAAAAAAAAAAAGATACTTTTCTCAGTATTATTGTAAGCTAGGAGGCAATAAAGAAGCCACCAAAATGGCTGCTCCATGATTGTGGGGTGGGGGATTTTTATTATGGGTATGAGAGAAAAACCAGCTAGAAGCATCTAAAAGAGTCTAGATCAGTGAGAAAAAACAGCAGATTAGACATAATCGGGGCTAAGGAAGCCGGATGTGGAAAAAAACCATTCAGGTTATAAGGAGGATGAGTAGCTGTGAGGATAAGGAGTATAATGATGAGTATAAGGAGGGAGGGAGGGAGGGAGGGAGGCCTGGGAGCTCTGGGTAGAGGAAGAAAAGGTGAGGAGAATGAGGTGTATGGCCAGCACAGATAAACAGGGTCTGAAGGATCCAGCATGGGACTGCAATGCTGGCTCTTTACCTAATCACCAGAAATCCTTCTGTGGCCTAGCTTGAACTGACTCAATTTTGGACCAAGTCAGTGGGCCTGACCTTTTGGGGGGGAGGGGGTGAGATATTCTGTGGACACGACATACATTATCCAGGCTCTATCCTGAAGGTTGATGTTTCCACCCCTGCTCCAGATTCACATGTGAAATTCTGATCTCCAGAGCAACAGGATTAAGAACTAAGGTTTGTTGATGATTGAGTGATTGGGAATTAGACAGTGGATTCGAGTTTCTATCAAGGACCTGGAGGGAGCTTGCTTGAGTCTACGTACCCGCCTCCACTCCCCAGTTCCACACTTCAATGTGAACAACCAGTGTCTACCATTTACAAATTACTCAGTCTAAGATATTTTGTAAATGGATTAAGGTAATATTTGTATATTTTTAACATATTAAAAAAACCCTAAAACCTAAACAAACCCATCCAGTTCCCATGACGGTTCCCAAGTAGTTTTCAGTGCTTGCTCACTTCCCTTTCTTGCCTTCCATACTGCAATCCTCATGTTCAATCCCACTCCTGTGGTGACTTGACTTCAGAGTCCTTGCACCCACAGCACTTTTGCCTGAAAGCATGTTCGCTTGTACAGCTATAAACAAGGTACAGAGAGAGCAAGTTGCTTACCCAAAGTCACACAGCCAGGGAGAGATGGAACCAGGACTTGATCCTTTGCTCAGGCTCTTACCATGTTAAAAGAATGACTAGAAAACAAGAGTGGTCTCATAATTGAAAGATCTGCTGACATCAATCATGTGGACCATGCCTGCTGCTCCACCCCAACATGAAGCTTTCTTAGGATGGGATGTTCTTGACCCTGGCCACTGCTAGTCACTCTTAGCCTCACTAGCAGCTTAGCCTTCAATGTTTCTGTCACCAATTCCCCTTTAATAATAAAATCCTACCTTGGCCATAACTGAAATGAACTCCACCAGGGGTGCTGGTGTATATTTAATTCCAGCAATGGGAAGGCAGAAGCAGAGGATCTCTGAGTGTGAGGCCAGCTTGGTTAAAAGCAACTTCTTGGACACTCAGGGCTACAGAAAGAAACCCTGCCTCGAGAAACTTGAAATTAAAAAAAAAAAAAAAAAAGGAAGAAAACAAAATTCATTAGGCAGTTTTGATTATCCGGGGGATGCAGAACTCATTCACACCCAACACTCGGTGGTGGCAGGATGGAGTAACCGAGTCAAGGCTGCAGACACCACATCTGGCTGAACTGCCCCCCCCCCCCATACTGTGTTTAGTCCAATGGATGGTTAGATAATGTGTTTCAGTTTGTTGTCAGTGTTTACAGACTGAAATCTGCTGCAGAGTCTGAGTTTGGGGCTGCTCTGGAAACACAAGAGGGGTTTGGGAATCGTGAGTCTGCCTGCAAGTGCAGAATGTTCCGTGTGGGTCAGCACAATTTCTTCTTTCCCATTACCGGAACACCACAGCCACGTTAGTTTTCCTTACTAGCTTGCCTCAAATGACAATAATGATACAGAAGGTACTTGTATTTAACGCTGTGTGTCACAGTGGAAGAGGCACTGTTATTCTCCCCAGGAAATTGAAGACCACATTAATAGTTGGTGCTGGGTCTCAATACCAAGCACTCCGCCTTCTGAGTCTGCTTCAAAGGGATATAGAAACGCCTCCCTTTGCAGGCCTTCACGTGTGTGTCCCTGCTTTGAAAGGACAAAGAACAGATAGGAGGCCTGCCCTGATGCATTCTGCCACGTAAGGCCCACACATTGAAAACTCCAACCAGTATAGCAACCTTTCTGTGGCAAACAGCAGGACACAGGAAAAAAGTTGTTGGGTTTTTTTTTTTTTTCTTGCTCTGAACAAAGTTGAACTTGAGCTGAGAGCAGGGAGCAGAAGGACCAAGTAAGGCTTGGCAGTGTCTTTGGGGACCTCAGAGCTGGCTCTGGTGAACAAACAAGCTTATCTCTCTTGGAAAAGACAGAATTGAATTCTGTTTGGACTCCATCTAACTTTTTCTTAGAACATTAGCCTGTAAACAAGTGCAAACCACTCGGACTGAGGACTTAAATCATTCGAAGCAGTGGACTGGGTCACTAACAGGAACCAAGACACTCAACATCATCATTGCACATCCACGGTGGTCACCAGGCTACCGGAGCCCTCCACTCCCACCTCCGTTGGGCTACCCAGTTCATAGTGTGACAAATGGAACCTGTCCTACCAAGAGAAATTAATTTGTTCTGGTTATTTTGCTCAATAGCCTCGGGAAACTGAGCCATTTTTATACTCTGGTGCTCAGGGGAGAGTCATATGGGGAAACCTCCATGGTTCAGAGGCAGAAAGAGTTATGGCGGCTGCGGGCGTGTGGCATGGTACCCGCAAGCCATATATTGAAGATGCTCTTTGAGTGTTTCCACTTTCTGGTTCCTAGAGCTGTGCATGTGACAGTGGGTGGGTAAGGTGGTTTTAAGACTCTACCACAGGGTTTGAGAGTGGACTTAAATGAGCTGAAGCTAGCACTTCTGGACACAACTGGGACATGTGGTTAGAATGAGAGGTCATTAAAACCTCCCCAAGCTCCCGAGTCAGAATCCAGCCGAATGACTATGAGCAAGTCTCCCTGTGAACCCAGGCCACTCCTCTTCACAGAGCATTTCCCCATAGGTAAAGATCCAACACTTGCCGACATTGCTATTCCCCTGTGCAAGTCACTTCCAGATGAAAAAACAGACCGGAGGTGGGTGGCGGCAGGGTAGGAGGTGGTGGTGGGGGACAGAACTGGACAATTCTGGGGGGCAGGCGGGACAGATTAAAGTAGGGACAATTAAAGGGGAAGTCCTGCCCCATGGGAAGAAGGAGGGATGTCATTATAGCAGTCTGTTGCTGGAGAAACCCAGGTTCCAGTCCGAGGAAATGGCTTTTTAAAATCTCCAATGAAGCCAGGCATGGTGGCACACACCTTTAATTCCAGCGCACAGGAGCTAGAGGCAAGTGGATCTCTGAGTTTGAGGCCAGCCTGGTCTACAGAGTGAGTGCCAAGATAGTCATGGCTACACAGAGAAAACTTATCTTCAAAACAAAACCAAAACCCAATAATAATAATAATAATAATAATAATAATAATAATAATAATAAATCATCTAGCCTTGAGCACTGTTAGTGTACAGAGCTACCTCACACTGGCAGTCCCCATCCCCCTGCCTTGATCTATGTTTCTCTGCAGAATGAGAAGAATGGCAATTAATCCTGTTATCTGAATCAAATACTTCCCATTTGATTTCCTGATAAAACCTCCCTAAATGGAGAACTCTCAGATTACCAAAGTTGGTCTCTGTGTGGAATTCCCAAGGAGTAGATCGGGAGGGGACAGTGGAGTGGAGTGCTTCCTTCAGTCTGTGAGCCTCTGGGGACAGCACCCACTCTTTCCCACTAGGGTTCTGTTTGGAGACCCACTCTCCAGTTCACCTATTAAACAAGGCCACCCTCCAGTATGGAATCGAAAATACAATTCATAAAACTCTTCCTCCAGGATCGGGTAACTCTACAACCTCACACCCATCCCCGTCATCTCTATTTAAAAGCTGGCAGGTGCTTTTAAAGACCAGCCAGGCACTGCCTACTGCACACGGATGAAAACTCCTTCAGAACAGATGAACGGATATCAGGAAGTGTGTTACTGAGTTGAAAACAAGAACAACATTGTTTCAATAGAGGGCATTGTTTTGTGAAAGAGGAGCCCCCCTTTTTTACATTTATGTTTTTATTGTAGGGGTGGATGGTGCATTCATCATGCATGGAGGTCAATGAACAACCAGTAGGAGTAGCTTCTTCTCTTCTACCCCGTGGGTCCTAGAGATCCAACTCAGGTTGTCACTGCGTCATCTCAGCACAAAAGGGAATTTTAAAGCTCACAATCGAGACTCACGTGGTAAAGTGAAGGGCTAATATATGGAAAGACAAAGACCCCACACAAGTCTTCCTGACCAAGCAGTCAATGATCGGCTGGATAGTTTGGCTCAGAATTAATCAGAATTAATTATGTCAGAACACTATTCCCAGTTGTTTCAACAGGAAAGAAGAGAAAAGAAAAAAATGAAGAGAGGGAAGGAGAGAAGGAGGGAGGGAAGGAGGCATGGAAATGACAGAGGACAGGAGAAAAGAAGAGAGAGAGAAAGAGGAAGCAATGTAAAGGAGGCAGAAAACTACAGCTTCACATCCTTAAGGGATAGTACATTCCTGAAGTATAAAATTCAAATGTTTATACTTTTTGCATCAGACCTCATATCACATAGTTTGCTGGGGCTGTCTTTCTTGCTTTACAGGTCTGTAATCTCCCTGAAGCACGTAAGCACATACTGTAAGATATTTATGTAGGGATTATTATTTGAAGTTGGACCCCATGGGGAGTTCCCAAGCTAACCAGCCTTCAGCCAACAATGTATCAGAAAAATCTCACTGCAAATAGGTCATTTTAGATGCTTCATATACCTTCACCTTTGAGAGACATTGAATGCCTTGCTAATGAGTTTTCACTAGTGAGTCCCATGGCACGTTAATGAATGTTAGAGTGGTCTCAATCACGATCCATAAATGGTAGTCAAGATCAGATACTAGCCAAAATGTCCTGCTGTTGTTGACTCTACCCAGTGTGAAATATGTATAAGAACTCTTGGCCCCTTTGGTGGCTATTTGGATAATGTCTTCACTGCTTTAAGTAGTGCCCACAAAACGTGCCTCTGAAATGTGGTTTCAATATGCTGGAGACCAAATCATGCAAAGTGGCGGGTTTAGCAGATAAAAAAGCAGAGAGCAAGGACTTCCCTAAGCGTGCAAGACAACTTGTAGAAACCACATAATTTCTGCTAATCTGCATTTCATAGAAGAGTGGATGGGGACTTGGTTTTAAGTCGTGGGGAACAGCTTGCCTACTCAATCCAATTGTAGAGTGACATCCACCACTTATCAAAAAGAGCCCAAAAGCAGTTCTCGTGGGTGATGTGTATAGTCCTGACAGAGACATAGGTCCTATTATGATTGCCATTTAATGCTGATGGACCAGGTCTGTCTGCACAGTTGGAGTTAGTTGTCCTGGTACACAGAAGGAAGGTGGAGACTGTGGTTGTTTGGTTCTAAAGCCTTGTTCTTCTGTCATGCCAAAACAAGTTTCCTGTTTGCAGGAAAATTTGAAAATATATGAGTGTATAAAATAGCTTAATGTTATCATTCTAAGAAACCACAGGAGGCTTTGCTATGTCCCTTCCAAACTCATTCACATACATATTTAGACGAGACTGTACAGTTGTGTGGTAGGTCTTGCTGACTTACCACGACATGAATACCTTCAACATCAGTAGCATTGCTTTTAAGGACCTGCTAGGTTGCCACTAGCTGCTCCCGAACCACCTGCTGTTGGATATTTAACTTCATTCTGATTCTTGGCTACTGGGAATAATAACCAGACAGCCAAGTCTGAGAGTACTCTCTTGTTTACTTTTCTTATTTCATCAGGCCAGATTTTTGGAAAGGAAATTACTGGATCAAAGGTCAAGAGCAATTTAATGGATGTCAGGAGGCCTAAAATAGGCTGTAGTATGCTTTGCCTTTATAAATAACAAAGATTAGTGTTACTTTCCAAGACTGATATCTAAAGTCAACCTAAATTAAAACAATGAACATTTTGACCAAGAGCAGACAGCCCGGCAGATTTACTTATTTCTATCCAGTAGGGGGCAGCACAAATACCAAAAGAAATCCTCCTTTCTTGTTAAAGCCTCTTTGTAACTTTTTTTTTTTTTTTTTAATATCGTTTGCTTTGTTAAAATTTAGCAATAACATGGTCAACTGGCAGAAACCAGAAAGGAAAACTCAGTTTTCAAAGATCTATGGCTTGCAGGAATGTTCTGGAAGACTGTTCCAGATGGCAAAGTGCTGGAGATAAAAGAGTCTTTCCCTTGTGGGCTTGCACAGGAGGCTAGGAAAGCAGGTCATGGGGAGAGCAGCAACGGGAAGAAGGGCTGGTGGGGCCCATGCTGTTGTTCTTTGCCCAGCAAGTGGTGGGCTGACAATTCAGAAATGAGTTTATCTTCCCAAACAGGATGACAGGAGGAAGAAGGGAGCACGTGACTGCCAGCCCTCGGAAGACCTTTGGAATGACAGACACAAGGTCAGCGGCAGGAGGGAAGTGTTAATGAATCACAGAGAATGTTCTGTGTCTTCCGACAAGAGCCCAGGGGAGGTTGGTAAGGAGGGGCAGTGTGGGCCTCAAGCCTGATGGGTAACCCAGAGATGGTACACCGTGGGTAGCCTTCTGTGCACACCCGAGTTTAACCAGCATTCCTAGGGAAAAGCAAATGTATTTCCTCCAGGGGCGTGAGCTATGGCTTTGGACTCTGACCCACAGGAATAAGTATCAGTGAAAATTCCTTTCATAACTCTTTCTGCTCTGTTCCGAGAGATTTCTTAACCTGCTAGTGGTAGTATGTCTGGATATGGTTGGCACTTGGGAGTTTAGACAGTTTCGTAGAAGACGTGAATGGGTCACCTAACAGAACAGCAAAAGCTCAATCCACAGGAGGCATCCAGGAAGCATCAGGCGACGGAGAGCACAGGTGTTACTTGGAGGCATACTTTGTTTCCTCAAAGTCTAATTCTTCATAGCCCTCCAACCAGGGTTGGCTCAAACTGTTTCTTTGAGAAGTCTATGGTGTGAGTTGCATGTGTGTGGTGAGGCTGTGTCTCTCTTGAGAGCCCCTCGGATTCCCTACACATCCAGTTTCTCTACGTAGATGCTTGTCACTGCGTTTTTCACAAGGACAGAAGCCAGAAAATACTCTGGTGGTCACTGGTGCTGAAATCAGAGAATTAGGACTATTCTCTTATGTTGTGAAGTGATAGGTGGATGGCTTCAACATCATTTTACTAGTTTTACATTTATTGGTTTATGTGTCTGTGTGTGGGGTGTCTGTGTAAAGGTTAGAGGACATCTTGCAGGAGTTGGTTCTCTCAAGCCACCCTGTGGGTCCCTGGGGGTCACTGGGGTTGGCCATGGTTACTGTTTCCCACTGGGGGCAAAAATGGCTAGCTTTTAAAAGAAGATGAGAGCTAAGCTTAGCATAATGGTACATTCCTGTAATTACAGCACTTGGATGGCTGAGGCAAGAGGATAGCAGGGTTCGACACCCACCTGGCTTACATGTACAGCAATACTATCTCTTGAACAAAAAAAAAAAATAGAGAACAAGAAAGGGAGAAGAGAGGGATGAAGGAAAGGGATAGAGGCAAAGGAAAGAAGAAAGTCAAGCCTATACTTAGTGACCTAAAAGGGTGTCCGTGGCATTTTCTTCGATGAAAACCTGAGTTGGGAAGAGTGAGTAAGGCACAGGTCAGGAAGAGACAATCACTCTCTGCTAATGGCTGACTCATAACTATTTTAGGCTTTGTGTCACACATGGCCCCTGTCACAATGATTCCTCTCTGTACCTCTAGTAGAAAGGCAGCTATTGCCAGTATACAGGCAAACACATGTGACTATGGTTCAATAAAGCTTTATTGATAAAAACAGCCAGTGGGTTAGATTTAGCCTGCAAGCTATGGTTTGCTTGCACTTGGCACAGCTTTGAAAGACCTGTGTGCATTGTCTATGCACTTAGGAAAGGCTTCAAAAGACCTGTGTGTATTGTCTATGTGTTTAGGAAAGGCTTCAAGTCATTCATACCAATTACTTTGTGGGGGAGAGACGGGATGATTATTGTCTCTTTTTGAATCCCTGCTCTCTTTGATGGGAAATGGGACATATTATACATATTTATACATTGCTTTTGTAAACTCTTCTTTGAATTCTCAAAATGATTCTATTAAGCATTTGGGGTTCCCAGCTGTAGAGAAATTCCTTTGCCAGTGGATTGGGAAAGTGTTAAATGGGTTTAAGGAGGTTTTGTCCACCACAAACTCCAGAGAACCTAGCCACTGCTAAAATCCTGACCCAGTTTCAGAAGATGATAATTGTGGTGGTTTAAATGAGAAATATCCTCCGTTGGCTTTAGTATTTAAACACTTGGTCCTCCGGTGGTGGCACTGTTTGGGGAGGTTTCAGGTGGAGGAAGTATGTCACTGGGGACTGGCTTTGTCCGTTTATTGCCTTGCCCTGCTCCCAGGTCGTCCCTACTTTGTGCTTGTGGTTGAACGCTCCAAGAACCTTGCCCGTTGCTTGGTACCATACTTCCACACTCCTCTCCTCCCATGGTGATTCCTATTCCCCCAGAACTGTAAGTCAAAATAAACTCTTTCTTCTATAAGTGGCTTCGGGTCGTAGCATGTTATCACACAGCGATACAGTAAGGTAAGCATGAGTGACTTTCAGGTAACTGGTGAGGGACATCTTCACTGATTGATTGCCTCCTATCAAGCCACATCTAGGTCTCTGGTGTTTGAGGGCCCTGGAGTGTGAGGCAGACATGGACAAGCTAGACGATTTCTTAAGACAGAGATTCTGAGGTGAAGGGAAGTCCTGACAGGAGGAGTGATTCTTGCTTAGCCTGGAGAGGTGAGGACAGCTGCTCTCCTACACCCCAGTGCTTTAGACCAGAATAGGAGGCACATCCCAACCTCAGGCTACATCTCAAGTCCTGCCGTCCATCAGTCTTACTAAGGAGCCACCAAGCCGTGGCAGGGAGGATGAGGGTATGCATAGCCCTTTCCTAAAGTATTGTACAAAGAGCTGTTCTCTGCAGGACCAAGGAATTGAGGAGGATAAAGTCCTACCATGGCTCAGAGGCTTTGCTTTGTGGTACACAAACCTAAATTTCAAATGATGAAGAAAAGCTTATGACTCCCTCCATCCATTCTCTTCTTTTCTCATAATATTATGGTGAGGAGGAGGAGGAAGAGGAAGAGAATGGTGATGATGGTGATGACGACAATGATGATGATGATGATGATAGTGATGGTGGTGGTGATGATGATGGTGATAACATTGGCTGGAGATGTAGCTCAGTGGTAGAGGTCTTACTGGTATCCTGGAGGAGCAAGGTTAGATCCTAAGCACAAGAACACACAAATAAGAATGAGCATCTCTTTCTTTGGGTTGCCATGAGAATCATATGAGTCAATCTATGTTGGGTTCTTCTCATGGTACCTGCCACAATAAGTAACTGCCTTGTCCATGTTGACACTTGCTGGCACGGCTCTTACTGGGGTTATAACTGTTACATTTCTTTTTTTCCCCTTTCCTCTTAACCTGTGTTGGGTACTCTCTCTTTATTTTCACAACCCTGCCTTGTGGGTTTGGGTATAACCAAACCAACGACTTGACTTTCTCTAGGCTCAGCTCTTCACCAGTCTCCTGCTTCTGATGGTGCAGGAGATACGCCGGTGCTCTCTATTTACTGAGGAGTAAAGAGCAGACTATGATTGAGGACAATGCAAAACACAAAGCCTGGAGTTCTCTGCCTCACCTGTCTGCAGCTGTAAACCTCCCCCCTCCTCCAGCCAACTCAGACTCCACCTCTTCTGTCCATCCAGGTGTCTTCTCTTCAAACCTCTCTACCTTGTCCATTGATGGGTGCAAAGCATTTTGCACCCTAAATGGTTGTATATGTGTTCATCATGGTTCCAGCTGCAAGTAATGTCTTAGCGAACTCAAATTTTGGTCTTGTACATTTTCCTGCACACAACCAAATAAAAGCTAGTAGTGAGTGCTAAATTTAAGATCAGGTTGTCACTATAGTGCTAGGTATGCTCACACAGAAATGACATTTAAATCAAGAAGTGATGCACACTTTTATTCCAGTGTGTGGTAGGCTGAGGCAGGAGAATTGAGAATTCAAAGCCAGCCTAGGCTACATACTAAAACCCTGTTCAAAGGCATTAATGCTATTAACAGGGAGGGTGGGGTGCAGGAAAGAGCTAAAATGACTCAAGTGCACCCAGGTATTTAAGAACCAATACCTTCCAATTCCCCCAGCTCCACACAGAGTATGTTTGGGGTCATATGACCCTTTAGCGATGAATGGGAGATTTCATTTAAAAATTGCTGTTCTAACTATAACAAGTTGAGGCTGGAGAGACGGCTCAGTGGTTAGGACCACTGGCTGCTTTTCCAGAGGACCTAAGTTTGCGTCCCAGAACCCACAGGGTGCCTCCCAACCGTTGGTAACTCCGGATCCCGGGATACAATGCTCCCCGAAGGCACCAGGCACACCCAAGGTACGTAGACACACGCGGAGACAAAACAACAACACACATAATATAAACACATAAAAATAATTTTTTTAAAGAGTATTTTAAAAATGCAACAGGTTTTTAAAAAGTGTTTTTAAATCTATCTGAGTCGCTGGCCCTCCTTGGAGTCTGCTTATCAAGCGGGCTGTAGCTCACCTGGAACTCCACCAGGGCCACGGAGAAGGGAAGCCGGAGGCAGGAGTTTCCTGTGGGGAAGTCCAGGCTTGAATGTCCTGCTTCCTTCTGTTCAATTGTTCATGGGAGCGAAGGCAAGCTGAGTGTTCTTTCTCCGGAACCCCGAGGTACCAGCTCTTTCCTAAACGGGAATAATGAGCGAGTCTGCCTTCTATGGGTGTGGGGGCGAGGTGAGGCGCTGGGGGTAGTGGTACAAGTCTGAGTGATTTCCTTTGTGTCTGATCAGTGGCAAGGGTAAGCAGCCAGAGCTCACTGCTTCCTAATTTTCAAAGAAGATTTATTGTGTGTTGATGTGCGTCTCCGTGTGTGCGCGTCTGTGTGTGTGTGTGTGTGTGTGTGTGTGTGTGTGTGTGTGTGTGTAAGCAGTGCAGCTACTGTTGCGAAGAAGCACCCAGTGTGGGTTCTGGGAACTGAACTCTGTGGTCCTCTGCAAGAACAGCAAGTGCTCCTAACTGCTGAGCTATCCCTTGGGCCTCCGTTCCTAACATTTTAAAAGCTCTCTTTAAACAAACAAACAAATGTAATCTGCACCAAGAACACAAATTCGACCAGAGCGTCCCAATAGCTTCCAGGTTTCTGAGCGCACACTCTAGTAACCAGGAAAAATCCCACAGAGGATTCAACGAAGCAGAGGGCAGCAGCATCTCCAGCTGGCTTTTCTCCATCGCCTGTGTGTGGATGCTACAGGTCACACCCAGCTCTCTCCAGCACTCTAACTCCTGAGTAAAAGTGTGAAATCAAATATCTCTCGGGTCTATTTCCCAGACTGTTGTAGACTAGCAGTACCCTCATAGAATCGACACAATGGCTTGTGGGGTGAAAGCACACCGCAACCTTCTGCTCTGAGCTCTGAGATGCTAAGCTGGTCGTGCAGCCTCTCTGAGCCACGGAATTCTCATCTATAAAAGAAAATAATGAATAATGCCTGTTGGTTGTGCTATTGTGGAGACTAAGTAACTTGGTATTTGCAAGGCATCAGAACCAGACCTTGCGCACAGTAGGCATGGTTGAGGCAGCACAAAATCTTCTTTAGTGTCCCTACCTCTGACCTGTGCTGCTGGGCTCATGGAGGCACCTACCTTGAAAAACAACTTCTTTCTATCTCTTTTGTGACTTGGGGATCCTTTCAATATGACCGTGACTCAAACAGAAATTGAAAAAAATAGAACAGTTTTGTCATTGTATTGTGCTGGCTATTTACCTTCCTTTATTTCTGGCCCTTTTCCCCACCATCCCAAAAAAATCTTTGTACCCAAATCGTTCTCAACTTACTTTTCCAAACAAAAGATCATCCTGTCTTCCCTGAGCCCCCTCCTGCTATCGTAATTCCACCCCCACCGTGGGCACATAGTGCAGGAATGGCTGTGACCAGTTAAGTTTTAAAATAACGTCCCAAAGATGAATCACAGCTTTCAAAGTACTTACTAATCAGGTGAAAAGCAGGTGGAAAACATATAGGTAAACAGGTCTTTATGGAGGGAAGCTCTATTAATACTTACGATAAGGCAGAAGTGAAAGCCCCTAATTGGCTTACTTTTGTAAAGGGAGAAAGGTCATTAACTATCACACTTTAACTTCAGACGAGTATGTCAATCTCCTATCAGCATTAGCATGCCTGAATATACAGGCAATCAGATGGAATACCACTTCAAATCATCTCTTAGTTCTACCTCCTGTCATCTTCTGTACTTCAGAGATGATGGCTTCTTATTTCTGGTTGTTTTCAGCAAATGCCTGGGTACCTTCTTTTTTCTCCTTATCCAAACCAGGGGCATAGGGAAGGCATATTCTTCCTTTAAGAAGGGCCTGGAGACTGGCTGTATTTCATGCCTCTGCCTCTACTGACCTGTTCCATGCCACCAGCATCCTTGTTGGACTATTGCAGTAGCTTCTCTGGGCCTCTCCTGTCTTTCTGCCTAGCCCTTACCTTCCCAGCTCAGAGCCCTCATGAGGCCCCAGGGACATGTCCCTCTATCTTCCTAAGACCCGCGTGCCTTTCTCTAGTCTCATCTCCTAGTGTCCTCATGTCCATTCAGTCTCTGACTGTCTTTCTGAACATCTGTGACCTAGCCAGGGCTTTTCCACCCCAGGTACCTGGAATTTGCTATTTTTCCACCCAGAATATCCTTCCTCTGGATTTTCAACTCCCCATGTCTTCAGACAATTCTTTTCAATGCCTTTTCATTGAGGCATGCTGGGATCACGTGCTAAAAATGATAAATTCCCTCTCCTCACACTCCAAGTCCCCACTCCCAGAGCACGATTCTCTTCTTCACAATACTAAATACCTTCCAACCCTCCCCTCAGTTATTTAGTTTCTAGCCTGTCTTCCCCACTCGAATACAGACTGAGATTTGTTTTTTCAATTTTTAAAAAGAATTATATGTAAGGATGATTTGCCTGCACGTGCATCTGTGCATCATGTGCATGTCTGATAATTTTGGAGGCCAGAAGAGGACATCAGATCCTCTAAAAATGGACTTACAGATGTTTGTGAGCCACTGTGTGGGTGCTGGGAATCAAACCAGTGTTCCCTGAAAGAACAGCCAGTTTTCTCAGTGACTGAGCCATGTCTCCAGCCCCAGACTGGGATTTTTGTTAATTCTGTTCTGTTTTGTCTTTTTTGCTTTATTTGTGCATTTGTATTCAGGTCTGTGCACAATAGGCACTTAGTAAATATCTCCTGTAGAAGTGAGTGCGCTTCAGTGGCAGAATGTTCACAGGGTTTGGCTGTGTCTCGGAGGGCATTTTCTTTCATTTGATGTTACCAGTGCACGGGTGGTGGGATTAGGGATAGTCTTAATTTCTGATTTTTGACTTTTCTGAATATTCTCTAATAGTCATACACTTTAATATCACATATAACCATAAAAGTGTTGTAAAACTTAGCAGAAAATGTCACAGAAGGTAGGCAGACATGCGTGTTTGCTCTGCAAAGTATTTGAATCAGATCAAATGGGATGAGGGTTTTGTAGCAGGTGCACTTGTGCTAGACGCCTGCCTACTGTGGCCTGAGTGGATTCCATTTTGCCCTTATTTTGTCTGTATAATGGAGACCATAACAGTAGTTACCCATGATTTTTCTGGAGATCTTGTGCTACGATGCCAGGAAAATCTTTTGCAACTCCAGGGGCCAGAAGGATATTCCACAGACCTACAGAATGTCCTCTAGCCACCTCCCACTTCATACTATCGCCTACCTAGGAGCAAAATCCTAGTTTCAGCAAAAGTGCATCCAAGGGTTATGGCAAGTTATTCGGGTGATATCCTCAGTTTGGGTCATCTGGACGTTCCTTAGTAACAGCCTACTGGTTGTAGCTGCAGCTAGCTTCAAGGTGTCATAAATACTACTGTGCCTGTTATTTCCTATACACACAGAGGCAGTGAGAGGAATGTGCTAGTTAAAAGAGATGTACCCTCATAATGAAAGCGAGAAATGCAGAATTCTGCATGTGCCTGTGAGGTGAAGCATTGGATGGTGGCAGCAATGCTCCCATGGCAAGTAGTTAGAAATGAGCTGGCGCATAGCAGCAGCCAAGACATGGCTACCATTATGACTCTTACCAGGCAGTGCAAAGGGGCAGTCTTATGGCATGTGAAAACACTGAGCTCTACAGAAGACAGTTGCAGGACTATGCAGGGGCTTCACCAAGGCTAATGAGGGGTAGGTGTTGTTATGTTTCTGTTCTATAGATATGGGATGGGGTGCGGGAGTGTGGGGGTTGGCTTGCTTCTGGGAATAAGCTAGTGCACTTGGGCAACAAGGTTTGAACTAGGCAGCCTGGCTCCAGAGACCCTGTTTTCAGCTGCAGCGTTATTAACAGCTTCAAATACCTGACCTATTTTTAAGTAAAAGAGCGTCTGTGTTATTACAATGGCTCTCTCATGATTACAGAAGCCCGGGCACGGACAGCAAGAATTTCAGCGCAGGGAGAGCCATTTGACAAGTGCACCATTGACCCTTGAGTGGGTGGTTTCTGCAGAACACTGGGATGGCAGCCAGGCTGCAAGGGTTTACAGGAGTCAATGCGGGGGCGGGATGAGTAGAAATGCAGTGTATATATCTCTGCTGGGAGTTTGGCAATAGTCAATAAGAAACAAATAGAATTACAACAGCAAGAAACCAGTTGTGAGGTTTGTTTCTTCCCTTTCCTGTGGGGATGGACATAGGTTGGGGATAAGGAAGGGGGCTTCTGTCAGGGAGGAGAGGATGCATAGGCTGAAAGGGAGGAAAGGTAACCCAGGTACCTGGGGTAGGATGGTGTTCAGCACATTCACAGAAAGGCTTATTCTGTCGTTTGAAGGAGACATTTTAAGTTTTGTCTGACATGATTTCCAATAAGTCAAGGGTCAACTATTCCAGGGCCAGTGACTGATTCTCCATTGGTCTGGATCCATGATGCTCTGGAGTATACATTCTCTTGGTGTAGCTGGTCCATGATTCATCTGTTAGGTTTGATGCTACTGCTGCTGTCTTACACACATGTGATCTTGGATGGATAAGTCGCTTCATGTCTCTGAGCGTGTTTCCACATAGAATGGGCAGATTTGACCCCAGGATCGATGACACCCTTGTTGGTTGCCACAGTCCCACCTTTAAATGTGGACAGAAGGGAGTTTGCTGCTCCTCAGTGTGGGAGTTTGGCTAAGTATGAGAGAGAGAGGCCACAGTGATGTCCCCTGATGCTGGGAAGAGAGATGGTTTGATCAAAAATTAACAATCTGTATTGTATTTGTAAGTGTGTATGTTTATTAAATTTTGTTGGTTTGCTGTCTGAAGTCTAAGGTGGTTGTTCTCAATTACATATGTATGTATGTATGTATGTATGTATGTATGTATGTATGTATGTATACACACACACGCACACACACACACACACACACATCCATCCATGGAGCTGGTGAGATGACTCAGCAAGGAAAGGCACTTCCTGCTAACCTGATAACCTAAGTTAGATCCTTGGACTCCACATGGAGGAAGAAGAGAACAGATCTCTGCAAAGTATCCTCTCACCACCATAAGAATGCTGGGCTGTGTGTGCCTCCTTTCTATAAAAATAAATCTAATATAAAAGCTTGGTTTTGAATTTATGTCTTTTATTTTTTATTTTTATGTGTCTGAGAGTTTGCCTGCTTGTTCTGTATGTGTATCACGCGCCTGCCTGGTGCTCCCAGAGGACATTAGATCCCCCAGTATTGGAGGTACAGATGGTTGTGAGCCTCCATGTGGACACCAGGAACTAAACCCAAGTCCTCTGCAAGAACAAGTGCTCTTAACCACCGAGACATCTCTCCAGCCCTGAATCTTATGTCCTTCATCAGTCACATCCACATCTCAATCTCAGAGAAATCACGACCCACTGCAAGCTTCTTACTGCAGAGCAGCGTATTGCTCTTCTTTGATCGCATGTCTGCCTGTTATTAGTGGGATTTCTGGTCTCCTGCCCTGCCCAGTTCTCAGGAAGGAGAATCCGGTAATGATCTGTGTCACTAGCGGTCCACTGTCAGCAATATTTAAAGTAGAATTTCCCCTGATTACCAGAGCTATCAAATTCAACTCATCCTAGACTTACAAGCATGTCCAGTTTCTTTTGAGATTTTCATCTACAAAGTTCTGTCTCGAGAGTGGAGCAATCAAGATACAAAAGCAAAACTGCAAAAAGAAAACTCTGAGTCTGTTTTAAGTAAGTTTATGATTTTGTCTGTGTGTTGGGCCCCATTTGTAGATATCCTCAGCTCCGTGTGGCTCCAAGCAGTCCGAAGGCTGCAGATTGGCCATACCTGGTAGAGGGCCTGCTATAGAACGGCACAAAACAGGAAAATGAGGCGCTCATATCTGTTGTGTTGATCAAAGCCTGTGCCCACAATCAAAACACAGAGCAAGAGTCCGTGACAAGTATCTGACTATCTTGGGTGTAGCCATTTGGAACATAGCTTGAGGGGTGTGGGGGGATGTGGTTACTGGGGACTAACAGGCTGAAGAAGGTAAAAAGGTCTTATTATTGGACACTCTAGGGGAAAACCACATAGGTTATACTTATATATGTGTGTGTGGTATATAAGTATGGAGTGTGTATGCTAAGGCCAGAGGAGGCTTATTCCTTGAGACAAGGTCTCTCAAGGAACCTGGAGCTAGGCTGGCAGCTGGAAAGATCCAGCAATCTTCCCACAGCACTGGGGTGGTAGGCACTCGTATAGCTGCATCCAGATTTCACATGGGTGCTGAGACTCAAACTCAGGTCTTCATCCTTGCACAGCAAATGACTCACCAAGCTGTCTGTCAAGTTCAAACTATGCTCTATCCTCTGGTGTGCATGGTGCCACTCTAGACACTGGTTCATTGTGCTCCCCCATCCTCTGTGTGTATGTGTCTGTCTGTCTGTCTGTGTCTCAGTCTCTCTGTATTTATCTCTTTCTGTCAGCCTTTCTATGTCTCTGTAAATGTGAAATGTAGCTGTGTTTTCCCAAGTTGGACATTAAAAAGATTTGCAGAAATATATTTTGGTTTTGGAAAGTGTAATTATATTCTCATAAAAATATTATTTATGACACTATGTAAATGAATAAAGTACCATCAAATACTTTTCTGTATTGGGCCTGGTGTATCTGTGATGGAACATGTATTTGGTACGGGTGAAGCCCTGGGTTTGCTCCTTAGCACCTTTGTGGTTTATGTCTGTTTCTGATATGTTAAGTAGCAACAGACACAATCTGGAAAAACAAAAGTCTTCAGAAATCATCATGATTTTTAAGGAGTTATTTTTGCTAGAGGAAATAATCCATCATAAGAATAATCAAGAGGAAACAGTGTGATCATATTTGTTCATTGTTGTAGATACACTAACAGAAGATATCGTTACCATAACCTTGAACTCAGCAGGCTGTCTGTTGTTGAAAACTAACACACACCACACACACACACACACACACACTTGTGTCTGCTTCATTTTCTCCTCTGTAGACACTTGAGGACAGCAGGTTCTGGAATCTGTGTGGCACTTGGAGCTTTCCAAGATGGCCGTGCTGCTGGAGTGGCCACCACCAATTCTCTCGAAAGTCAGCTGTGCATTTCCCAAGGGGAACAGGCAGGGGGCGACACACAAAGCAGAATGAGATGAACTGACTGATTGCCAAGGTTCTTTTTGTGGCTGGGATAATAGAGTTTTCCCTTACCAAATTCAAAGTCACTGGGCTGGAGTCATAGGAAAGAGGTACATAAAGTTGGAGGTGCAGAGGTAAGATGTCACTGGCATTCTGTCAGCCTGCAAGCCCATGGGGACTCACTAAAAATTCTCACCTCAGGCAATAGAAGTCACCAGCTCCAGCTTGCAGAGAAGGCTTGCTCAAGAAAGGCACAGAGGAGGGCAGGGTGGGAATGGGAATAGCTGGTTCTCACTCCTTTATTCTGACTCACTGAAACTGATCCCTCCCTTCCCTTTGGGCCCTTTCCTCCACTTTCAGCTCCACAGTTCTAATGTGACTTCCTCCCACATGTCTTTTAAAACTTCACCTTGTAAAGGAATGGTAAGGTTCACAGTCTCACATGTCACTCTGGGAAAAAAAAGAAGGTACGAGGGTCGGGGAGTGAGGTGGGGTCAGAGCCATGATCCGAAGAACAATCCTTTTAGATGCTGGACACAAAGAATGGATATAGTCAGGAAAATCTGTTTTTCTAGCATGTCTCAAGCCATACCTGTGGTTTCAAACCAATCCGGTCCCTCTCCCTCCTCCTCTCCACCCATCTTCCCTTTCGAGTTTTTGTTCTCCTCCTTTACACTGTAAAAGGCTGGATGTGTTTTCTCTCTTGTCCCAGGCTCTGTTTTGGAAGTGTAAGCCAGAGATGAATTACTATGTGGTGAGGTGAGGGGAGTGGAGACAAAGCAGTAACCTGATGATTGCGACAGGCTGAGGGAGATACTGAAGGGAGAGGGGGTGTGTGGTGCCGGGCAGCCTGGGATGGAGGGGAGAAGGGAACAATGCTTTTACAGCTCTGCAGTAAGTGTGGTGTGTGTGTGTGTGTGTGTGTGTGTGTGCGCGCGCGCGAGCACGCTCGAGTGCACATGCCCCCCTCAAACTCAAAGGTCAACCTTGGATGTTGTTCCTTAGGCACTGCCCATCATCTCTTTGGGGATGGGATCTCCCTTGTCCTTGACTCTATTATTAGGCTAGGCTGGCTGACCAGCAAGTCACAGGGATCCTCCTGTCTCCGCCTCCTCAGTACTAAGGACACAAGGAAGGGCTACCAAACCTGAGTTTTTCATGACTTCTGGGGATTGGACTCAGTACTTTGTGCTCACATGACAAGAACTTTTATAATTGAGCTATCTCTCTAGCCCAAATAAAGGAGCATTTTTAAAGGAAGGGCGTGGATAAGAGAATAAAGTGTTCCAGGCCCCAAGAGATTACATAATGTACACTAGGGTCTGGTGACTGGTTTGGTGCCATAGCCGGCAACACCCACCTGGACAGTGCTGCCTTTCTCAACCAGCAGACAGATCACATGACAAAGATAAGCAGGTCAAGGAGGAGTGCGTAGAACGAATTTATGGTGTGTCTGACCATTTCTTTGGCATGCCAGCAAACAGAAAAAATAAAACATTTGTGGACCAAGACGGGTTTCTTCCAGGTCCCTTTACTCATATTTCTGTTCTGAATCATGTAGCTTATATATAGGGCACACATGTCACATGTTGGGCCGCTCATCAACCCAGTCTTGGGTTGGACTCCTCATTCAGGCTGGATTTGCAGATATTCAGCTCAGTACTGCTTTCTGCTCTTGCTGGGGTGGAAGCTCTCCACTGCTTCCTTTGAACTTTGACCCCTGCGGGCTACCAATGACCCACTCCAGTCTTTTCTGCTTCCCCTTTTCCTGGGCCTTCTGTTGGAGTTTTGAAAGAGTGAGGCATTGATGTGAGAGACATCTGCAAAGGAGGGGGGAATGTGTCAGCTCCTAGATCAGCATGGAATCCACGTCTGTCAAGTGCACTGGACAGAGGGAGTCGGTCCCTTACAGACAGCCTTTTCCACTTTCCTAACTCTTGCTGATAACAAAATCTTGTACCAGCTAGACTGATGGAAACCAACTCCATGCAAACAGAAACCAAAACCACCCGATTGGCTATAAACTTGCAGAAGGGCCAACAGGGTCTCATCTAGCCAGGAACTCTACACTGAACAGTGATTAGCTCACCTAGCTATTTGGCTTGTGAACTTCCAAGAATGTGAATGTCCCTGCTTTCCTTTCGGAGACCGTGATTAACCCGTTGTCTCAGAAGGCTATTTAATCTTATTATTTTTAAAATGATTTCTTTATTTTATGTATATAACTGTTCTGTTTTCATGCACACCAGAAGAAGGAATCAGTTTCTGTTAGAGATGGTTGTGAGCCACCATGTGGTTGCTGGGAATTGAACTCAGGACCTCTGAAAGAAAAGCCAGAGCTCTTAACCCCTGAGCCATCTCTCTAGTCTGGTTCTTTAATTTTAAATACGGCACAGTTGTGTTCTTTTGGTAGTGGGTAACTCCATAGATTAGAGAGGCAGAATTCTTGGGTTTTCAGTCTCAGAGACTTAATGCTCTCAGTACCTCTGAGCCTCAGTTTATTCATTGTGAAGTGAGAATAGTCGTAGCAACAACAGTGGCCTCAACGTCACTTCCTGGTGCCAGGAGAATCAAGTGAGTGAATATTTGTAATGAGCTTTGAACTCTGCATAGCACACATAATAAGAGGTTAACCAGGTCAAATTAATAAGCTATATATGTTTGACCTTCCAAGTATGATGATACCTACCTGAGTTCTTTATGTGAGTGTGCGTTTGTGTGTGACCATGAATGCACACATGCGCACATGCACATGATGACAGAGTTCAGGGCTGGGTGTCTTCATTAATTGCTCCACTTTTTTAAAATTTATTTGTTGTTGTGGTTATGTATATGTGTTCATGTGGTGTATACACATGCGCATGCATGTATGCAAGTGCATGTGTGTGTAGAAGACAAAGAGTAATCTAAGTGATTTCTCAGTTCTTTCTCCGTCTTACTCTTTTGAGACACAATCTGGGTTGGACTCCTCAGGCTGGATTTGTGGATATTCACTCAATACTGCTTTCTGTTCTTGCTGGGGTGGAAGCTTCCACTGTTTCCTTTGACCTTTAGCCCCTGCTGGCAACCAGTGACCCACTCCAGTCTTTTTTGCTTTCCCTTTTCCTGGGCCTTCTGTTGGAGTTTTGAAAGAGTGAGGCATTGATGTGAGAGACAAAACTAGAGCTGAAACTAATGCTCACCAATGTGGCTAGAACAGGCTGGCCAGTGAGCCCCATGGGTCTGTCTGTCTCTGCTTCCCTGATGCTGGCACTACAGTTGGACACTGTAGCTTTTATGTGAGGGCTGGGGATCTGAACTCAAGCCCTCAAGCTTGCACGGCAAACATTTTACCTACTGGACAAGCCCGTTGCCTCTGTTGGTTGCTTCTCTTGACATTTCTGAAGTTTGGGGTTAAATTGCATCATTTCAAACCTGCCCCCTCCACTGAGTTAGAGGCTAATAAAACTATTTTCCAAGACACAGTTTTCTGGCCTATAAAGATATAATTGTGTTTGTTTCTGGGGATAGCTGTGATGAATGAGCTCTGAAAAGTTCTTGATCATGACATGTGTTAAGTGCTCAATAGATTTTAGCCATTGTCATTATCAAGCACAAAGAAAGGGGGTATCATATACACACACAATTTTAATTATGCAAGCTACAGTCTGGTCTTTTGGAAAGGGGGATTCCTGTAGCCCAAGCTGGCCTGTGGCTCAATGTGAAGCCAGAATGAACTTGAACTCCTGGTCCTCTGGCCTCCATCTCCATAGTGCTGGGATTATAGACTTAGACCACCACACGTGGTGTAAACTAAAATCTGACCCGAGTTATTGCACTGAGTAGGTGAAACTAGCAAAGGGCTTTTGCTTTTGCTCCTTACCACAAGTCCTGGCAGCTTGTTGAGGTGCCACAGAGCTTAGTTGGTCTGTGTTGGAGGCCTGGTGCTTCTCACTAGAGGTGTGATGTTGGGCAAGCTGATGTGTGCAAACCATAGTTACCTTCCTTCTTCTCTGCTTTTACCTCTCCTCCTAACTTTTTAAAAACTGAGCACTGACCTCTGGCTCTCCTCCACTGGGCAGTTTCATGTTGTGTGTGTAACACAGGCCTTGAGAATTGAGCAGTTACTGTGGAGGCACAGAGTAGGGTGGAGTGGGGTGGGATGCTGAGCTGCGGCTGGCGTTTAGTGTACATTCAGATGTCCTTAGATCACACCACAGTAGGACTTAGGCTTTCCCAGAAAGAAGCTGGTGGGTTCTTAGGAAGAGTTGCCTGAGCAGGCCAAGGGGCAGGATTGTTCAAGGTTACTCATTCTGCTTCTGCAGTGGAAACTGAAGCAGGACTATTTTTCTCCTCTGTAAATTTCTGATACTATCAGCAGACTAGTCATCCAAGAAATTAAACCTCGGAAAGCAGGGGCTACCAAGTAGACTCAATTAAGATCTCTCCTTGATCTTGAAACCATCCTCAGCCCTTCACAAAGTACATTTGACTGACAGGATTCTTTTGTCTTGGACAACATTTCCCGGCTCTGCTCTGCAGAGTGAAACTGTTAAGAGTGTTCCATGCAGAGAAATTAAATTGTTGAATGTTCCTTTTCTGAAGACTACCTCTGAGGTCTTAATATACTAATGCATACTGTATGCAGGCTCGCTCTCTCTCTCTCTCTCTCTCTCTCTCTCTCTCTCTCTCTCTCTCCCTCCCTCTCCCTCTCCCTCTCCCCCTCCCTCTCCCTCTCCCTCTCCCTCTCCCTCTCCCTCTCCCTCTCCCTCTCCCTCTCCTTCTCCCTTCCCCCCTCTCGATCACTTTCACTTTTTCTCCCCCCTCCCTCCTAGCTCTCTTATAATTTAGGCTGAGCTGCAACTTGCCATGTATACAAGGATGAACCTCTTCTACCTCCACCTTCCTGGTTCTGGGATTACAGAGGTGCACCACCACACTGGGTTCATTCAGTGCTAGGGATAGAACCCAGGCTTCATATATGTTAGACCACACCAACTGAGTTACATCAGCAGCTGTATTCAGGATTTCTGAGAATCATTTAAGTATCTTATTCCAGTAATCGTGGCAAAATCTTGCAGTATTGCCCTTTCTCAGAAACAGATGTTTAAGAGAGCTCTCTAGACTTCCTTGGTGCAAGGGTGTGAAATACTGTTTCGGGTGGCCCAAGTGCAATCTCCAGGAGGAAATGTTGAGTGAGGCGCTGGTCTGGGTTCCTGCTAGGACAGAAGGACTACTCGCCCATGTCAAGAATAAACAGAGCATTCTTTGTGCAGCGGCTGTGCACCCTGTCTGGCATGGCTCGCTTTGACTGGGCTGGACATGATAGCACAGGCAGACCCAGTTGGTTCTTGGGGACAACAACACGTTTGCTCTGACAGCTTTCATTTTCTGTTCCTCACAATTCCCTTCATTCCCCACAACGGCCCGAAGGGATGCATCCTGTGAGAACACTTCTTTTGCACGAGCAGTTCTAGACTGCCCCTTCTGAATTTGCATCTGAAAGATGACTGAAGTTGGGAAAGACTGAGCAACAGGAAATAAAATAAACATAATGTAATTCATGACTATTTCTGTTTCTAGTCTGTGAGAGCTTGTAACAGGTCACAACCATTTTTTTTTTTTTTTTTTAAGTTTGAAGTGGTTTTCTGTGCAATGGGAGTAATAACAGCAGCCATTACCCAGCTTGTCCAGGGGGTAAGGCTCTGCCAGCAAAGTCCCTCAACAGGGTTGACAAATTGCATGTGTCTGACTAGTACCAAGGACACTTGTTACATATAGTTTTATAGTTGTGTGTATGTGGGGTAAAAGAGAGAGGGGAGGGGGAAGGAAGAGGGACGAGAGAAAAGGAGGGACAGAGACATATAGAGTATATATTGCACACAGAGCATACAGGGAATTGTTTTCATAAGGAAACATTAGGCCAAAGAAAAATCCATGTATTTCCTATAAATAACATCTTTTACCTGAAGAGATAACTTATCAATCAGACATGGTAGCACACACCTTTAATCTTAGCTCTGGGAGGCAGAGGCACGTGGTCTACAGAGTGAATTCCAGCATAGCCAGGGCTGCACAGAAAAACCCTGTCTCAAAGAAACAAAACAGAACAACAACAAAAACAAATAAACAACAAACAAGCAAGCAAGCAAAAAAAGAAAAAAAAAAGACATAACTGGACAAAGTC
The DNA here is from genome assembly GCA_021653895.1 of Mastomys natalensis. Lineage (NCBI taxonomy): Eukaryota > Metazoa > Chordata > Mammalia > Rodentia > Muridae > Mastomys > Mastomys natalensis. Next base: position 1,775,640 of record JAJTUV010000205.1, read on the forward strand.
CTAAAAAGACTTTACGGGTTCTATGTTCTTTAGTGATCTAGTTTCTATGTCAGTCTCTGGATAACTTAATCCATAATTGTACTTTGTATCAGATGAACCTAGCATACTAAATGGTGGCTATAGGGCAGTGTTTGGGACTTTGATCTTGAAGAAAGAGGCCTAAAAAGCTTTAATACTAAAGAAAGTAGGCCAGATTGCCTTCAGGGAGTATGTATGAGTGTGTGTGTGTGTGTGTGTGTTTGTGTGTGTGTGTGTGTGTGTGTGTGTGTGTGCATGAATGTATATGCATGTGTGTGTAAAGGCCTAAAGTTCACGTTTCATATCTTCTTTAATCTGTATTTTGAGGCAAGGCCTCTTGATGACCCTGGAGCTCCCTGATTCCTGCTAGTGTAGATAGCCATGTTACCATGAGGACTACTTGTTTTCCCTCCAGAGTGCTGGGATTACAGAAGGGCCACTGCACATGCTTGGCTTTTCTGTGGGTTTAGGGGATCCACAGCAAGTGCCTTATCCACTGAACCATCTCCCCAATCTCCGTAAGGGAGTTTTGATCAGGTTTCTGACTCACTTAGATGAAATCTTCTGGCCAGAATTCTACCTCAGGAGCCACAGAACTCCTTTCTCTCTTTGCTTCCTTCCTCCTTTATGTTCCTCTTCCCTCCAAAACAGGTATGGGCAGACATGAACACCCTCTTGTTTGGTCCATCTGCTTTTGTCTGTAACTGATGCTCAGACCATTATCTTAGGTCATTATTCATGTTATGGTTACGTGACTTTTGTAAGTGGGGAAGATATGAAAGTCTTGATTTACTTTGATCTTGAAGAAAATGAATGTCATCATCATAAAAAAGATGACTGTTTTATGGGACAAGAACTTATTATGTACTAGCCTGGAACTCACTATGTAGACCAGGGTAGCCTCAAAGCCACAGAGATCTACCTGTCTCTGTCCTGCCCCCCCAAGTACTGGGATAAAAAGCATACACCACCACACCGGGCCTATATATATTCCCGGCTGACTTACTGAAGTCTCCTTAAACTTCATAATTATTCAGAAGCACATTTTGCTGCAGTTGTGAAGAAAAGCTAGAATAAACAGATGTTAGACTAGACCATGAAGGAACTGCAATTATTAACCAACAGAAACAAACATGAACAATAAGCTCAAAAAGTTTTTTTATTTGGGACCAGAGATGTAGCTCAGATGGCAGATTGCTTAACTAGCAGATACAAAGCCCTTCATTTGATGATCCTTGGCATGCCTAAACCTGAAAATATCTGTAATGCCAGCACTTAGGGATAAAGGCAGGAAGACAAGGAGTCAGGGTCATCCTTGGCTACATAATGATTTGGAGACCCTGTCTCAAAAATTTTTTTCTTACTTTGAATATCATATCTAAGATTTTACCTTTGCTCTTAAAAAACAATGCTGTGTGTCAAGCACCATTGCAAACATTTCACGTATGTCCAGTAAGCTTCATTGGGGCATCACTAAAACCCAAAGGAAAGCTATTGGTTACAGCTGAGGCCTCAGTGGAGTTAGAACATTATAATTTTTGCTGGAAAAATGAGATGTGTCGGTGAGAGTTCGAGAGGGAGTCCACAGGAAGTGACAAGGTCAAAGCTGACCGTGAGAGTAACAGTGACTATAGAGTAGAGGGCGAGGTCATTGGGGAACAAGGATCTGATCTGCCATGATTTCACAAAGGTTCTTGGTATGGATATTAACATTATCAAGAAGTGTGACATGGGGCATTCCTAGGAGAGTGACCACAAGCCAGGTGTGAAAGCTTGGGAGAGAGATGGGGATGACCCTGGACTCAACAGTGACCACAGAGAGAAGAGACCATGAACAGAATGGCCTGATGATGATGTGCCCATTCCGAGGGAGAGATTGTGGTCTGGCAGCAACATGGATAACAAGGAAAACAAACATTCTGACTTCTAGCCCAGCAGTTGGAGGGACACCAACTGCAACCAATACTGTTCGGTAGGATTTGTGGGGAAACAAGGAGCAGCCTGCATTCCAATCAAGACTGTCATTCTCCAGGTGTTCTAAGACCCAACATCATCCCCAGGACTATGCCAAAGCTCCATGAGATAACACTGCTTTCATAGAAAACTTACAGTATTGTTTACCATTTTTACTGCTGTTCTGGAGGCAATGTATATGTGTCAATGCAAAAGGATGGATGCAAAGCTGGGTGGTGGTGAAGCATGCCTTTAATCCCAGCACTCAGGAGGCAGAGGCAGGTGGATCTCTGAGCTCAAGGCCAGCTTGGCCTTCAAGTGAGTTCTAGGATAGCTAAAGCTAGACTGAATGCAGATATAGCAGAATCCTACTGTCCTCTATTAAACTGAATAGAAAAGAGTCTCGCAGAGATACAACAGTTTCTTCCTTCCCAAGATGTTATCATTCTGAACGATCTTATCTTTCATAAAATTCATGATGATTGTATTATATTAAAATTTTCATTTTAACTTGTAATTTTGAATATAAGAAGTATGGACAGATACTAGATAAATAAAGCTCTTAGGATCCTGAATCATTTTTTTAAATGATTAAAAGTATCCTGAGATCAAAATATTAAATGCTCCTAAGTTTGGGCATAAAGGCTGATAAAAAGCCTGTAATTTCTAGAGTTTTTCTGGTGATGAACCATTGGATCCAGAGAACAGGGAAGAAGGCTCTTAAGAATATGATGGGGCTGGAAAATGAGTCAGAAAATGGGAGAGAGCCAATAAGTTGGTGATATCATTCAGGGGATCAAGAAACCCTGATTTGGCCTTATTGCTTGTGCAATAAGGGAGAAAGGGAGAAAGGCCATAAGAGGTAGAGTGATCAAGAGATGTAAGGGTTGCCAGGAGACAAGGAAACATCACATGATAGAATAGGTTTTGTTGAGGGCTGGTGGGGTCAACCAGGAGAGGTCAATCATTTTAAACAATCTGTGAACTCAAGTTTCTGTTTTTGATGTAGTTAGTTGGTTGGTTTGTTTGTGATAAGACTATATTGTAAAGGCTGTCCTGAAATTTAAAATCCTGCTATTGCTGTCTCACATGCCCTGGGGTTCAAAGCATGCACTACCACACCTGACACTTTAGTTTTTTAAATTGTTATTTGAACAAATTATTTATTTGTTCTCTCTCTCTTCCCCTCTCTCTCGCTCACTCTGTGTGTGTGTGTGTGTCTGTCTGTCTGTCTCTGTCTTTCTGACACACATACTCTCTGTCTGTCTGTCTGTTTCTGACTCTGTGTGTGTTCATGTGTGTGTGTGTGTGTGTGTGTGTGTGTAGGTCAGAGCATTATTCCCAGGATCCAACTTAGATATCAGACTCAGGGGCAAAGGAGGGCCTTAAACCATTGAGCCATCTCACCAGCTCTACACACAGAATTTTAGTTTTAATTCTTTAAGACTAAAATTTAAAAAAAAAAAAAAAAAAAGGTGTGTGTGTATGTATGTGGGGTGGGGGTTATTCATCTATACACATTATTTGTGTGTGTGAATGAAGCCATAAACATGCTATGGCACATATGTGAAGGTCAGGAGGCAACCTTGGATGTCAGTCTCACCGTCTACCGTGTTTGAGACCAAGGCTCCTTCTTCATTTGCATTGATGAGTTTAATCAGGGTAGCTGGTCTGAGACCTGGGGATTCTTTATCTTTTATCTGCATGCAAGAGTACTGCAATTACAGATGTTTGTGCTTGGTCTCCAGGTTTCATGCAGTGTTTGGGTATTCAGACAGGGGCAAATATTTTAATCCGCTGAACCCTCTGCCCATCCTCTAGCTTGCATTAATTCATTATTATTATTATTGTTGTTGTTGTTAAAGATGTGCTATTTTATTTTGTGTGTTTATTATTGTGCCTGCATGTATGTTTGCACATAATAGTCATGTCTGGTGTCTGCAGAGGTCAGAAGAAGGTGTTGGCCACATGGTACTTGAGTTCCTGATCATTGTGTGCCATCATGTGAATGGCGGAAATTGAACCTGGGTCCCCAGCAAGAACAACTGCTGAGCCATTTCTCCAGAACCAATAACTTGCATTCCTAAAGGGCAGCCTGGTTATCATATCTCATTTTCTCTTGTGTTAGTGTCTACCTGCCATTTCCAGCCCCTTGATACAAATCATGGAACCATCCACCTTCATATTGGAGTCAGAAATTGGTTGTTCTTAGCAAAAGTACCTTTAAAATGTCTTCTGTGATGGTTGAGGAAGATCTGTTTTGGATGAACTTTAGTATTTATTTGGAATGTTCCCCATTGGCCCAATCTTAATGGATAGCTGAGTGCCGACCTGTATTTTAACCCAGCATTTCCATGGAAAAACAAGACATTGTCTGTGAGCACTTGCCTTTTCTCATATACCCAACACACCAGATGGTCCTGTATCACCAATGCTATGATAGACTCCAGGTCAGCACTGTTCAATTCCTAAGCATTCCCATCAGTTTCTTCCTTGGTTTACCTTAGCCACATTCTAAAGGACACTGCTGATCACTCTGCTCTTTTTCTACTTCATCTTGTCATCTGGTGAGATCTTCTGGGAACTGAACTCAGTCCTGCAGTAGGCACCCTTACCTGCCGAATCTTATCTCTAGCTGGATGAGAATTTCCTTTAAAAATAATATTGCTTGGCATGGTGGCACACACCTTTAATTGCAGCACTCAAGAGGCTCAGGGAGGGGGATTTCATTGAGTTTGAGGTCAGCCTGGTCTATATAGCAAGTTCCAGGATAGCCAGGGCTACATTGACTCTGTGTGTGTGTGTGTGTGTGTGTGTGTGTGTGTGTGTGTGTGCGCGCGTGCGCGCACAAACATTCACATACATAAAATCAAAATTATAAATCTCATTTATCAAAGACAAACTTGTTAGTGACTGGTACCCAGGAAGATCAAAAAAGGGCAACAGATTCCCTGGTGTGTGCCATAAGGGTGTTGGGAACTGAACCTAGGTCTTTAATAAGAGCAGCCAATGTTCTTCACAGTCAAGTCATGTTTCTTAATTAGGGTTTCTATTGCTGAGAGAAATACCATGACCATGGCAACTCTTAAAGGCAAGGCCGCACCTTCTATAGTGCCACCCCTTATGAATCTATGGGGACCATTTTTATTCACACCACTATGAGCTATGTCTCCGCCCCAATGAGATCTTTCTAGTGCAGAAATAAGGTTGTATTACAGGGCGCTGGAGATATGGCTCAGCAACTAAGAGCATAGACTGTTCTTGCAGAGGACCTGACTTTGGGACTAATCATGTTGGATGTCCAACCTGCTTTTCATCTGTAATATCTACTTTTTCAAAGTATTCTCAGATTTAATCAATCACCAGGTGCCTTAGATGGGAACATGGACTCGCCTCAATACCAAAAGAAAAAAAAGAGGAAGTTAAAAACCAATGAAGAGGTTCTCTGTTGCTGTTAAGAAAAGGGTAGAAGGGAATTTTCATTGTTTGTTTGTATCATCTAAACCTTCCCTGCTTCTCTCTCCAAACACATTTCAAGGTTCTGAGTTCTCTGTTGGCTGCTGGCAGAACGAAGAAGAGTCTGTGTGCTAAACCTTCCCTCTGTACCAAAGGTCGTTGATTTTATACCTTGTAATCAAGTCAGATGCACATTTCTCAAATGGTCCTGCTTTTATGGCTGGTGAGTGCTGAGGATGTCTACATGCTTATAGGAGTTCTATAGCCAGGTTGGTACTTATCATGAATAGCCACATTAACTTATTTTATGACTGGAACTTTGAGACCTGATGATGGTGTTCCAGTGTGCACACGGCTCAGAGACCTACCTGTGTTCTCATAACCTCTTTGCCAAAGGATCCAGGATTTTTAGAGTCTCCTTCCTCTATATAAAAAGGAAACAGAGGGAGACTGGGGAATTTAGCCCATAAAGCACTTGTCTGAGGGATCAGAGTGCATGTAAAAAGCTGGATTTGGGCAGTCTGTGCCTGAAATGTCAGTACTGTGATACAAAAGATAGGAAGATCCATCCCTAAAGCTCACTGCCAGCCACCCCAGCTGAAGGACTGAGCTAATGGGTTTAGTGAGGGGAGTTTGAATGAAAATGGGCCCCATAGGCCCATAGGGAATGATATTTATTTATTTATTTATTTATTTATTTACATTTCAGATGTTATCCCCTTTTCCCATTCACCTCCCCATAAATCCCCTATCCCATCCCTCCTCCTCCTTTTTGCTTTTATACCATTTTAATTACATGCAAGTATTAAGGTCAGTTCTAGGTTGAGGAACTAGCAGTACAATAGATGCAAACAGTCAAGGAACAAGCAAGACAATAAACACAAATAGTTAAAGAACAAGCAAGGCAATAAAGTCCCATGATCAATCCCAAGATCACTATTTCTAAGGGCTTATTAGGATGGCTAAAATATCTGAGCCTACTTCCCTGTCCTAGCCCAAAGTCATTTTCATGCCTGAAGTCTACTTCTTTGTTCTAGCCTAAGATTTAAATTCCTGCCTGAAATTACTTCTTTGTTCTACCCTAATGTCAGATTCTTCCTGCCCATTTCCTTGTCCTTAGCCAATGTCAGATTCCTGCCAAGCAGCCCCAAAAGCTCTACACATCTCCCACTTTTTTATTTCATAAACAAGACTGAGCCTGTCTTAGGTTGTTCTGACAAGAATGCCTTCCTTACCAGCATGGAATATGCATTATCAAAAGCAATGCACTTCTGTCTTAGGTTGGTAAGGCTCTGTGTAGAATCTTACCCGTCCTTGGCTTGCCAGCCTGTTAAATTAATAACTCTTTCTAGGGGTCCATTTTCAGTTTCAAGTCATGTACTTTGGCTGCCAACTTGTTGATGTTGTTAAAGACAAGCTTTCACATGATGAGCAGGAATAAAAGTAGGGAATGGCACATTTAAGAGGTGTGGTCTGGTTGGAAGAAGCATATGTGTGATGGTGTGTATATGCTTGGCTCAGGGAGTGACACTATTAGGAGGTGTGGCCCTGTTGGAATAGGTGTGTCACTGTGCCTGTGGGCTAAAAGACCCTCATCCTAGCTGCCTGGAAACGAGTCTTCCACTAGCAGCCTTCAAATAAAGATGTAGAACTCTCAGCTCTGCCTGCACCACGCCTGTCTAGATGTTGCCATGCTCCCACCTTGATGATGACGGACTGAACCTCTGAACCTGGAAGCCAGCCCCAATTAAATATTGTTCTTTATAAGACTTGCCTTGGTCATGGAGTCTGTTCACAGCAGTAAAATCCTAAGACAGTATGGCATTCTCTTCCTGCTGCCTTCAATCAAGCTTTCAAACTCTCAGCTACCTCTACAGCACCATGGCTGCCTGCACACTACCATGCTTCCACCATGACCATAACAGATTAAATCTTTGAACTGTAAAACAGTCCCAGTTAAATGTTTTCCTTCATAAGAATTGCCATGGTCATGGTGTCTCTTCACATCAATAAAACCCTAACTAAGACAGTGAGAGACCCCCATCTCAAAAAATAGGGTAGGGAGCCATCAAAGAAGATACCCAACATTGGCCTCTGGCCTCCATACCCATGTGCATATATGTGTATGGCTCCTTCCCTCAAGTACATACACACAAACACATACACAAGGGAGTTAAGACACGGTTTGGGGAGGGTTGCTATGCCTTTCGTCACTGGAATACTTGCCTGACACAGTATGAGACATCAAGGACACTGATGTATGGAAGGTGGTGTGAACTGGAGGTCAGACTTATGTCACCTAAATTGGAGACACTATGTCACTCCTGTTGGATAGCAAGTTCATAAGGCATTGAGTAGTTTAGTTCTGTCAGCTGGAGTGGTTCCTGCTATGGTTCAGAAGTGGAAGCAGTTAATAAAAGAGGAAGGGCCTATATTGACTTCACAGAAGCCCTGCTCTATTCTTTCTCTCCTGTGGTTGGTGTTGTACCACTCACTTGACTGGTCTGATTAGGGCTCATCTGTGGTGGGAATGACTTATAGAGTTGGGTGGGCAGGAATTGCCATGAGAGTAAGAGAAAAGCAGAACAGCAGGCCTCTGGAACTGAAGGTAGTTTGGATGCATAGGAATCACCCTGTAAAGACCTTTGCTTCTCTTTGCCCTCTCCACCCACTTGTCAGTCTCCTCTGTAGCAACCTTTACCTTAGTAGTGCTCAAATGATGTCACTCCAAGTAAAATGTTGAAAACAATGGGCTCTCCTGCTGGGGGAAAATATTTGAAGCCCATGATACTCTGTTGCATAATATCTGTGTGCTCAGAGCTCTGGTCCTTCCTGGCAGAGGCAGGCATCCCTTTCAAGCTACAGTGAGTGGTAGGGGTGGGGATTGGGGGAAGGAGGATTGGTGAAGCAGGCCAGGAACCAGAGAAGCAGGGAGTGGCTAGGACTGTGGCAAATTGGAAACTGTGTGTCCTCTCCAAACAGTGAGAGAAAAGCATTGCAGAGCTGGTCATGTGGTCCTGCAGGCCTTCAGTAAGACTCATACCACTGTTCCAAGGTCCTTTGTGGCAGGCTGAGAATCTCTGTTTTTAACATGAAGTTTTCTGATTCGAGAAAATGGAACAGCATGAAGTTCAAATAACATGCACCTAACTAGTCCAGCTGCAGACGTGTGCTTTTACCTTTTCTCCTCATCTTCCCTTCCGCCTTCTGCTTCCTTGCTTTCTATTTCTTTCTCTACTTCTAGTCCTAAAAATGGAATGTGATTTACTCAATACATTTTGGGACAGAGTGTGCCAAAGGACAAATCTATGGCTTGACATGGCAAGTCAGGGTCCCACTCTTAGTCATAAGAGGGCTGCCTAGGAGTTACCCTTTTTCCTGAAGCCTGGTTTGGGCCAAGTTCCACTTCAAAGACTGGGCATGGCAAGCTCTACAAGGACATGCTTAATAAAGAACTAACAAGCATTTTTCTCCCTCGAGAGTGAATGTTTAAATAGCATGATCCGTGTTGAATGCTCCCAAACAGGACCCTGTTTCTTGGTAAGAAGAGACAGTGCTTACTGGACAGTTTTGTTTGTTTGCTTTTTAATTTGCAAAGTAACAAGCATGGAGACTGACATTTGAGAAGTCCTGATTTACATCAAAGTATGGCTTCAGGTTTGAAGAAGATTCTGTTTACAGCCCTAAATTGGATGTGGTAGTGTCAACCTGTAATCTCACAACTCCGGAGGTAGAGGAAGGGCAATCTGGAATCCAAGGTCATCCTGGACTAAGGGAGTTGGATGCCAGCCTGGACTTTTAGAGCCTTATCTCAACAAGCAAGCAAGCAAGCAAGCAAGCAAGCAAGCAAGCAAGCAAGCAAGCAATCAAACAAACAAATTAAATCAGCAAAACTTGAAGTTAGAGCCTCTTTAAAGTTTTCTCCTGAGGTTTGGATACTTTTCCCTGGCCCCTCTCTTTCTCCTTCACTAAGTTACTTCCGGGGGAGGGTACATCTTCCACAGGGAAGAACGACTCCTCTCATCCTTAGACAGGCTGAGTAATTAATTTCTCCCTTATAGCACAGGTATAAGCCTCGCTCATCCTAGGCAGTCAGCATGGAATGAATTTAGTCATAGATTTATTCCTAAAGTATATACCATGGACATACTATGAGCCTGGCACTGGTCTAGTAACTTGGACAAAATCAATCATTGCACAAAGGGAATGGTTTTTAGACAGCTCTATGTGTAAGTAGGTGGGAGGGGAGAGAGTAAATGTAGGAAAATTAATTTATGTAACATGTAATAATATCACAAGGTAATGGGGTGCTAAAGGGAAAAGGGGGTGTAGTGAAGGATGTTGGGAGGAAGGAATGAACTGCAAGTTTATTTTATTTTGAGACAGAATTTCCTTGCACAGCCTAGGCTGACTTGGAACTTCGGATTTTCTGGCTACTGCATTCAAGTGCTGTGTTTACCAGTAGACAGAATAAAGTAGATCTCCTTGAACAAAGAACTGTAGGGGAGGAGCCCTAGCAAGGGAAATGCCTGGGCTTAAGGCTATCCTTTCCCTACTGCAGGAATGACAGCAATGAAAGTCTTGTGAGTTCCTGTGAGCCTTTGTGTGCTTCCTCAGTGTGAATCCTTATTAATGACCCCAGCTACCTATAGTATTTACTCTCTTTTCAAGTGAGTAAACTGAGGCACAGCAACTCTTCAGGAATTGGATGATATCCTGAGGCTTGGAAGGAGGTGCTGTCTATACCCTGTCTTGTAGCTGGGAGCTTTTTGGCTTCCTATTCCTTTTTCTCCTCCTCTTTCTTTTGCTCCCTCCTTTTCTTTCTTTGGAGACAGGATCTCTCTCTGTCGCCTTGGCAGTCCTGAAACTTGAAATGTAGAGAGCAGGCTGACATTGAACTTGCAGCAATCTACTTCCCCTGAGTGCTGGACTTACAGGCCTGAGGCACCACGGTGGCAAGGCCAGCTTTCACTTCTTGATCACTGCATGGCTCCCCCAGGCTTTCTGAGCCCTGAGCTGGACTGTGCACCTTCCCCAGCTATAGAAGGGATTCTTAGGGTGAGATTTAAGGGTTTTCTGTAATCCTGGGTATTCTTTTGAGAGTCCTTTAGATTTCTCTAATATTCTTGGATAGGTGAGGGAATCAGAGGCTCACCTACCCCCCCATACCCACCACCTTAACATAAAAGTGTCATAGTGTTACACTGACAAAACCAAACTCAAATTATGCTTAGTTTTAACCAAAAAAGGGCAATATATCTTCCCCTTCATCAAATGTCACTGTGGTTTTAAAGTTTACCTATTGATATGAGCTCAACCACAGGGGTAAAATTAGGCAAGCAGGGAGTCCTGCAAACTGTTGCATTAAAAAAAAAAAAAAGGTGTTTTTTTTTTTTTTTTTTCGACTGGGACTCATATAACCTGGGATGAAATTGAACTCATTGTGTAGAGCATGATGCTGTGAACTCTTCTTCATCTTCCTGCCTCTACCTCCAAACTTCTACAGTGATTCTAAAACTTCCTAAGTCTGTGACCCTTTAATACAGATCCTCACGTTGTGCTGACTCCCCCAAAATATTTTGTTGCTACTTCTTAACTGTAATTCTGATACTGTTATGCATTGTGTATATATCTGATATACAAGATATCTAATATGTGACTCCCAAAGGGGTCTCCGCCCACAGGTTAAATACCGCTGTGCTGGGATCGTGATTGCTCCCACCAGCTCAAATTCTTAGCACCTACCAAGCAATAACAAATTTCTAAAATAATTTTACATTTTTTTTTTTGATTTTCGAATTGGTTGGTTTTCTGTGGTTTCAGTTCTGAAGATATGTCGAGTTCGGGGAAACCTTCGCTTGGAAACTGAACCCCAGATCCTTAAATTTGTTTTGCAAGGCTAAGGAAGAGACGCAAACAAGAGTGGAATCGGTTTGAGAACCTTTCCTTAAAAGGCATTCGCGCGTGCGCACCCCAAAGCAGCAACAAAAACTCTCTCAGCCTCAGAAATGTGCCGCAGAACTCCGGTCCCTTTTTATCTGGTCACAAGAACACCTCTGGACTCCTGGAGGAGTTTGTTATTGTGGGTTTAGCAGTGGGAGACCAACCTCATCTTGGCAAAGAGAAAGGTAGTGCAGAGTTTCCTTGATTTGCAGCATCCTCCCCTGCTTTTAGGACTGCGAGCTTGGATTTCCTGAAATTGTGAAGTGGATTTAAGCGCAGGGTCCCTTGTTGTTGAGAGGAGGCGTGGGATGAGGTGAAGTGAGGCGGGGGCGTTGGAGAGAAACAACAGCGATGTGCACGGACGAAAATGGGAGGAGGTGGAGGAGGAGAGAAGGGCCGTAGTTGGAAGGGGGAACAGTCACTAGCCTGACCTGAGAGCTATCCGAGAAAACCTGGCACACGCGACCGTACAGGCACAGTGGAGAGACCGGGGGCAGCGAGGAGAACCATCCGAACGTATTCTCTCTAGGAAAACTTTCCTGAACGCTGAAACTTTCTGAGCGCTCAGAGTCTGGGACGGAGCGAGCGGCGGGAGTGCGCGCTCGGCTCGGGTGACTCACGCCGGGGACCCCAAGGGGGTGAGTGGGGAAATCCCTGGAGGGCCTGGAGTCATCATTCTGCAACTCCGCAGGGTCGGAAAATAAGTCGCCTGGCGTGATCTGGGGGTGGGAGTGGGGGCACCGGGACAGCGAGACTGAGGGAAGACTCCGCGTGGTTAAGGAACCTCCGAATCGGATGCTGTAGGCGGGGAGTACTACCATGTAGACTACCATGAGGTGGGTAAGGGAAGGGGCAGGCCGACCTGAGCGTAGTGGGTCTGTGGGCGAGGAAGCTGTGAACGGTTGGGGGTGGGGGATCCTGCCGAGCGTGGGACTCATAGTAAGCTAGGAGGCAGAAAAAGAATGCATCTGTCCCATCCTCCCACGACTAGAGGGGCAGATCTACAGAGTCTTGGGTGCTCAGGGGCGTACTCAGCTGAGAAACCAACACTCTCAGCCATCCTCTTCTTTCTTGAGGAGGCGTGGAAGCCGAGGCAGTAGAGGGAGACCAGTTGGCTCGGTGCGCTGGGCCGGTCACTGTAGCTAGGGGACAGCCTGCGGGAGACCTAGCCCCTGGTGGCTAGAAGCTCGGGACAGCTCACTGCGACTCTGCGCCAGGCGCCTACCGTGTCCCCTTTCCGCTTCGACTTTCGCGCCCGCGGGGCGTTGGGCCGGGATTTCCTCTGGGCGCCTCGTGTGCGCACTGCGCGTTTTTGCGCGCAGGGGGCGCTGTGGGGCCCGCGGCTCACGACCAGCCTCAGTTCCCCAGGGCTGGTGCCCTGGACCAGGTGTGCTTACGAAGGGTCCTTCAGGAATAGATTTTGGGATGCTGCCCTCGTTGGCAGTAGTGGTTTCCCCGATTCCTACCCGCACCCTGCCGGGACCACTTGCCACTGCCGCCTCTTCCTCCCCAGTGCCAGAAGTCCGCGTTTTGCTAGTCAGCAGTAAAGTGGAGAGTATTTATAGACGCCACTGCAATCCTGCGGTGTGCAAGGTTTCAATTACTGCGCTGAGTCCGCGACCCACAAGACGAGATGCTTACGCGCGGCGGCTCAGCTACACGTCTGCTGCGGAGACCCTCGTGGAAAAATGTCTCTAGGCATCCCTTCTTGGGTGGAGTTTTGGAATTCTTGCCCATGCAAATTCAGATAAGGACTACAGCAGTCCTGGACAATCGCCTTCCATTCCCCCAACCCCACGCCTCTGCCAGCTTCCAGTATGGCATCAATCAGCCTTCAAGACTGCTCTTTTGACCATTCATTAGAAGTAACATTTTCCCCCCCACATACTTCAAAATGTCATTGCTAGTTCTGCTAAGATGCTTTGGTGGTAGAAGGTGCTGTTGCTGATAACATGAAGCTGCAAGTGAGTCAGGAGGGAAGTGATTTTAGCCACATTTTAAAATGAGTCCCTAATGAGATTCCTTACACACCTAACTAAGTTGATCTGCCAGGTGGAACTGGAGCAGAGGAGACCTCATTCCAGTACTGAGCTCCAGAGAGGACCATGGTACTGTGGAGAGTAGTTTTTGTAGCATGTTGCCTTCCGGAGATGAGAAGCAATGGTTGACCATGCTACAAAGTTTGTCTTCTGGCTCCTCCACCTCCACCCCTTGTTCTAGTGTTTTAACCACACTTCTAATAGCTGGACCTATAACTGTGTAAAAGAAAGCTGAAGTAGGAATAAGCCTGCTTACAGTAGGTCTAACCTGAGTCTAGCTTGCTTCTGAAGCATTCATTGAAGCTCATTTCTCTAGGATTTGGAGGGGCTTGGGCATGTATTTATTTCAGTGGGTGTGCTTTTAGCAATATCTTTAATGTTGAAACATTCAGAAAAACCTGCTTCCGAAAACAGGAGGAAATTGTAAACATCTCTTCACAGTTTATGTTGACACTCTGCCCTGAGACTGGTAACATTTCCTGATCCTCACCAAAATGTTGGTGGAGCACTACTGCGTGCTCACTGAATAACCGAGCACACTGAAGCTCAGACAATGTAAGTAGTCCGTTTTAGGCTACATGCATAGAGGATGGAGCTCAGGATAGATTGCAATCGATTGCCACTCTAGGTCTGGAGCTTGGAGATACCCTCCCTTTCTGTTGGCTTTCTCAGACATTCACCAGATAATCATATAGTTGATTATATTTGTGTGTGTTATGTCTGTATGCATATGTGTATTTTGGTGCATTGCGAGCCCGTGCATGCATGCGTGCGTGAGTGAGTGCGTGCGTGCTTGTGTGTGTGTGTGTGTATGATGTGTTGAGTCCAGAGGTCAACGTCATCGTCTTCCACAGTAGATTTTTAGTTTTGGAGTCAGGGGCCATTCACTGATTCTGCTAAGTGGCTGGCCAGCAAGTAGCTGGGATCTTCCTGTGCACACCTGCACCAGTGCTGGAATCCCAGCAGGTCTTCATGTGTAGCTTTTTACCTGAGACTTGGGAATCCAAACTCAGGTCGGTTGTTGTTTCCAAATGTATAGAGCAGCACAATTACTGAAAAAGCTCTTTATCTTGTCGTAGAGTACCATTGCAATGACTACCTGAACACCTTGTACTGATGGGCCTTACCTGATGTTCCAACTGCAGCTTACTCATTACCGTAGTGTATGTTCAACACTTAATCCACTCATCTAGAGGAGGTGCAACTCAGCATGACCCTTGTGATCCTTCCACTCTGGACACATTTCTCTGTCCTAGTGATATGAATGTGTGTTCCTGTGGCCTTGCTTTCATAATAGTCCTGTCCCAGGTAAAGCAAATGCACAGTCTTTTCTAAATTGCAGACGTTCTCTCTTTAGTCCTTTTTTTTTTTTTTTTTTCAGAACCCAGACCAGCATAGGATTGAACTAGCATGTGCGTCTCTGTGAATGCACACTTACAATGCCTGTCATAAAGGGCTTGGTCTGTGGAGATACCTGCCTCTGTGCAGATTGTAAACATGTTAGAAGCAATGCTTATAGATGATGCTCATTTACTAACACGGCAGAATAAATCAGTACCTCTGTGGCTGAAATTTGAAGGGAAGATATTTTGTGTATCTTGTCTAGGATGCAGGGCGCAGAATCTGGAAACAGTATTTACCTAGTAAGCAGAAGGCATTACTTTTATACGGGAAGATTCCACACTGGAGTAAAAAGGGGACAGGGGACATAGATGACTCAAGACAATGACAAGCTATCAGTGAATTATCAACTTGAGATAATTCACATTTTGGCGACTCCCAAGTTCTCGAGATGGTTCTAGTGGTTTACATGGGTGTTCCTGGGCCAGGAGTCAGTGTTCTAGCAGCATGGAGGCCCTACAAAGGGGAAAATGAAGGTCACAGGACTCAAAGGCCTGAGAGCACAGTTCCATGGAAGGAAAGGAATGTAGAGTGGATATAGAGAATGACTCTATATTGCTTTGGGAAGGTGTGGCCCTCAGTCACACAGCCAGCTGGAGAAGACTTGGCGAATGTAGTGGCTATTCCTGGTTGCCAACTTGACTATATCTAGAATGAACTACAATCCAGAATTGGAGGGCACATCTGTGATCCAGATCTTGAGGCTGGAAGACACAAGTTTCTGACCTGAATCTTGGCATGGAGATCTTGAGGCATAGTGGCTATGAAAAGCTTAGGCCCAGGCAAGGTAGTACATGCCTTTAATCACAGGAGACTAAGGCAAGGAGAGCTCTGAGTTCAAGGTCAGCCTGGGACAAAGCAAATCCCAGATCCAGGCAGTGGTGCTACACACTTTTAATCTGGGCCACACCTGCTAGAGGCTCACATAAGGACATTGGAAGAAGGAAGATTCACTCTTCTTCGCCTGCTTACACTTACTTGCCAGCACATCTGTTGGAATCTACTTCTACAGAAGACCAGCTGAAACAACTAGCCTTGTGGGACTGAGTAACTACTAGACTTTCCATTCACAGCTGCCCATTGTTGGGTTAGTTGGACTATAGACTGTTTAGTCATCACAATTAATTCCCTCAATATAGAGAGATATTCCATAATTTCTGTGACTCTAGAGAACCCTGACTAATACAGTGAACATGCTGATGTGGGTCTCAGGTGGGAGGGCAGTGGGAAGGTAAGCCCCCCACCTCCTGGGAGTGCCTTTAGTTATTCTGGGCCAGCTTATAGAACTGAGGGAGCCCTGGAGACCTACTTCCATTTTAATTGGACTTGGCCCTTTGAGGTAACAGTCAGTCAGTCTCTCTTTAAATATTCTTTTCTTATGCTTTGCCAGTTTATAGCCTTTGTAGATCAATGCCTGGATTTCATTTCGGAGAAAGAGAGGGAAAAAGCCCAGAGGTTAGTGATTACCAAATTGGATTAATGTCTGTCTAGCAGAGTTTAAAGAAATACTGCTTGGTCTCTAATTACCATTAACTAAGAATTTAAACACTCTATTAAATTGAAGCAGGCTTAGAAAAAACTGCAGTATTTTCAGCTGTGACATATTTTAGAATTTTAGACACTTTTATATAGTACATTTAAGTGCATAGACATATTCTCTATGTATGTATATCACTCCACTTAGTTTTTACATTTCCATAGTAGATCATGCATGACATCATTATAAACTGGCTTCCTTTAAAAAAGTCAGAAGTTCATGGCGAATTTCAGCTGCATGCCGAAGCTTCTGGAAAGCCCAGCTCACTGAGATACCTAAAGGGTGTTGGAGAGTGCTGAATTGTCCCGACTGATCTTCCTCTTTTGACTGTGGTCTATGGGAGGACTTGGTAAACACTAGCCCAACTGCTGCCCAGCATAATTATGTGTGCAATATACTCTGTGTGTAATTATGTGTTGCATGGAACTGCATATTTGCTCATGCTTCTGTCTGTGCCCTCATGCTTCTTCCTCGGTTCCCAGGTGTCCATAGCAGAATCTCACACATGTATCAGGCTCAGGTTGAGCCATACCTCCTGTTTCTCCCTCCTCTTCTTACTTTACAGAACTTTTCCCAACCTTGCTGGTACTTTTTGACACTGGCTGAGTTCTTGGTTTTGTGGAGGGAGTTGGGTTGCTTACATATGCAAGGGTTAAGGAAAGGACTGTGTTGGGCGTCTTTGTTCAGAGCATTGGGATATGTGTCAGTTTAAGCAGAGCCTGGAATAATAGCTGAATGTTTATTTCTGTCTCCTTGCTCAGAACCAGAATGCAATCCTACCTCTGGTTCTGAAATATGTCTGTATTAGCCAGCTCTGAGCTGCCTCAGACCCTGTCACAACCTGCTCCTGACCTCAGCAGCGTAACTCCTCAGGGTAAACCCTTTCATATTTGCTGTTGAGTGCTACAGAAATCCTTTGGAACTGACTCATCACCCTTTCCTGGATGTCTCCCGGAGACCAAGTAGACTTCTGCAGTCATTTAGAGAACTCTGAGGCATCAGGCCTCTGTCTCCCTGCTCCCCTCATGGAGCCCTGGGGTTATTTTCTTTGTGATATCTGCAGGCAAAATTAGTGGGTGGACTTGGTAACCCTGGTGTTTGAGAATATTAAAAAAAAAAAAAAAAACAAAAAAAAAAACTTCACCTACTAGAAAAACCCTCATGGCATGACCTTTTACACACACCACACACACACACACACACACACACACACCACACCTGCCAAAGGTCAGTCTTGATGCATAGTTGTTACCTTAGTTGTTACTGGTGTTGGGGAGACCACACAGGTTGGAGAACTGAGCTTGGGAATTTGATGGAGGCTCTGCCTTGAGAGAACTCTGACCAGGGACAAGTAACTTCTCAATTGTTCTGGACTTACCTTTCCTGTCTGCAAACCTGTTAAGCCAACCTATTACAGAGGGTCATCCAAGATGACCAAGGATGGAGTTCAAAGTATGCACAGATCTGATATGTGGTGCTCTTCCTGGGAAGATGTGAACAAATGCCTATTCACCCCACAGAGGGAACCAATGACAGAGTAAAGTAATGATATCTCCAAAGTTCAGCTTGGTGAACCAGTGAGTTTGTTAGGGTTACTTACTTCATGGAAGACTCAAAGACAGCTACATTCTCAAAAGCCTGCCCCAACACAGGAAACCTTGACGTTCTCTTCATGACAGTCAGGCAGCTTGACAGAGTGGGTAGTCTCTTATTCTTAGCAGTCTTTCTTGGTAATCTAAGTTTGTTGGAGTGGATGCTAATGACTTTCAGTAACTTACTAAGTCTTGGGAGTTGCTTTTTTTCTTGCATCTTAGCTCTCCTTGATGGGATGTTTTAATACATAAGAAGTTAATACATGGCGGGGTCACAAGAAAATCCTATGAAACTACAATCTGTGGATCTGGTGGGTCT
Source organism: Mastomys natalensis (assembly GCA_021653895.1). Lineage (NCBI taxonomy): Eukaryota > Metazoa > Chordata > Mammalia > Rodentia > Muridae > Mastomys > Mastomys natalensis. Next base: position 1,793,898 of record JAJTUV010000205.1, read on the forward strand.
TCATGGGACCCTGGACTGATGCCCTACTCTAGGATGTTGTCAGTCTTGTAGTACCTTAGAACGTAGTGTTTGTACCCAGACTCTGGGGTTTGAAGCAAGGTTTCTCCTCTGTGGCTCTACTGACATTTTGAGGTTCTTGTGGTGCTGCTGGATGTGAGTGGCTTCCATCCACTAGTTACCTATGGTGTCCTCTGCCATTCCCCCCACAGTGGTAACCATCCATAGGATCTCTGTCCATGCTGACAGCTACTTAGGGAAGCAGGCGGCTGTAAGTTTGGTTTAAAATGTTGCCCTAGTCCCATCTTACCAACACTGGATGTATACCCAAGACATCTGTCAGAAACCAGGACCACACCTCAACGCTCATGTATCAGATTTCCCAGGAGAGAGTCCAGGAATCTGTCTACTCTGTCACCCTTTATTCATAGTGCCATTCATAGTTTTAGTTAACTATAAGCAACCCTAGTATGAACACAGAAGTTGGGGAACTCAAAAAAATAAACAATTCATGTTTAAAATCACACCCCCCCCCATTCTGAGAAATATGAAGTCTTGCTGTTCCATCATGTGCTGCTTGGGTGAATTATGCCTTTGTCCAGCATGCACCTTGCATGCACTATCTGCTGGTTAGTGACTTAGAAAGTGTCAAAGGTATATCAGCTCCTCTGTTACAGTGTTCCAAGGCTGGTGCACAAGTAACTCTTATTTTACTTAATAATGCACGCTAACTACAAATCTTTAATACAGTATGTTATTGTTCTCTTTTTATCAGTCTCTTGGTTCACATTATATTGGTACACCTATCAACTATTATAGGTGTAAGTCAGTGTCTTGAGCTTGACAGAATCTAGAATCATCTGGGAGATGTGCATGCCTGTGAGGGATTTCCTTGATTGTATTCATTGAGATGGAGAGATCTCCCCACTATGGGTGGCACCATTCCCTTGCCAGGAACCTAAGCTATATAAACAGAGGAAGGGAGGTGATCAGTGGATTCATCACTCTCTGTTCCTGCCTGTCATGTATCTCTGTGGACACAATGTGGTCAGCTGCATCAAGCTCCTGCTGCCCTGACATCCCCATCATGATGGGTTATCCACTTACTTAGAATAAACAGTTTCTTCCATAAGTTGCTTTATCGCAGCGACAGGAAAAGAAGTTAAGACAATAGGTATGTGTGCCTAGAAAGAAACATGGAATATATAAGGTCCAACCCTCTTTGTTGTTTGAGGCATCCATTGGGATACTGAAATGTACCCCTTGTAGATAAGGCAGGCATCTATATTCTCTAAAAGGTGATGGAGATTGTATAGTTCTCTTCTGGATGATACAGATGTTAGGATTGAGTTAAGATGTTACAGCACTGGTATCAAAGGGATGTTGCTGATTTGGGTTGTTGGGAGGATAACCTGAAATGGGGTTTTAGGTACTCCTGTGCTGTGCAGATGTGAGCAGGTGTGCTAATGCTCCCAGCCTCTGGAGTTCTATTCTGTTGCTTCAATTGCTGTCTTGCTGAATTGGTTTTACTTAGTACTGTGTATTTTCTCTCAGGCCTAGCTCGGCACCCCACAGAGGATTTCTCTCCACTATCCCTTTAAACTGTTGTGAATTGGGTACACTTTTCTCTATACACTCAAAACACACTGGTCTCAGACTGCTGTTCTGTGGCCCAGACTTTTGCTTCAGATTTTTTTTTTTTGGCTTGCATAATGTTATAAAGAAAAAGATTTCCTTCCTTCCTTTCTTTCTTTTTGGTTTCTTTGTTTCTTTCTTTTCTTTGTCTCTTTTTTTAACTGTGAACATTGACACATGGTCTTTCCAGCTTTACTAGAAAGCTTGTGTGTAGTGATACACATTGTATCACACAGCATTCCAGAGGCAGGGCGGAGAAGAACATGAGTCCAGGGTCAGCCTAGACCACATATTGAGACCTTGTCTCACAAAAGCAATGAGAAAGGGGCTGGAGGGTATTCTTTATTTTGTTACAATCCTGTATGCCTCTTTAATCTTACCTGCATTCCTGACCTTGACCATTACTGAGTTTGCCTTTTGTATGTGTATGGGGGTCCTATCCTTTTCATTAATCCTGACCAATTATTGTCTTCTTTTATTTTCTTATTACTATGCTCCATATATGTGTTGTCTTTATAGCCATCAGAGTGGGTATAGGATGCAATATAATGTCATTCTGTCCTCATCTTACAGAGAAGGCATTGTCTGCTTTTTGCACTTTTAAAGCTCTTACCCATGAGTCAGGCAGTGGTGGTGAATGCTTTTAATCCCAGCAATTGGAAAGCAGAGGCAATTAGTTCTCTAAGTTCAAAGCCAGCCTGATCTACAAGCACAGTGAGTTCCAAGACAGCCAGGGCTATACAAAGAAACAAACAAAACAGCAACAAACCAAAAGCAACAAAGCTCTTACCTACAAAAGTTTGTTTTTCCTTTTCAAAGTCTTTCCCACTCCTAGTTCCCATGCTCCAGGGTCGTGGACATGAATGGGGGACCTGCAGTTTCCAGTTGACCTTCGATGGGTGGGTCATTTCTGAGTGCAATCTAACATTCTGCCTCTGGTTGTCTGATCTGACCATCTTCAGCCGTAACCTTGGTGGCCTGCTACAATGATAGCACTATTTTTAGATGTTTCCTAAGAGACCTGGGCTCACTGTGGATACTTTCTTTAGTTCTTCTTTATGGCCCAATGGCTTCCTCTGCTTAGGTCTTGGCATACACTGGAGGACTTTGGCTTTCGTGAAATGACTGCATTGAGACCACTCTGCTCCTTTGCCGAGGCTCTCCCTGACCTATTACCTGGGGGAGAAATCTGCGTTCTTCTCATTCTTTAAGGAAAAGCATTTTATCTCTGAGAGAGGACAGGCTTTTGAAGAAACAGCACATTTAACGAGGAGCATGCTTCCCAGCACTTCAAAGTGCCTTTGACTGCCAGGCAGTAGTAGTTGACTGCTCCTTCGCCCGTCAGTGTTTTATATATATTATGTGTCAGAAATGTAATTTGCTCCATAATGGTGTGTCTCTGCTACTGCCTGTGTCTAGACTTTCTGGCTTACCTTGGGATAGACACTGCAGGATCACTGTGGGTGACATTCACGGGCCACACCCAAACCATGTGCATTCCAAGAAACTTGATGTTTAAGTGGGGGTGTCAAGGTGAGCATAGAGAAGTGTGTTATTTCCCACAGTTTCACTTAACTTGCACCCAAAAAGGGGTTTTATTTGGTAATTATACAGTGGATTTCTGGTCCAAATAGTGACGTCATATAGATTAGTTTCATTTGTAGGTGAAACTAAATTACCAGTGTCCTGAGTCCAGTACACAGTTAGTGACCTCTCCTGAATTGAGGTCAACCCTTGAGCTTGTATTCTGTTTGCTCTGATGTAGAAGAGTGTCCATATTTCGATTTGTAGATTCTCTGTTTGGTTCCCAGGGAGTACTGAGAAAGTTGCACATCTTTCCCACTGGGCCGTTTCCATGTCGTTTGCAGGAGCCAGTGTCTGTCTTGCTCATGTGGTCCTGGTCTACAATGGCCCTGTGGATATTAATGCTTAGATTGATCCAGCCTGATCAGCAGTGAAGAAAACTTTCTGGCCCTTCTGAAGTCAGAAGGCTGCTCTTCCTGGGGACTTAGAAAACTCCTTGTAATCTCTCATTTAAACATTCCTATTAGGTACTTTCTGGGTACCAATGCTGTTGCTTGGTATTAGGTTACAGTGTTAAGACACTGGTGGAGCCTTTGCCTTAAAGGGTTGGTCAGACTCAGAAAAAACAATAGATACAAGGACTGCAGCTTGCCAAGTTCCAGTGCTCTGGAGAAGCAGGTCTCCTGTGAGAGTTGCCCCGGTGTGGTAGAAAATCTTGTGATGCTCACAGGTGGAAGTGAAGGGTGGTATTCAGCTTCTTGGCAGCCTTTTTAGCCAACACAGGCCTGTGTAAAGCAGAGGGCTTAGAAGCCCAGACTTTGGGGTCCTGTAGGATCTCTCTTTGGGACGCTTTTACTAGTTTTCTGCTTTTGGGCAAGTGACTCTGAGTACTTCAGTCTCCATCTACAACCTTGGAATTTTAAAAAAATCAATAATCTAATAAATGTATAGCCTCGTTGGATTTTGGTGAAAATTATTGATAATAACAACCGAACTTTAGTGATAGTTAATGTTACTCTAACCAATAGTAATAATAACAGTAAACCCGTCATGTTAGACATTTTATTTGATGAAACAATTCTACTCTTTTTTTTGTTTAAATTGCCATATCTTTCTTTCTTCTTTTTTTTTTTTTTTTTTTTTTTTTTTTTTTTTTGCTTGTTCGTTTGAGACAGGCTTTCTCTGTGTAGCCCTGGCTGTCCTGGAACTCACTCTGTAGACCAGGCTGGCCTTGAACTCAGAGATTCACCTGCCTCTGCCTCCCAACTGCTGGAATGAAAGGTGTACGCCACCACCACCAGACAACAGCCCCACTCTTAACAGTGGTAGTAGCCTTTTCCTGACCTGGTTTTCATCTGATGGGCCTGGGAGCATCCTTGGAGTGTGATTTGGTTTCTTGCATTGGCTTGAGGGGGTGGGACGGTTGCCTTGCTGTATGTTTCTGAGGAAGCTGGAGCACTGCAGGCTCACCCTGTTTCCTTTGTGTAGAACACAGAGGATGATGTGTTTCAGTGGACTATGAGATGATGGTGATCTCAGACAGAGGAATGGAATTAAGAGGTGAACTTTGATGAAGTGGTAGGTCGTTGCCAATCAGGACTGAGGTTGGTTGAAGGCTGGGCAGTGTTGGGGGTCAAGCTCTTGAGGGTTTTCTCAGACTGCCTGCTGTTGATACCTCTGAGTAGGATCAACAAGTAGGTGACCACACAGCTGACCAAGTAGAGGAAAATGTTGGCTAGTGGGAGGATTTTTTTTCAAACCCTAGTGAACTGATAAAGTCAACAAACAGACCATGAGAAATGACTTGTCCTGGTCTGAGAATGCTGGGGGCCATAGAGTATGAAGGGATAGAACAGAAACCTTTATGTTTGGTCTCTAACCAGCTGGGCAATTTTGAATTAGTAGTGAGCAGTTAGAAATCTTTTCTTAAAAAAAAAAAATCATACTTAAGAATATCTGATGTCTGAGGAGATGGATCAGTGCAAACATGAGGGTCCAAGTTCAAATCTTCAACAGTTACATTAAAAAGCCGGACTTGGTTGCCAATGTCTTTAACTCTGGCATTGTAGGAAGGAGACAGACAGATCCCAGGCTTAATAGCCAGCCACCTGGGATAGATAGCCAGAATGGCAAGTTTCCAGCTCAGTAAGAGATTCTGTCTTACAGGAAGAAGGTGGAGAGAGATAGAAGCAGACACCAGAGGTTGACTTCTTCCTCTGTTCTCTGCTTGCATGTGCATGCGTGTATATACACATAACCATCGAATATAACACACACACACACACACACACACACACACACACACACACACACAGAAGTGCGTGTGCATGCGCGCAATCCTGGGCCTTGGGAAAGAGCAGGTAAAACTGAGCTAATATCCTAATGTCAAGCTGGTTGGGTTGTGCAGTGACTACCTTCATTGATCTGGGTAGGTGCTGTTTAGTAAGACAAGTTGGTGGCCCAGAACTGTCCTGGCCAGAGCCTGTTGAGTCCTGTTGAGTCAGTGTGTGATGCATATTGCAAAAACAAACCAAAACAACAACAGTGTGGGGGTGGGGTGGAAGAAATGACTTCATCTTTCATTTCCCCTTCCATCAGGGTGTACTCCTGGCTCCCAGGTTCCTCCTCACAGCAGCCCTGCTATAGAATACCTGTACCTGTGAGTAAAATGGAGTGAGTGAGCACATGAACCAATGGACTGTAATGTTAGCCCTGCACCATCTTAATCAAAGCCCAGTTCTGGTCCTAACCACTTTCTGAGAACTGTCTTTGAACAAATTAGAAGAAAGATAACCTTTCTTCCTGGTTTGTCTTTTTCTGGGATGTAGGGACCACTGTTAATGCCTTTGTTTATTGGAATAAATAATCCCAATGATTCATGTTTCAAATTCAGAAAGCACGGAAAGGCATGCACTAAACAGACTTCACTGGTGCCCCTGTCAGTCAACCACGGCTCGGGGTTGGGGGGGGAGACCAGAAAGCTTGGTGTCTGTCCCCGGGTTCTAGAGTCCACTTATGCTCTACAGTAAAATATAACAAACCTCCAGGCTGTTTTATGGCAATGGGAGAATGATACACACACAGCTCTATGGTCAGTCTTCTTTCTTTCCAAACCTCCCTGGATAGCATCCATCACTACATAGCATGGATAGCATCCATCACTACATAGCATATGCAGTGGGTGGGGTACCATAGGTTCCTGAGAACATGGACCTTTAAAAATGTAACAATTTTGCATGTGTTCGAAAAGCTGATTGTGATAAGACCACAAAGGTGGTGAGGAGGAGACGCTTCAGCAATGATGAGAATTAGTCAACGGGTAAGGGGAGAAGAAGGCTTTCCTGACTAAAGGACGAATTGCAGGATTGAGCCTGGAGAACAGGGTGGGAGATATTTTATGCAAAGGGCCCAGCATGTGGGGATGCCCTGAGCAGTGGATAGATGGTGGTGGTGGAAATTACACAGGCCAGTGAGTTGGCATGCAGTGACTGGAGGCAGGCGTGTTACAGGTTAGCACAGAGTTTATAAAGTCTTAGAACCGTGAGGAGTCTTTGAGGTGACATGAATGGTGTGCATGCTGTGAACTCTTCTTGTTGGATTCTTGTCTCATCAAACTCCTAAGTGTGAGACCTTAGATAGATTTGTCACTGTGTAGCCCTACCGCTTTCTCGGTGTTTTGGGCATGGTAACTGAACCTGATTCCTGGTCACCCAGGGCAAGGACTTTCCTGGGCTTTGGGTTGCTACACAGTGCAAAATATGTGACATGTTTTGATTTGAGCACATGTAAGTAGAGGTGTCCTAGTTGGCGACCTGTTGCTGTGATAAAGACCATGACCAAAAGCAACATAAGAAGAAAAGGGCTTATTTCATCTTAGAGCTTACAGTCCATCATGAAGGGAAGTCAGAGAAGAGACCTGGAGGCAGGAACTAAAGGGGACCAAAGAGGATCACTGCTCACTTAGGGCTCACTCCTCCTGTATTGTTGTTTTTGTTTGTTTATATACCCTAAGACAATCTGCCTGAGGAGGGGGTGGCGCTACTCACGTGGGATGGGCCCTCCCAGTCAGTCTTCAGTCAAGAAAATGCCCTACAGATTTGCCTACAAGCCAGTCAGATGGGGGCGATTCCTCAATTACATTCCCTCTTCACAGAGGACACTAGCTTGTATCAAACTGACAAAATCCTGACCAGCACAACAGGTACTCTACAGGTCACTGCTTCTCAGTCTCCCTTTGAGAGGGAGATGCAGGCATGGCAAGGCCCATGTCTGCCAGGCCCCGGTCACTAGCTCAGCCATTCCCATCTCCTTACAAAGCAGCTCTGCTGCTGTAAGAGGATGGGTCAGCTGAGTAACCATGACTGTGAATGAGGGGCTGAGTCCTGGTGACTCTCTCTGCATTGCAGGGAGACACTGGCTCTTGTGTTCAGGATGCAAGGCAGGAGCTGCTGAGCTCTGGGGAGCATGTGAAATGGTCTGTTTCTGTCTTCCTGGGAACTGGATTCTCCTCTTGTTCCGGGAGGTTACATCAGACTGGGTGGCTCTGTCTTTGACTTTGTTATTTACACTCAAAGTGGCTTTTTCCTGGAAGCCTCCAGTCATTACCAGCTACACATTTCTTTATTTTAAGCTGCTGTGTCACAATTCTACTTCCTTTTTTCAGAGGTCAGGCTGGAGCCATAGTGGATTTCATTTTGCATGTTCATCTTCTTTTGCCTTTGTAGTGGTGGGCACATTCCGGATATCACTCCCTGCTATCCGGCCCTCCTCCCAGGCCCTGTCCTCATCCTTGGCTTCATGCTCCATCTCTCCATCCCCATCCCTATCTCCATTCCCATCCCTACCCTTGCCCTCATTCTTCAACCCCATCCTGGTCCCCAGCCCCATCCTCATCCCACCCATGTCTTTGAGACTCTCTCCATGCCATGCTTAGTCTCTGCCTCTGTGTGCCATCTACAACCTTTCCTTGTCCCCAAACCCTGTCATCTGTGGGAACAAAGAGGGACAACAAATTGTCTTCCAAGAATCCATCATGGGTCTTGGGTGACGAGCTTGCCAGAGAAACTATGTGGGGCACTTAGAGGCCGGCCAGTGATGCCTCCCAGTGGCTCTGTGACCCCACAGTGCTTTGTGGACCTAGCACCTCGGATGTCCAGAGAACTGAGATAGATCAGTCAACACCTAAACCTACCCATTTTAAGCACTGATAAATGACAATTTAGGTAACTTGGTCCTTCAGAAGAGAAATGTAGGGAAACACTAGACCTGCATTTCTGTAATGATGCTGATGGTGGTGGGGTGTGGAGGTGGTGGAGTGGTGGAGGTGGAGGTGGTGGTAGTGATATAGACTGGTGTGTTCGTCACTGGTCTTCACAACATCTCACCAAGGAAACTCTCCCTATTCCTGATTCTTGATACTGACACTGTAGTTTCGATAGTCCAGGGCTATGCATGCAGTAAGTATCAGACTCTAGTGTCTGCTGTAACAAGTTACCACAACCCTTGTGGCTTAAAACAACAGAAATTTATTTACCTATAGTTCTGGAGAGGTCAGGGTCCAGAATCAAGTTGTATTTGGGGGCCATATTCCTTTCAGAAGCTCTGGGACACTGCTGGTTTCTTTCCTCTTCCTGATTCTGGGAGGCTCCTGGCATCCTTGGCCTGTGGCGGGATCACTGAAGTCTTTGCCTCTGTCTTCCCATCTTCTGCTGTGCTGTCTGCCTTCTCTGCTCCTTCTTTGTCTTCTTCACCCCACCACTGGGCTGCATGGACTGCATGTAGAACCCACCAATCCTGGATAATCTCTTGCTCTTAAGAGCTTAACTTCATCATGGCTTCTGCTGTGTGAGGAATACTTAGGACTTCTGGGGATTAAGACCTAAAAATAAACCTATCATGGTGGGACATGCCTGTAACCCCAGGACTTGGGAGGTGGCTCATAAGTTCAAGGTCATGCTCAGCTATAATGTATACAAAGCCAAGCTGGGCTGTGTGAGATCTTGTCTAGAGGGTATCCTCACCTCAGTCATTCTTTGTGCCTACCTCTGAGTGACGAAGGAACCATGATGACAGCTCCTGTGATCCATAGCCCGGAGTGACATAGTCTCGTGGTGGCTTATCCTCTGGAGCCAGACATATCTCCCCTTAGCCCTTTCCTGTGTGCTATTTCTGAACTGATGTGTGGGTGGATGTTAGAGCCACAGAGTGACGCTGGCTAATAACCATCAGATCCAGCCATCAGAAATGCATCAAGGCCCCAAGACCTACAAATAAATTCATCCTTTGTAGTCCCAGAACCCTGGAGTCTTCCTAAATAAAATAAAATGTGAGATTTCCTAAGTGGTTGTTTCAGCTGCCATTCTAATAGTAAAGCAGACCAACACAAAATGAAGTGAGAGTACTGTAGGGCACTAGGAGGAAGAAAGAATTAAGTCATCCTTGTTAAAAATAAGTATGGCTAGTAAAAGTGAAGTGAGGGCTAGTGAATTGTCTGACAGGAAAATGCTTGCCACACAAGCGTAAAGACTTGAGTTTGCTCCTGAGAACCCAGGTAGATGTAGAAAAGCCAAGTGTGCTGGTGTGTGCTTGTAAGTCCAGTGTTGGGAAGGCAAGGACAGACAGATCCCTGGGTCTTACTGGCCAACCGAATGAACCAAGCTGAATGAACCAAGTCTGGCCAGTGAAAGGCTGGTCTCTTGGAATGAAAAGTGAGGTGGGATGCAAGCTGCTGAGAGAGAAAGGCATCAGGAGCTATGAACCCTGTGAGGCACAGGAATGGCGGTCTTGGCAAGATATGACCATGGGTTTCCACACCCATGGCATGAATATTTTAAGAGTAACAAACTGCTTTCTGATTACATTTCAGGTTTACCCCACAGGATCAAACACATGCCTAACATTATAAATCTGGGCAAAAGCCCATGGCTGGGGGAGCTGTTAGGCCTCAAGGGTGAACCTCTACCAGTTTTTACTGAGCGGATATAGTATTCAACTGCCTTCTAGAGACTTATCTTCAACTGTAGATTAGTGAATCTCATCCTCATCAGAGAAGCATTTTTGCACAGTGGATGGATTAATGCAGAAACCCACACTGGTCAATGTGTAGAGAATAGGTGTCTATGGATTAATTATCCACAGCTGCCTCACACTCCAGCAGCTGAGACCATGTTCATACAGACACAAAGTTAAATAAAATGAAAACCCACTCCTCAGTTGTACACACCACATATTAAGTGTTGAATGGCCATAAGGCTACGGACAACATCGTGGTAGCGTCAATATGTGTAGTATTCCTAGCTTTCAGGAAACTTGCCTCGATACTGCAGGCCTTGCCCCTTCTGTTGAAAACACTGTGAATGTTTTCTTTATGGTCCCATGGAAGCAAATACACCATTATCCAGAAGGTGTGAGCGTGGCTTTCCGAGGCCCCGCTGTTTTCCTCCAGCTGCTGGCAGTTCCCGGTCATATTGAAGTGTGTGCTTGTGTGCATACACACTTTTCAAGTGTGAATTACAGTGAGAACATTTTGAAATATTTAAGAAACAAGAGACAAAACCAATCACCTGGGCTGGTACATTATGGAGCCAGGCTTAAAGATAGAGTCTTTCTTGACCAACTCTGAATTACTTAAAGCCGTCCAGTCCTGGCTCAGTTCTTGTTAAGGGTGAGTCACCCTGACTCAGTTTGTTCATTAAAAGTGGACCCCCTGCTCTATCTGCTTCCCACGGTTGAGTGTGATATGTTTATTTTTATGTATATGTATTTACTTGTTTATAGAAAAGAGTCTACTGTAGCCCAGGCTGTCCTCGACCTCCCTGTGCACTACTGATCCTCCTGCCTCCACCTCTGGACTGCTGGGATTACAGACAGACACGATTGCATCAGCCTACGCAGTGCTAGTGCAGGCTGAGAGGGTACTCTTCTGACTGAGCTACATCCCCATCCCAGGGTTGGGTGAGATTTAGAAGCAGGGGATGTACAAATTTGGTAACGCCTCAAGTATCTAAAGCTGTGAGTTACCAAAGGCCTGAAGAGACAGAGTCCATTTCTGTGACATTGTCAGGGTCCTGGCTGGGGTCAGTGCATTGCAGGTGCTGAGGGACACCTCCAGCAACCGAGGGAAGCATCGCTGTCCTCCCACTGCTGTGCGGGCTGAACAATCTAGAAAGGGTGCAAGCAATGTTCTTTCATTGATTTGGTCAGTACGTGTCTCGCTCACCTCTTGTCAGGTACTGTTGTGAGTATGGCAAACACGGCTTCAGCAGGTTTTGCCAACTTCCTTCTGTTCACATTCCCTTTACCTTGCTAAACAGTTAGAGTATATCTATCTGTAAAACTAACCACCAAATTCATCCCCTTATTCGGATACTTCCTCCTCCTGAGGGTGACCACCAAGGCCCAACTACCAAAGTACTGACGTCCAGAAATCAAAAGCCCCCTTTTGGCTGCCCTAATTAACATGCTCGATTGAAACAAACCAAGTCATCCCAACACAGGGTGGCCCTTCTCCCTTTATAAACTGCCATTTATCTACAGATGTGGCCCACAGACATCTGTATCCTCTATCCAGAGGCAGTCCTTTGTCCCTCCGCTATAAATACATCTGCTTTGTGCTGAGAACTTGGTCTTGGTGTGTCCCAGGCTGTCCTGTTCAGTGAGTGCTTTACAAGTACTTACTCATCAAAGGATTCACTGTCGGTGTACACTTCCCTGGGGAGAAAAAAATCAAGCTTCAGAGGCCAAGTACCTTGTCCAAGTTCATATAGCGGATAAAGGTGGCTGTCTGACTGTCAGAGTCTGCATTCCCTTATGGTGTCCTTTCTCTTTCTCTGTGCCTCCTGTCCCAAACATGTGTGGCCATGGAGTTGATTTTCGTATCAACTGAGATTTTACTTATCTCAGGGGCATGAGATTTAGATTTTCATATGAAGGCTAGCGACTGATATTGCAAACTCAGTAGCTCTGATTCCAGGGCCCTGTCTCTCAGTTCAGTAGGAAAGTGGGACATGCTGAGGGACTGGGAAGGCCAACTGACCTTGTCACCTGTCAGTGACTTACCTCTAGCTAGCTGTGTGCCCTCAGGTTGGTTACCTAACTTCTCTAACTTAGATGGCATTTTGGGAGGGCCGAATAAGTCACCTTGGTGACAGTGCCCAGTGTCCAATTAGGCAGCTGCCTGTGTTTCATTCATGGTTAACTCTACCTTTGTCTTGAACAACAAGCTAAGGCTTGAGTGTTCAGTGGTGAGTGACTCTCACGGCCTCCTTGGAGCTGCAGAATGTCTCAAGTCTGACACTGGGGAATGGATTCTAGTTTGTGCTTGATCCTATGTTGGAGACTTTGGAAAAGTCTTTTTGCTCATTTGCTCCACATGTGTTAGTTCTAAATGGCTGTACTTTCAGGCCCCGTCTGTCCTGTCTTTTCCGATTTGTCATTTCTAGGTCAGGACAAGCCTATGCCTGAAGGGCCAGTGCCATAGCAGCTGTATGTAGGCTGTGCCAAGTAACCTTTCTTCAGGCTCTTGTCAGCAGGTCCCATAACGTCCTCCCACAGTCTCTATGCAGTTGCATGGCTCTGTGACAAGTAGGGTAGTATGGACCACATACTGTTTTCATCCTGTGTCATTTGAGAAGGGAAGAGTTTGGGGGCTGAAAAACTAGTCAAAAGGAGCTCCTTGCTGTATGTGACCCTTGAGTCAGGTGTGGCACTGTGATCATTGTCCTTTGGGCTGAAAATTACCCGTGTTTATAATGGAGCAGGCCATGTTCCTGAAGCTGTCCCGTGTGACAGAGGGTGCTTTGGGTGTGTGTGAGATGCTCAGATAGCTTGACATGGGATCCTGGTAGCTGTAGTGGAGGCATGGAGGGGCAGGAGCCTCCTTTTATCCTCTGGAATCTCAGCCCCTAGGAGAAGTTAGGCATGCGTGCCCTGACAATGTGGCTTCTGAAGTTTTCTGCTTCCCTGAGCTAGTGCCCCTGAGTGGGTGGTAGCTTCACTGCCTCCGGTTAAGGTCCACACAAAGTGAGTTAATATCCGGTAATTACACAGTGAGCTACACTTCACAGGCCTTTCAAAGCTGGGCCCAGGGATGCATCCTGTCTAAATAGACCTTTCCTGACAAGTGAAACCTCCTCCAGCCGGTGTCGGGATTCTGAGGGATGCATGATTTTATTTTGCCTTTCCCTCATCACTGGCATGCACAGATCTTTCCAGATTCTGAGGTGTTTGGGAATCTGTTGTAACCTTCTCCGGAACATAACAGACTTCTGTAGCATTTACGGATCAATTCTGATAACTGTTGGTTTGCTCAGTGCACAGGGTTCCCAGGCAGACTCTTCAAGAAAATGATGCAGGAGTCTGCTTCTACTCCCTTTACAAAGTTACAGAAGGGAACTTGCCATCCTTCTTCTGAGGGTTGGTCTGAGGACTCCAGTGTACATAGGCCCATTGCCAACACTTAGCCACCAGTGCCTCTCCATGCCTCCCTGTCAAGGTGCATTGTCACTGTCATGGTGCTGGCTGTGGTGTCCCTCCCCTGTCCATCAAATGCTGAGGGACTTTTCTTGTCAACCTGCAGGCTGACTCTCGAGGGTAGAATCTTCTTCCTTTTCTTTCCTCTTGGTCTCTTGTCTGATTTATCTGAGTTAACTTGGCCTGAAGTAGCAGAAAAACAAAAACAAACAACCACGCTCTCAGACAAATCCACCAAACCATTTCAGGGGAAAGCGCCTTTGGCTGTTTTCTGTTTCTTGTAGTTCTTCTAGAACCTAATGGTTGGTCCAAACGTGCTGAGAGAAGAACACGTGAGGGAGCTAGCTGTCTTGAGGCCCAGCAGCTCTGCTAAGCATGTCAGCTGATCTCATTTCATCCTTTCCCAGTCCTGTGAAGTTGGTACTTTAGCACCTGAGAACATTATACAGTGTGTGTCTGAAGTCACATAACTTGGAAGGAGCCAAGTTAATTCTTGAAACCCAGAACCAAAGTTCATTGCCAAGCCATTGGCACCCACCAGAAGCTATAAAGCACCTCGTGATTTGCCACAAGGAGTGATGTGGTGTGTGTGTGTGTGTGTGTGTGTGCGCGTGTTGCTGGAACTAGACATTGGACCTAAAGAGTTAAGGCATGCATACATGCCAAGGGCTCTACTACTGAGTTACAGCCCAGCCCTCCTTTCACTTAAAAAAAGGTTTACTTAGTGTGTGTGTGTGTGTGTGTGTGGTGTGTGGCACGCACACATGTGTGCACAGTATTGCACTTGTGTAAGACAGAGGACCATGTTGGAAGTTGGTTTTCCTTTTATCTCTCATAGGATTGACCTCTGGGTTGTCATGCTTGGTGGCAGGCACTTATACCTGCTGGGTCATCTTGTGAACAGTTTTTATAATTGTTTTCTTTTGATTTGGGGGGATCTAATTAAGTTTTCCAGGTTGGCCTTGAACTCACAGTGATATGTATCCTAAGAAGCCTTTGATTTTAGATTTCTCCTGCTTTAGCCTTCTAGTAGCTGAGATTATCGGCCTATACCTAGTCCTTCTCAGCAGAAAATTATTGGACCCAACCTTGCAAATCAGTTTGACTTAGAAGTTCATAGAGCAAAATGAATATAATTTGGTAAAAGAGAGCAAAATTAGGTCAGAAACCTGGGAAAGGGAGAAATAAGCAGAGGAAGCCTGGGGCAGAGATGGGACAGATGTGCGCCACGTGTGGCAGTCCTTATCTGGCCCCCATATCCATCCCCCAGTTAGCAAGTGCTTCAGATAGGCTCAATAAGTGTAGTTTGAATAGCAGTTCTGTAACTAGCAGTATCTTACCATAGGATGCGTCTCTGGAACAGGTCTGGGCTGTGACACGTTATATTGAAGTGCTGACACGTTAATATGTTAATCTGATGAACAAATATGCTAGAAGAAATGAAAACTATAGGAGGAAGAATTGAATGGGAATGGACTAGGGGTAGAAGGTCTTATACCACTGAAAGGGCCTTGACCTGAGGTATTCAGGGCAAGGTCTTTATCAAGGAAGGAGCTTTACCTTCTGAGGTATTCACTAAGCCAGCTTTGTTAGCTTGGTACAACCTCAAGACCTAGGTACTGCCTACCATACAACAACCGGTCCAGCCAACACATACAGACACACACACAGACACACAACACACAGACAGCAACAGACACACACACACACAACAGGAGGACACACACAGATGATGGAATCGCCAGGAGGCTCATGGATGGACTTCAGCGTTAATTGGGTCTTTAGCTAGTAGTCCTCCGCATCATTTTTGGATCATTTTAGCTAGAGGTTTCTAGCACGGATCCTTTTTCAGTGTTTGCAGGTATCTATAAGAAGCCAGCGTCCATTTCAGGCTTGCTGGGTGGTAGAAGCTTCTGGCCCAGCACAGTGAGAACCTTCCTGTGTGGCCGAGCTTGGTCCTCAAGCCAAGTTCCAATCCTCTCGGCTTAGACCCTTAGCGGCGCCTGCCCGCTTCCTGCCCATTGAGTTCCACTAAGTCGAGCTCTCCTCGTCGGCCTAGCACGATTTATGAGCTCCCCGGTGTTTAGCGAGCTGCCGCTTCAGGCTGCCCGTCAGGCTCTGCAGCTAAGTTCCAACTCTGCCTGGAACAGGTAAGGGCTTGTGGGACCAATACCACCAGGGAGGGGTTTGGGGTGATCTGGGGGTGGGCTGAGTATCTGGCCTCTGAGAGCTTTACTTACGACATCTGATCATGGTACCAAAGATGAGTGGGGCAAGTACCCCTGTTTTCATACCATGAAAGTAGCTCATTGTGAGTTCTGGCCTGTCAGAGTCAGTTTTACTAGCCTGGGATCATTGGGTTAGAATTTACAGTTACTGTTCATGCCTCTAACCCTACACTGGGTGAGTATCTAAGGGTGTAAAGTCTTTCCAGTGACCTCGTATCACCTGTTTCCCTTTAGGAAGCTTAGGTATGTTTCTGTGCAAAGCTAAACGAGTGGCGTACGCTTCCGTCTCCTTCACCTGAGCCGCTGGTGCGTGGGGGAGGAGGTGCAGCTTTGGAAGCTGTCTACCGGAGTTTGTGAACCAAGCCCGGAACAGATCAGCAAATCAGTACGGCCTTATAAGTTGGTGGGCTATTGGTTTTCAAATCTGTGTTGGACTCTGGATAAATGAAGGCGTTTCTAAACTTCCTGCGTGCCTGGTCATCAGGCACACTCAGCTGATACAGCTCAGGAGGGCTGCCTGGAATGTTCTGGCATTCCGAGGATCATCATCCTTTGTGAAATTCCTCAGCACAGACAATATTATAATAAACTCTCTGCTGATGCTTCCGGCCTTGCTCCTTCAGAATGTGGAGTTGAGCCCTGACTGTGGCCCTTTAAGAGATGGAACTCTATGCCAGTGTATGTCCTTCTCTGGGGTGAAATAAAGGGACAAGACAGGACCACAGAAAATTCTATTAGCAAGGGAGTTATCATTTCTATCTGAGATGGTGACTTCCCAGTTGTAAGAACCCAGGCAGGGTCAGCTCCTGCTGGCAATAAATGCTTTTTGGATGCTTGCCCTGAACCAGTGATGGCAGTTCTCAGAGAACTGATCCATTGCCCCCCTCCATGTGAGCAAGGGGAAGAAGAAGCCCTGGATGACCTCCAAGAGGCCTAGAACTACCTTTGAATTCTTTTGCCTCACCCTTCTCAATACTTTGTACTTCTGGAATAGTAAGAAGGAGAGAAGATAGCCGTGTATGCCCTAGGCTTCCTAGCTCTTCTGTGACCTTCCCTGTGGGCTGTTTGAAAATATGGCCCCTGGAGGCAGATCACCTAACTGGGATGTGTTTCCTTCTCTCGGCAGTGTGCAGACGGCTGTGATCAACGTTTTCAAAGGGGCGGCTTGCAGAGTAATGAGCTGTATGCACTGAACGAAAGCATCAGGTACTGGCTGGCCAAAACCAGTGCTGTTTTCCCATTAGGGGACTTAGGGTCCTCCCCACCTCCCATCCCCACAGCCCTGCTTGGTCCTTCGCTCCTCTGTTGTTAAATTGCTCTTGTGGTCACTATTGCTCTGAGACCTTCAGCAGCTAGACTTCCCCTTCTGATATGTTGCCTATGTCCATGTATATAATGTGCTTGTGCTGGTGGTGCAAGTTGATGGGTGGGTGCTGGTACAAGTTCAGGAAACACTTATTGAGCTCTGTCTAAGCATTAAGCATTGCATTAGGTAATATGATTTAGTGTTTGGAGCCAGATTACTTGAGACTTACTGTTATTAATAAGAGACTTAGTAACAAATATTTGAGTATCTCGTTGCTAGCCAAGTGCTGGAGCAGACATGTGTGAACCTTACATTCCTGGGTTGTTGTTGTTGTCTGTTTGTATGTTTATTTTGAGACAAGCCCACAATGACCTTGAATTTACTGTGTAACTGAGTAATGGCCTTGATTCCTGATCCTCCTGTCTCCACCTCTGGAATGTTGGGATTACAAGTGTGGGCTATCATCCTTGGTTTATAAGAAGCTGGGGATAAAGGCCAGGGCCTCTTGCATAGTGGACAAACATTCTGTCAACTGAGCCACATGCCCAGATCTCTCTCATGGAATGTATAGTCAGATGAGAAGATGCTCATTAGTCATCCAATATGACATAGTTGCTATGATAAAGTGTGGTAATGTGATTTGGTTTTGCCAAGAAGTCAGGGGACAGGAGAGGTGATACTTATGCTATGATCTGAGGGTCAACAGGGATTCGTTGGGGGGAGGGGGCTTCAGGTGGGAGAGTCAGCAAATGCACAGGTATGTATGCTTGCAATAAGCAAGAAACTGAAAGAAACCTAAAGACAGAGGATGCAGGAGGGGAAGGGAGTGGTAGTACAGTTGGATTTGTGTCTTGGTGAAATGACAGCCCCAGGCTCAGCTAGGGTTAGGAGGTTGAATTAGCTAGCCTTTTAATTCCTCTCTGGGTATGTTAAATACAGAATATCTAGGCTAAAGACCAGCCCTGCAGTGGGTAGAACAACAAACAAGGCCATTGTTCAGGCCTTGTTTATGTTGAATTAAGGTCTGTGTTAAGGTCAGCTGGGTGTTTAAGAGCTCTGTTTTCATGAAAACCTGCACAGCACATAAGCAAACAGCTGTGTTACATTTCTCCTATGCACTTGAATTTCATGTCACAATTACATAAATGTGGAAAGAGACAAAAGAGACCATCTAACTCAAAGCCTCATTTTACAGGGAAGGAAAGTGAGGTTCCAAGAAGGTATGTGTCAGGGGCAGAGCCGGGTTATCAGCCACAGACTAGCAAGAAAGAACCCAGCTTATTCCGAGCACAGAATTCCCAGCCTTTTCCTGAGTTTCCTTAGTCCCCAGTGGAAGTATAAATAAATAAGCCAGTGGATCAGGAATGTGCTAATTGTTTCTCACCTCAGGAGACAGATCCTGATATTGTACTTCAAAGATCTTTGTGGGCAGCTAGGAAGGTGGGAGCCAACCCAGATGTCACCTGCCCTGAAGCTCAGGGAAGCAAGAAGGCACTGTGTGCCAAGGGGTTTTCTGAATGGGGAGGCTGGCCCCAACATGGAGCCATGCTCCTGCGGTTAAGATTTTTATTTAAAACTTCTTCCCTAGCTCTCCTGGAACTCACTCTGTAGACCAAGCTGGCATCTAACCCACAGAGATCTTCCTGCCTCTGCGTCTTGAATAGTGGAATTAAAGGATTGAGCCACAGTGCCCAGCTCTTTTACATTTAAAAAAGTTTTTAAATTATCTTTTTTTTTTTTAAATTGGTGTATCTGACTTTTAAAAGTTGGCTTTAAAAGAAATGTAAATTTCTCCAAGCTTTTGGGGCAGACCAAACAAGACACTCTGGTTCCAAGTCTGGCCAAGAAGGCACACTAAAGAATGACATTTCTGTTGAGACAATGCATTGTGTCCTAGACAACTTGAAGCACCCCTGTGTACGCATATGACTGTCTCTTTATTATGTAGTTTACATAGAAGAAAATCATGCATGTGAGAAAACACATGACCTGCCCATGGTTGCACAACTTTACAGTTGGATCCAGATTTGAACTCCTTTCTGAACATCTGCATCTGAAAATCCACACTAGTTCCCTTGGGTTGCTGTAATAAGTACCACAGACAGAGTGGTGTTAACAATAGAAATTTATTTCTTTATGTTCTGGAGTCCTGAAGTTCAAGGTGCTGACCAGCTTGGTTTCTAGTGATGGCTAGCTTGGGGTCACCACCTCACCATGAGCTCACATGACCTCTTTGTATGTTCAAAGGTAGAAGCCAGTTTTCTGGGGTCCCTTAGAAGGACACCAATCTATCTTGAGGACTGTACCCTTAAAAACCATCTAGAGCTGAGCATCTCCCAAAGGCCCGATCACACCATCATGTTGAGCGTCAGGCCTTAGACATAGGAATTAAGGGATGGTGGACAGTTCAGCACGCAGCCAAACCTTGCCCTGTATCATGGTGTGGTAACTGGGAGAAGTCTCTTATTGGGAGAACTTATGTTCTCAGCTTTTTTCTGCTATTGTTTTTGTTCCCCCCATAGAGGTCCTTGGTGAGCTCATCACTTATTGCGTTCCCTCTCACCCCCCTGAGAAATAGCACCCCTATAGATATTCTGTATAGTTTAGGGGTACCAGTGAAGGTTCTCTGTCTTTAGCCTGTTGGGAATTACAATGGTTGTGGTTTGGAACAACAGCCCAGGTGTGACTTGAGCCTTGAGTAAGCTGGAGCTTTTAGAAAGCGGAGCTTGGCTTCTGTTTGCCTCTGGTACTTTTGCTTTTTGGCTTCTTTAACCTAGTGGCTGGAGTGGAGACAGGGTTCCCTTACACAGAGGCATAGAGTACATCTGGGAATGAAAGCATGTCCCAGGCAGATGTGTGACCGGGTGTCTTAGTTACTATGCTGTTGCTGTGAACAGACACCACGATCAAGACAGTGCTTATAAAGAAATGCATCTGGGTGGGGGAAGCGTTGCTTAAAAATTCAGAGGGTTACTCCATGAGCATCACGGGAAGCAGACAGGCCCAGCACTGGAGCAGTAGCCTATAGCTTTGCATCCCGATTCACAAGTAACAGGTGGAGAGACACTGGCCTGGAGTGAGCTTTGGAAACTTCAAAGCCTACCACTAGTTACATACCTCCCACAAGGCCACACCTCCTAACCCTTCCAAACAGTTCCACTGACTGGGGACCAAATATTCAAACATATAAACCTATGGAGTTCATTTTCATTCAAAAGACCACACCCGGACATCTCAAATTGCATAAAGCAAGCCAGCCAACATGCTTCCACATCTGTAAGTGTATGTAGAGACACACAGCTGCCCAGTGACCTCAGTACTGATGTGGAAGTGCCACTCTGCTCACATTCTCAGGGACGGGGGCTTTGACTCTCCTTTTTCTTCTCCTAAGTTCTGTTTGCAGGACAGATCAGTACTTTTAACAGGGTGGAGGGCATAAAGGTGGACAACACAGGAATGTTGAAGGCTGAGTTGTCCCCAGGCTCACTGTTCAGTTAATTCTATCAGCCCTACTATGTGGTTTATCAGTTCTAGGCTCAATAGAATGCTTCAGTGTAAGAGAGCCAGACACCACTGGATTCAGAGTCTGGGGAATCCAGACTAGTTAAGCTCTATGAACTTGGGGAAGTTGCTTAATTTTTCTGTCTGTTTTTCCTTTCATTCAGTGAGGGTGATAATAGCACCAGCCTCATGGCAGTTGGGAAGGCTGTAATCTTGCTTAAGTGTCCTTAGCACAAAGTCTGATACAAAAGAAATGTTCAATGAATGTTAGGCTTTCTCTATGCTCTTATGTTGGGTGCTCAGGAATAACGGGGGATAAATGCTATGAACGAGCCCACAGGCTCGAGTGATGAATTGTCCTGGGGACAGAACCAGCATGCCGATCTCCCTAGTGTTTTGGATGCGGTAACCTCACTTTGAACTCGAGCTGGATGGGCTGCTCAAAGAGTGTGCTTGGAATTGAAGTTTGGGTGAGGCTGAGTTCTTATAAGGACAGCCAGCTATTTCTTCTTTCTGTGGAGACCAAGTCTAAGAGGAAATGACTCTTGGTTCTCCATTCTATTCAGCCAAGCAGTAAAAAACTTGATAATCTCCCAAGTCACCAAGTCCTTAATCCTCTTCCTTCGGTCTGCTTTTTCCCCTATACCTTCCTGTCTTCCCCGCCCCTCCCCCCTCTTGTGTGTGTGTATGTATGTAGTGTGTGTGTGTGTCTGTCTGTCTGTCTGTACTTGCGGTGTGGGCACAGGTTGAAGTCAAGTGTCTTCCTTGACTGTTTTTCATCTTATTAATTTTATTTATTCCTGTTCTCCTTGGGTACCTACATGCATGTGGTCTATCACAGATAGACATAGACACACAGATGAACACACAGAGAGACACACAGATACACATATAAACACACACACACACACACACACACACACACACGTTACGGTTTTCACCTTGGTTTTTTTTTTTGGAACACTGAACCCAGGACATATCTATTTGACTAAGCTGACTACCAATGAGATCCAGGAAACTGCCCCGATCCCAGTGCTGGCATTGCAGACCCAATCCACCATGCTCAGCTCTTTCGTGGGTCTTGGGTTTTGAACTCAGGTTCTCGTGAGTGTGTATGTTGCTGACAGCTCTCACGGCCTTCTTTCTATCAGTTTAGTGAGGATGCACCTGGGAGAGATCGATGTTTGAAAGTAGGAGCCAGTGTGCAGGATGGCTAGAAAGCAGGCACCTTGTGTAACTGGATCTTATAATTCAGTCATTGCAAATGTTAGCCCTTTCTTTTAAAATGTGTCATTGAAGAAAACACTGTCTTTGCAGATAGTCTTTGAAGTTGTACAGGAAGAACTTTGCTCCAAGTGTGGCCAAATTCTAAAACATAATATTGAATTTAGAGACAAGTATTTCCAGACCTTAGAAATAGGTCCATCCAAAACAGAGTGGCCGGTTTTCCTCCAAATGAAAGTCAAGGCACCTGTTTTGTCAATATGAAAACCATAAATCAGAATATTTTCTACTTGCAACTGCCTTAGGAAGCAGAACATGACTCGATATCCCAAAGGCAAGGAGATGCGCTTTCTGAATAGAATTATTCTGGCCAGATTGCCAGTCCTCACTGTCCATAGTGCTGGCTCTACCTGCACACCTTCCTGTCTGAATTCTCCGAAGCTTGGATGTGGTGTTTTAATACTCCAGCTTCACCGCTGACAGGAGTAGCTGAGTCTTGATGTGGATCACATTCTTCCTTAGGAAACTACACTCTTATATGGCCAGCAAGAGCTGGAACAGTGAGAAAACAAAGATTACCGTTTACTGGTTCTCATGAGAACCTGGGTTGGGGTGCATAGACGGAGGGGCTATTGGTGCTGTTATTCACTTATGGAATATTTGCGGTGGGCTCTGCGTGGTTCTTAACATGCTCCTGAGTAGCCATTGAGATGAATGGATCTCAACTTGTATTAGAGAAGAACTGGGCAGGAAGCATTGTCTGATGTTTTGCGTGGGTGGCAGCAATAGCACATCATTGGACTGGGGACGGGATTGATTCCTAAACTGAAATCTGATGGGTGAGCAGTTGGCAATCAGGTACACAGGGCAGCAAGGACATAACTGCCTGTCCGTTTCTCACTCCATATCCTCAGCTCCCAGGGAGGACTTTTTCTCTGCAAAAATAAGCATTTAGAGGTAAGACTTTTGGAAGCTGGAGACGAATTATCTACAGCTGGCCTGAGGCAGGAGATGTGCATTCCTCCTCTCTCCAATCACACACTTCTGTTTGGGGGAGGAAGGTAATGACATAAAGGGAGCCCCAGAGATGTTTAAGGAGAAGAGGCTCTGGTGACTGTTGATCTCTGGCTAGTCTGAGCTGAGACTGCCATCTAAGGATTCCAATGCACAAATCCCAGAGGTCAATCCACCTTAGATGTTCCCATCTGTCTGAGCTTGCTGATTGTAGTGGGGAATGCAGCTGGGAAACACAGGGGGCGAGAAGAGGCAATGACTGTAGCAAGTACCTGTTGAGCAGAATGTGCCAGACACTTCTGAGGCTATGTGTGGGCTTGCCCTTGTACAAGTGTCAAGCCCAGAAGTTGGATGCTGTCTCCCTGTTGTATGAATGAGAGTACAGGTTGACAGAGGTGGACTAGCTCACTGGGGTCATCTCTGCAAGAAGTGCTGGGACTTTAAACCCAGTCTGCCATGTTGTCAGAAGACACTAGAGTCCGTAGTGCTGGCACAGGCCACATTCTGGATGGATGCCCTGAGTATGGCCTCACTAACAGATCTTGAATTAAGTGTGGTTGATAGGATGATGTCTTTAAAAATAAAACATCATTTGGGTAGAGCTATGTTTCCCTCCCTTCCCCTCCCCTTCCTTCCCCTCTCCTCCCCTCCCCTCCCCTTCCTCTCCCCTTCCCTCTCCTTCCCTCCCTCTCCTTTCTTTTCTCTTCTCTTCTTTATTTTTGAGACATGTCTCATTGTGTAGCCCCAACTAACCTGGAACTCACATTGTAGACCAGGCTTGCTTAGACTATCAGATCGTCCTGGTTCTGCCTCTCAAGTTCTTTATGACTGATTAATGACAAATATACCACCAGGCCAGGCCCTTGAGGTTGGTCTTTTGAGCTCATCTGGTTCTGCTTGATCTTCACCTTGTGCTGCAGTTGAGAAACTTGTCCTTGGGGACAGGAAAGTCCTTAACAAGAAGTGGCAATTGGAGACCAGTGTGGCTGGCCCATGAGTTGGTCTAAATATTGTTTAGAAATCTACCCTTCTTCCCTAAAATTCAAGGTTTCTAGACTGTCTGGAAAGTTCCAGTCTGGCAATAAGATCCACAGCCCAGGCTTAGATCAGTCAGAGGTCCTGAGATTTGCTTGCTGGTTTTAGAGGAATTTCCCGCTCCCCTTGTTCCCAGCAGTCATATTCTCTCCCTCCTCAGCTAGTCTTCTTCGTTTGTAGACATAGTGTATTGCCTTCATTTGAGTTCTCTGTGCCTTAGTCTCCAATGGGCAGAAGAGGGTAACATGAAAGATTCCCACATGAGAGGTGATTGGAGTATTGAGTGTGTGCAAGCTGCCCCACACAGCATGTACCTCACAGTTAGGAACTTAACTTATGCCTATTATTGGGTGTCTTCCTTTTCTTGAGTGCTCCCACTGACAGGTATTGGGGTGCAGACAGGTATGGGGAAGTGGTAGTGAGGTGCTCCATCCAGGAACACTGACTCCAGTGCATCCCAGTGGAATAGGCCAGAGGACTTTGAAAGGCGAGCTTTTGTATGCTACTACTTAAAAGGCTGTTGCCTCCTACAGGTCTTTTAGTTGCTAGGTAGGATCTTCAGAGGAAGAACAGCCAGGTTGGCTGAGCACAGTGTTGACATCTGGCTTGGAACCTGCCTGGATGGCTTTGCTGTTTCTGGATTTTGAAGCAATTGAGGCAGGTCCCACAAAGGGGCCTAGGAAGAACTTGGGATAGCCAACTATTTAACAGCTAGTATTGCTCTCTTGACCATTCCTAGCTGAATGGTGGCACCTGCCCAAAGGGGCCTGCTCATCTCTGATGTTAACCTGGTAAGGCAATTAAAGCAAGCTGACAAACAGAAGGACTTGGCTGAAGCTGGGCAGTGGTGGCAACACGCCTTTAATCCCAGCACATGGGAGGCAGAGGCAGGCGGATTTCTGAGTTTGAGGCCAGCCTGGTCTACAGAGTGAGTTCCAGGACAGCCAGGGTATACAAAGAAACTCTTTGTCTCAAAAAACAAAACAACAACAACAACAAACCCCAAACAAACAAACAAAAAACACCGAGAAGGACTTGGCTGTCCTGCTCCTCCACCCCTCAGCCCTCCACCCCTACATGCAGGGTGATGGGGTTGGTGATAAGGAGCTTCTTGTCCCTTGTGCCTGTGCTGCCTGTACACCAACTTTGGAGCTGCTTGCTTTACTTTCAGGCCAATAAGAGTAGAGACTGTGTTGACAACATGGGATGAGGAGGAGATCCAGGATCTAGGTCAGTTGTTCTCAACCTTCCTAATACTGTGACCCTTTAATACAGTTCCTTATGTTGTGGTGACAACCAACCATAAAATGGCTTTGTTGCTACTTAATAACTGTATTTTTGCTAGTGTTACAAATTAGAATGTAAATATCTGCTATGCAGGATTATCTGATACGTGATCCCCCATAGGGGTCGTGACCCATGGATTGAGAAACACTGGACTATGTCATCACAGGAACTCCTGTGAAATGGCAGCTCAGCTGGTCAGTGCAGGCAGGTGTCAGGGTGGGACACAGTGTAGCCCAGTACCTTGTTCCCTCTTTTTCCTCTTGTAGCTCCTTCTGCCTTCTCACTGAACTTCATGCTATTTCTGCTTTCACTGGGTTCACATGTCCCATGTAAACATTTCCTTCCCATTGCACTTGGCTCCCTAACTTCCTTCTAACTCAGCTGCTTGTGGTGGAGGGGACGTGAGCAGAAGTCTGTGATCAGATGAAGCCAGGGGCCTGGGAATGGGAAACTGATCATGTGGGTGTGGCCTGGACCACATGCCCTTTCCCCCTTTGTGGTGTCTACCTTTTAACCCTTTGAGGCTGTGCTCCGGACCTAACCTTGCTGCTCTATTCACATGTTTCCCAGAGCCTAAATCTGAGGTTAGACAAGGCCTGTTTGCTGTTCTGAGCAGGAGTCAAGGAGGAGAAGGATGGAGTCCTAGGGCTTCAGAGTCAGCCAGAGCTGGTAGAATCCTCATGACCAACCCTTGCAAAGCCTTACCACAAGTCGGAAGCTCATCTACAAAAGATGACAAACTTGCCTGCCTCTTGCAGTTATCTGGTTCTGTGGGTGTCTCACTATCCACAGATTCTCTGAGGCCTGGGAATAGGAAGGTCAGATGCATTTGGTTGCTGCTGCTCACCGTCAGTATCAGGGAATTGGCCATCAGTATTCAGACCCAGGCAGCTGCTTCTAGACTTAATGAGCTGTGGTCTCTGAGGTCATCTTGGTTAGAAGCTGGGCTGTTTCTGCTCCTCTGCAGATACTGCTTAGGCTAAACCACAAAAATACAAATGCTGTGCATATCAGGACCTAACACACATGAATAGTAAATTGACTTAGAAAATGAGACACCGTTTCAGGTATAGTTCATGCTTATTTCTTATTATTTTAATTTGTTCCAGCAAGTAATTGTATTTCTGTTGTCAAGGAAGAAATCTGAGGCAAAACTAGGAAAAATAGAAGGTAGGTTGCCAGAATTCTACACTTCTGAGCCGTATAGGAACCTATGTCTAGATACTAGCAATCCAGAGGTTTATTTCCCTTTTCCATCTTGGGATTGCAGGCTACCGTCTCATGAATCCAGCCATCTTCTGCATGCTTTTCTTTTCTTTCTATGCTTTACCCATGAGCTAGACAAAGTTTGTGAGCTAGATAGTGAAGGTAGGAGGGGAATTACCTTTGCTTTGATTTAGACCAGTATCTCTGATGCCTTGATTATATGTGTGGGACTATGTGTGTGTGTGACTGTGTGTGTGTTTGACTTGTGTTCTTGTGTGTCTTGTTTGTATATGTGGTTTTGTGTGTATGGTTCCCTGTGTGAGAGTGATGTGTTTGGGTGTGTCCAGTGTGTATGGTGTGTGTATTTGTGTTTATCCTGTGTGTGAGTATGTGTAGTGTACTTGTGTATCTATCCTGTGTGTGAGTGTATGTTCTCTGTGTGTATGTCTGTGTCTGTGTGTCTCTGTATATCTCTCTGTGTATATGTATCTGTGTGTGTGTGTGTTTATATGTATGCAGGCACATGAATGCATGTGGACAGTGGAGAACCTTGGGTATCATTCCTTAGGAGCCATCCATCCTGTTTTCTGAGTCTCAGTGACTTGACCTCACCAGATTGGCCAACAAGCCCCAGGATTCCTTCCTGTCTCTATTACCCCAGCTCTGGGGTTATAAGTACATGTCCCCAGGCCTGGATTTTTTCAGTCTAGTTTTAGTCTCCAACTCAGGCCCCCAGTGTAATTCTTAGAAATCTCAGCTTTTGATGAGAGAATGGTCAGGGAGAAGACGACCTTTGCCTGATTCTGG
Organism: Mastomys natalensis; assembly: GCA_021653895.1. Taxonomy (NCBI): domain Eukaryota; kingdom Metazoa; phylum Chordata; class Mammalia; order Rodentia; family Muridae; genus Mastomys; species Mastomys natalensis. The sequence goes on from JAJTUV010000205.1 coordinate 1,821,132, forward strand.
CTCCTCCCCTTTTGTACTGGGCATCATGTCTAACGCATAATGGGTTTCTAGTAAATTATTATAAATCAAACAATTAACTAGTGAGCTTTCTATTCTCTTTGCCAATTTCTCCTTTCCGTTTGAGCAGGGAAGGGGCAGATTGTACCTATAGGAGGGACAGCATCTACTAGATTCCGCTGGAGATGGCAGTGTTACCTGAGTCAGAGGCAGTGTCTGGGCTCTGGCTGCCCTAAGACGCTACTCTGCCACATAGGCTCAACTGCTAATTTAAAAACAGGCGATGGTGAGATGTAGGAAAAAAGATTAATTCAATATAGTGATGTTGAAAGAGGAGCAAAAGGATATAGTAGTTCATCTTTGGCCGGCATAAGAATTTAGGCTTAAATAAAGGCAAGAAGTGTGCATGATAAGCAGTCTTAGTCAGGGTCTAGTCCTGATCTTCACAACCCATTGTTGTCTCAGATCCGACTGTGCTATAGATGCTCTGACAGTTGACAAACTACTGAAAGCTCTTTCTGACAGACAAGTGTCCCCTTTGACTGGCACCTGGGTTCTGTATTTTCCTCATTTGAGCATGGGATTCCTGGGGAAATTCCAGTTTCTTAAGGTCTTTGTCTGGTAGTCTGATGGGTTATGAGAGGGATACAAGTGGTCTCTTTCAAATGTCTTTACTGTCAGGATGACCTTAGAGAGGGGGAAATATGGGAGACCTCCTGACTCTCACTTTAGGCTGACGTGAGTAGAGGTTTTTTTTTTTTTTTTTTTTTAAAGAGTTGTCCTTTCCTTGATAGACAAGGACAGGCAGATAGACAGTGTAGAGACACTGTGTAACCTGACTCAGCTGTGGTCTACCCACAGGCTGACTGGCCAGCACTGCTCCCTTCTCTTGGCCTGCTCCCCTTCCTCACCTCCTTTTCCTCCTCTGAGTCCCCTTGGATCTCTGGTTCTCAGGTGACCAGCCCAGGAGGGATGGAAGTGCAGCTTCTCAGAAATTTTAGGATTCCATCACCCTATACCTGCCTGCTTCCTGATACTCCACTCTTGCTTGGCACTTACTCCCATAGCCCTTTCTTGGGTTTTAGACCATCCTCAGTTGTGGGCAGTGCCACCAGACAGAAGAACTGTAAAGTTCAGAACCCTAATAAAACTCATAACTGAGAATGGCAGGAGTTCAAAGTAGATCCTGACCAGGTTCCTGTCCTGGAGCATGTGACCACGACACCCCACTAAGGATGATGACAATTGGTCTCACAGCATAGAACTTAGAATTCTCCATGCTAAGGAGGTATCTAGATAGACCCTGAGTGTTTAGCCAATGAGGGTCCCTTCCTGGGCACTCCTTCCTGCAAAAGGTATTTAATCTCTGATTTACCCTGAGTAAGTCGTATGCATCCTCATTTGCCATGAATAAAGCAGTTAGGACAAGCAAGGACTGTCTCCTTCATCAAGGACCGCTGTGGGGGAGACCTTCATCATACAGGACTGAGCCTAAGTCTTCTATAGAAGCCTCTCCATAATCTGGGCACTCACTTGGAGCTAAGCTGGATTCCCCACCTCCACTCTGCCCCAGGCTCATCGCAGGCCTCCAGCCCAGTTCCTGACTCCTGAGGTCTCCGGGTGGAGTGTGGGTGCACAGGAGTTTGTGAACCACAGCCTCCGTCCCAGTCCCCCGCAGTTTCTCACCCGGAGAAACACAGGCTGGGGCCCCTATTTTAAACTGCATTTCACCTCCCCTGAGGGGTGTGCTGGCATCCTACAAGCCTGGTACTCCAGCAGCAAGTACGAAGCACAGCCTAGCGCTTCTGTGTTGGCAGTATTCCAACACGCCAGGGTGAGGCGAAAAAGCAGCCCCACATTCAGTAATCTAGTAATGGCTACAGTTAATTTTAGAATCTTTTAAAAAGGGGTTTTGAACATGATTATAATTCATACAGTCAAAAATGTTATAGCTAGGGCTGGGAAGATGACTTGGTGGTAAGGCTCCTGAGACTCAGTGAAGCACGGATCCCAGTGGAGAGAGAGAGACCTTGTCTCAAAAAACAAGATGGATGGCTCCCAAGGAACACCTGAGGTTGGTTGATCTTTGGTTCCCACATGCACATGAACACACATGAATGTACACTTGCATATACACACTTGTGCATATGTGTGTGTGTGTATGTGCATGTTAAAAAAGGTATAGGTGGAGAATCTTTACTATACCCAAAAAGCCCAGTTCCCATTTCTTCCCTTTCAAAAGCAGATGTTGTTATAACAGACACATTGAGTAGTCTTCTAGAATATCTTTCTATATGTGTAGGGATATGCACATAAATGCACCTGGTGCCATGGGGCTCCCTTCCCAAGGACCACAGACTAGATTAGACCAGGGTAATCAGGCTGTATGATTGTATGACTCTGAGACCCTCTAACTTCAGGGAATCTAGTTTGCTAAAGTGTTGCCTGGCCCTCCTTAATTTCCAGTCAGAGCTTCAGGGTCCTCTAATCTCTTCCCCAGTGAAAGAGAGGAGAACAGAGAGACTTGTGTTTTTCTGTATTGAGTGTTCCATGTGTCTAAAACTCAGAGTGCCTCCAGAATTCACAGAAGTTCAAGCACAAGGCTCACACACATTCAAGCCAGTCAGAATTCCAACACTGATGGAGGAAAGGCACCCAAGACCTACACCTTACCCTTCCCACATCAGAGGAGCTATGACAGCTAGTGCCAGTTAAAGGAGAGAGTCATTTTCCTTTGAGGTGTGGTCACTGGTAACCTGGGTTTTTTTTCTGCTCTGTTAAGACTTTTCTGGAAATACTTAGAGGTGTGTTTCTACGATGAATTGAAATTCCATAAAGTTGATGATGAAGGTTAACAATCACAGACACCGATTCTACCACATGTCGTTTGGTCTCAGGATTATGTTATTTCCTCAGTGTTGTGTGATATGGTCTATCTGATAGGACTTGGCTCTTCTTCACAAGCTTGGCTTTTCCACCAAGGGTCTTGAGACTTGCTAGTGGACACAGAGACTGTCAGGAGGCATTTTTGCTTCTTGATCAGAGGCAGACTCCATGCCTCATTTGGCTTTGAAATTCCCATGCATGTGGTACTAGCAGCTCAGTTCTATTTTCTCCCCAAGACCTGTCTATTTCCACGGAGATCAGAAGACGGCATAGGATCCTCTGGAACTGGAGTCACAGATAGTTATACATTTATAGTCTAAGGTGAGAGACTTTCTGCTGTGCCAGGTAACCTGGGCAGGCCTTAGGCAAAGGACCCCCCTCCTGCAAGCCTCAGCTGTAGCATCTGTAAGATTGGCTACAGTAAGATTATTGTGAGCTTCTGTGTAGGTCCTAGGAATAAAACCTGGGTCCTCTATAAGAAAAGCACATGCTCTTAATTGCTGAGCCATTTCTTCAGTTCCAGCCCAATAGCTTTTGGTACATTTCCATCTCTCATCAGACTTGTCCACAACTCAGAGGACCCCTGGGCTGAATTGATAGAGTGGTTTTTAGATTGCAAGCCATTAAGTTGAATCTCGAAATGCTTCGTCTATTTGCTAATATATTTTCTGCTGTGGGAAAAGGGTGGTACTTTTCATGTGTTTTCAGCTTTCTGGAAATTTCAAACCTGAGTGTTTCTCTTTCTTCTGTCCCTGAATTCTTGTTCCTGTTTCATGCACATAATGGCATATTGCTGTAACCTCCTGTTTATTCGTCAGTGACATGTGTGAGCATGTTTTGGGGGAAGTTAATACCCAGCAAGATCGTCAGAAATGTGAGCATTTGCTCCTTAATAACCATAGCAGGTGGGAGAGGCGATGAGAACATTGAAGTCAGGGAGATTTTGTTCCCTAGAGAACTCATTGGATTCCAGGAGCCTGTTTTTCTTGTTTTGAGCTTTTTCTCACCTTGTCTGGATCAAATCCAAGATGGATCAGTAGGGATAGGCCTATTATTTTTCACAGGGGGAAGAAATCTGTGTCCAAATCTCTACTTATTTATATTTTTAGCACTTAGGATGCTTTGATATTGCCTTCTGAATGTATTTACTAATATCCACATCCCCCAGCAAAGAGTAGGAGCCATGAGAGCAGAGACCTTGTCTGTCCTTTTCACCCTGGTCTGTGCTGATGCTAGAACAATTTGTGAGAACATACTGGGCAACTCAGTAAATGTGTTGCCTAGGTAACCAGAAACCCAGTTCTCCTCGTGGTGGTCCCTTTTGTAGATTGGCCCAGTATATTCAGGATGAGGCGAGACCATCTCAATATATCCTCAATGTGAATTTCAAGTCTGGGCATCTCTAATGGACTTAGAGGAGAGGAGACATGGAGTTACAGAAAAAGCTGTTCAGTTTACAGAGAAGGTCTAGGTTTGAACCTTGACCCTTGGATTAATGTGTAAATGGGGGTGGGCATGATTTCTGTATCTATGCAAGTTGTAACCATTATACCACCCTGCATACATTTGAAATCTTTGGATGAAGAATGTATGAAAAATGTGTTTTAGACTTAAAAATGCTTATAAACGTTATCTCTGCAGTAACGTGGGGGTGGAGGGCTCTACCAGGACCTAGGAAAGAGCATTCCCTCCTCCAGCCTAGGTTCCACCCCTGTGCTACTGGTAAATACATTGTTGTCAATGATGAGTCCTTTGTCATAATTCTTTGGAATTCACCTTCAGCAGCTATAATTGTATCCATAGCTGCCTGACTCTGATTCTGTGTTTCTCTCCCCCCAGGCGGCTGCTGAAGAGTGAACTTGGATCATTCATTACTGACTATTTTCAGGTAAGCTTGGAAGGTCCCAGCACCCATTATACATGCGATTCACATACCAACAGGGAGAGGCATCATCCTGTACATTTGAATGCTCCTTCAATGCCTACAGTTACATGTAGAGCTGCAGGGCGCTGCTACGCCAGTTTGGTCCCTGATGTTAGTGGAGATCAGTCAGATCACTTGCAGTCTCAGGCTTTTGAGTCTCAGGACTCATTTATATTGTTAAAGATTGTTGCTCCTCTGGGTTCCATATGTCTGTCCTTATCATATGAGAAATTGTGCCTCTGAAGCTTTAAAATACATCTTTAATTAACTTACAGAAGAACAATAGCACTTCTATGAGAAAAAAGAATGTTTCCAGAATAAAACGGAAGAGTGGCATGTGCTTTCTAGAAGGCAGTCTTTTCTCTTCCCTGCTTCTTACTCTGGATTGTGTGTTCCATGTTACACAGTCCCTAGACAGCTGCACTGTCCAGCCCTGGAACACAGGTGGGAAGAGGCATTTAATGGTACTGACGACATAGCTTTCACCAGAGGACACTGACTTTACCACTGCCCTAAATCCTCCTGTCCTATGTGTGGTGTTCAAGTTGGGTTATGTGCCCCTTGAACAGGCTATTTCTTGTCACTAGGCCTCCCAGTCTGTTCTGTTGACAGCAGGATTGGTATGACAGGCAGACTTCCCTCCTGCCTACACATTGTTGTGGGGGCTAAGAAATTCAAAGTCTCAGGTGTGTGTGGTGTTTCTCTGCAAAGGCGAGTTTCTAAGTCATAGACATAAGCTGCTTCCTTACCTCTGAGCAGAGGTGTTTGGCAGCTGAGTGTTGATGGTGAGTAACAAGCTAGGTGACCCTCCCATGAAGTCAGCCCCTGCTTCTCATTCATTTGCTCGGTGGGTCTGGACAAGCTGCTTTATTTCTGTCCTGCTCAGTTTCCTCGTTTGTAAGATGAGGACAGAAATATAGTTTACCACATTGTGTGATCTGCATGAAATAACAGCAATGGAAAACTCAATGCTAGCTGTAGCATGTGACATGGCAACATAACATATGGTGGTCACCCAGGTTCAGGGCCCAGCACAGCCATTTACTGAAAGTGTTGCCAGGAGCAAGTTGCCATTTCTCTCTCTTTCAGTTTCCTCTTCTACAAAATCAGGACCTAACCTTTAGGACCTACCCATATAAGGTTGCTATAGAGACTAAATAAATTTTTATTTATAAAGCCCTTACTGGCTAGCACAAAATAAGAGTGTCTATTAAATTTATCCTGGTTCTTATTTATTATGCTGAGGCACAACCCCATCAATTCGAATAGAAAAGGAATGTAAAAATACATATGATCTTGGTGGCAGTTTTTTTTTGTGATGTTTTGTGTCCAAGTTGAATACAATTTTAAAACTGTATGGAGAGATTTTTGCAGTTAGAAAGTGGGACATCATTTTGTTTTTTGACTCAAGTAACAGGAAATGTCAAACTCTTATGTCCACTATTAAAGGGTGACAGATGATGAGTTTATAAAAAGATAAAGAGAGGAGAGATATGGTCTATGGAGGTGTAGTCAGGTATGGGGGAAGGGGATGTCTCAGTGGGCCCATGCTGAGGCATCCCTTCCCCCTGAGAGACTAGCCACACAGTATAATATAGAATAGAATTTATTCATTCAGGGCATGAGAAGGGAAGAGCCCAAGAGGACAAGAAAGAAGCAAGAGAGGGAGGAGGGGGCAAGCAGCCCCTTTTATAGTGGGTCAGGCCTACCTGCTATTGCCAGGTAACTGTGGGGTGGAGCATACCTGACTGTTGCCAGGTAACTGTGGGGGTGGAGTTTAGACAGAATGCTAACAACAGATGTCAGTCAGCTATATACACATGTGAATGTGAATGTGTGTATGTGTGCACACACACACACACACACCACACACTCACACACAGAGGAGGAAACAGAAACCCTAAATCTGGTCAGATCAAGACCCAATGGAATTCAGTCAGGTCATCCTCTGCTGCATGGACAGTAGCATCTGTTAAGGGGTGTGGGGAGGGAGGAGGGAGACTGAAGACTCCAGAATGTGATAGTGAGCCCCGACTGTGAATCATCTTATTTGCCCTTCACTCAAAGGTCAGCTTCTACCTCACTCTGCTCCCCTGTGGTCTGTATTGATTGGTTTGAAGGCAGGCTACTAAAAAGAGGGTTTTTTTTTTCTTTTCTTTCTTTCTTTTTTTTGCCCCTTCATAAGTCCTGAAGAAAGGAGCCTGCTGGGCTGGGCTGCCTTCTGCCTTGACATTTGAAAGAGATGGAGTCTGTGTGGTTTCAGTCAAGTTTTAAATGCCAGCTATCTTTTGGCCTTGGGGGCTATCCCTAAGCCGGTAGGAAGGGTGTGTCTAGTTGGGACTTGTGCACATGGTAAGCCCTGAGGTTTTGGGAGGTGGCTAATACTGCTTACAAAGATGCCAGATACTTCAAAACTAATAACCACATGCCATTTCCTACCAGGAACCTGACCAAAGAAGCTGCTTGATGAACACCAAGTCTTTTTCTTGGGGTGTGGTGTGAGGAATGATTTTCAGAACTTTAAATGTGGGGTTTTCCTTATTTAGGGTGCTAAACTGGAAAAAGACTCTTCTAGACACACTTCTAATGCAGATTTTATTTTATTTCTTTTTAAGTTGTGTTTGTTTCCAGCCCCACCCCTCCCCCCAGTGTTTTTAAGCTTTTACTTTTTTTCTGTTTGCCTCTGTCAACGTTTTAAGGGGAGCAGGAAGGAGTGTCTACTTTACATACCGGAAGTGACGTTTAGGGACCTAAACAAGGCAATGAATAACATCAGAGATGGGCTTAGAAAATGTTTGCTTTATCCCGTGTAGTCATTCCAGAGAAAGTCTATGCCGTCTTCTCCAGGACTTGGCAGCCTCCTTGTTTAAGGAAGAGGGATCTAATTTGATCTGGCTAAGGTGCTGTGTCAGTATTTGGTTTGCTGTTAGTTAATTTCTGAGCGATTTTTCCACTTGTGGTAAGTGGTGCTGCTACTGGTTCCTTTTAGCACTTGGTGACAATTTTGACAAGCAGCTTAAAGAAAAAAGTTGCTCATGAAGGTGCAGGCGCCCCTGGCTGTGGCCCCCATGGAGAAAGTAGTTCAGGAGACATTCATGTGGAAAGGCTAGAACTGGGTACTGCTGAGGTTTCCAAACCTGCACAAGAAATCTCCACACAGCAAGGAGTCACTGAGACAAGGGAAACTTCACAGCAGTCCAGGGGCAAAGCCCCAAGAGGCTCAAACAAAGAATCTGGAGGAAAGCGTGGGGAGCCCTAGGACAATCAGGAAAGTCCCTCAACCTCAGTTGTTTCAGAAGAATGTAAACAAGTTCCCTGGCCCAGGCAGGGCTCCTCAGAGTGAGGTCTACAAGACCCCAACCCCAGCACCTGCTTTTGAAAGTCAGGTTTGCCCCTTCTTGGGACCCTTCTCTCCCAGTGAGAGTTTGCTACTTGCAGAGTCATAGACAAAGCTCTTCCTGTCTAGGTCTCTGCTTTAGAGCAAGTGAGTATTTTTATTTTACAATTTTAAAGAAAGAACATCCACAGTGAAGAATAATGAAAATGACCTGGGGTGAGGGCAGAAGCAGCAGGTAAAAAAAAAAACGTGGTTATCTCTGGTCTGCACACAGAGAAGACAGCCTGTTTGGGCTGCAGGAGCCTGAATAGATTTCCAGAGACACTGGCCAGAAAAATCTCTGACATTTCCAGTATTGACTCCCTTCTTCCCACCCCCCACCCCCGTCTGTTTTGAATTGTGTCTGAGAAGAAAATTGAGGTTTCAGAGTAGAACTCTATCCCAGTGACTGCCTGGAGGGATAATTGATTCTCTGTCGTGCTTGAAAATGGATAGTATAAAGTGATCTGCATTTTTGGATTCCTTAGTAAGGTATATCTGTGGTTCAAAGTATGGGGTGGGGGCAGGGTGTCGAATACCTCCGTTTCTCAGTTCTGCATCTGTGGGTTGCACTGTTTGCCCCAAGCTCAGAAGGTTCCATTTCTTTTGGTGGAACTAGAGATTCCTTCATATAGAAACTAAAGTCAAAGACTCTGAGCGAGAGGAATGTTAGGGAAGAGAAAAACATGGACAGAGCAGTTGCCAATAGGTCATGGATGCCTGGCTGCATTTGGTGTGTGTGTATGTGTGTGTCTGTGTGTCTGTGTGTGCCCATGCACATACATACATGCACATGTGAGTGTTGGCGTATACATGTATGTGAACATATAGATATGTTCGTAATTTGTTTATTTGATTGCGGCAAGAGCCCCAGGAGAGACTGATCATCATAGTGGTAGGGAAATGTGCACTTGGCAGTATTTGAGAGAGGAGACCCATGGTGAGAAGTCTCAGACAGAAGGGAGTTTAAAGCTATAAAACAATGCAGGAATTTAAGGGAATCTATACCAGCACACGCAGTAGCACGACTGACAATGGGAGTAGATGGCAGGGTCTTCAGACCAGACCCAGAATAAATAAATATAAATGAGTAAGATAAATAATTATGAAGATGGGACAGGGTGAGGAGAATATCTCTTGGGATTTCCAAATCCAAACCAGATGGCGGAGAAAAGGTACAATTTCCATTTTTGATCCATCTCAGAAGACTTCTGTAGTGAGCAGTATTCCCCAGAAGGAAACGGAGATTGTGAGGTGGCCAGCTGGGAAGAAGGGAAATTCCATGCATACTCTGTAGGTTCAACGTGGGGCCAGTGCAGAAAGGAGTCTGACAGGGAGGATGGTGAGGATTAGGGTTTTTTAGGTGAGAAGGTCACTAGGACTGAGGTTTGAATAGTGTTCAGACAAAGGCGTAGTGAAGCCTCTATACAAGGAGGGCCTAGGAATTCCTGGTGGCCACTCTGACCTCCTCTGAGGTAGAGCTAACTAACCAGAGGTACAGAGAGTATCCAGCCAGCCAGAGATTTCTGAAGCTTTCTTGCCCCTAGTCTCCCAAGTAGTTACATGCATTTTGTGGAATTATTTGAATATTTTATAATGCTTTTCTCATACCCTATGAAACAAGTGGAAAAATGAATCTTGAAATTGATACCTTGAAGCCTTAGTAGGTTTTAGATAAAGATGAGAACCAATAGGTATTGGGTCATTAGCTTCATTGGATTTGTGAGGGAGAAGAATACATAGGTACAAAACCCTTCCTAGCTCCATGGGAGCGGGATTCCTTTGGCATGTAGGCTTGCTGTTCTGTGTGAGAATACATTTTAGGAGCCCGCTATGCATGAAATCGAAGGATTTAGTATAGACCAGATAGGGCCTGCTGTGAGCCAGGGTTAGTGAGGAGGCGACGGGGAGGCACAGCAACCTGCCGGAAGTGCTGTACATGCCGTGCACAGTAAGTAGTCGTGGTCAGCAGTCCAATGGTCATGAGGAGTAAAGGTTGTTGCAGATTTTTGTTTAGTATGGAAAGCCCTCTCTGCCCCCTCTGAGAGTTATAATGAAGGCTGCATATGTAGCTCAGTTGGCAGAGTGCTGGGGAAGCATCCATGAGGAGGTGTGTTCAATTCTTAATACTCTAGAAGCCAGGAATGGTGGTGCATACTTGTAATCTATTTGGCATGGAGTTCTTTCTCCTGGGAAGCTAGGACTGGCATTATTTCCCTCGAGTGTTCTTGATTACTTTTTTTCCTGGGTCCCTCTGACTTGGTTGGGAGGTACTCTGCTTAATAGGTGACATAATGGTTGGCAAGCTGTACCCACACACATACACACACACCTATCCTCTTCTCTGCTAACCTCAGCACCTCCATCCTGCCGCATGCTGCGCAGGGTAAGCTGATCTTTTTCCCTGATCAGCGACGGTGGTGAGTGGCTTGGGAGGCTTTCCTCCAAACATCCTTGTCCTAGGTTTTCCCAAGTTCATTTTTCTGTTGGCAGCCCATTTCTCTGTGTCTTAGGGGGGAAAATGTCAGCTCTTTCCACTTCCGGATCATTCTGCACTTCATTAATGCGCTGTTTTGTCCATGGCCACATTCACTGATGGTGTGCCAGAAGGGTGTGTTAAGTAACAACCGGCCCATTGCCAAGTCCCTACTCATTTCCTAAGGAGCTACTATTTAATAAGCTGATAGTTTGCGATTTGAGGCTGGCCAGGGAGGTGGTAGGGAGAGCCACTGGGCTAGAGGGGGTCATGAGAAAAGCAGAGTTTCCAACTCTGTTGTCGCTGTCACTTAGCAGCAAATGTCTGTCAGAACCTTTTGGATCCAGGCACTAGGCAGGGATGGGAATTCTTTGAGGTGAGATTCAGGAAGAGAGATGCTTAGAAAAATAGTAGGGAATACCTGAGCTAAAGCTCACCCCTCTCTTTCATTCCTAACCCCTTTGCTTTCTTCCTTCCCTCCCTCACTTCCTTCTTCCTTCCTTTCTCTCCCTTCCTTGGTTTCTGTCTCTCAGAACCTTTGAGCAAGCCTAAGTCCGGTAGATGGCAAATTGGCGTCTTCCTAGGTGACGTGGATGGCAGTGGTGTGATCTTCACAATCTGCAAGCCCTGTGCTAAATGACAATGTATTGGGGTGTGGACTTCCATCTCCTTCTCACGGGTCTGCCACTGCTACATACACAAGTCAGGTCACCCCTAAGAGGTGTTTGTAATCTCTACACTGTGACACAGAAACCCTTAAGAGGTGTTTGCAGTTTCTACACTGTGACACATAGATCACAGGATAGGGGAAAGGCTTACCTAATTATTAGCAAATATGTCACAGCCCTGCCAGACCCAACTGGGGATGGCTACCACCATGTTTCTGTCCAAGAATTAGTAGGCATGTGTCCAGCCCTGACTTCCACGCATCATACCTAGACTTCCACTAACACCATCCATTACTCCCTCAGGGTAGGGTGGTAGTAATAGGTCAGGGTGTGGGTGTGGCCCAACACCTGGACATGAAGTGTGCACGTTCCTCCTGGGAGGTAGTGGCTCCAAATTCCCTGTGTTTTATGTTATAGTATATCTGACCATACCTTCCTTACAACAGCGCGTGTGCGCACGTGCAGACACACACACACACACACACACACACACACACACACACACACACACACACACGGCAGGTGGGGCAACAACTGCAGAGCATTGAATTCTAACTGCAGAACCCTTCAAATGCTAGAACCTAAGAGATGCAGGAGGGCAGGCGCCTGTATGGCTGCAGATTCTCTGGAGGGAAGACTCCTTCTTGACCTGTGGTGTTCTAGGCAAGGAGTGGGGACAGAAACAGTACTGACAGCTGAGCAAAGAATCCGGCTGTGGTCAAGTTAGAGGACAGGGGAGGTGTGAATGAAAGGTGGGTCAAGCAAAGGGAAGCTGGGTGCTGAGGTGCCCTCCCCACCGCCCCCAGAATCCTGGAGGGCTCTGCAGGCGCTGAAGGAAGGATTCCTAGTGGAATCTGAGCTGCATTCCTGTGGATTGGAATCTGGTGTAGGAAATTCTACCCTAACCTCAGTTACTGGAAGATCAAAGCATTTATGGCATGCTTTTCAAGGAGTTTTAGCTTCTTGGAAAATGGAGCCCCTTAAATATCAGCAAAACTGTGTGTGAGCAGACTCTGGTGACCACAGGCTCCAAGTGGGGAGAAGGACTGTATGATCCAGTCGGCTCCTTCAGACTCCACAGTCTTGTTTATTTTGATCTAAGCTACAGAATTTCTGTACTGTGTATCATGAGAGCCTTAGAAGAATGTTTTCTGTGTCATTTCCCCTCCTAAGCCAGAAATAACTCCGTTTCCTTTGAAACACATATTTTTTCCTTCTAATATCTCCTTGACGGGAGACCAAGGGTTAGGGAGGGAGGCTCTGGGCCATCTGTTGGAATTCATTCCTTCTGATTTTTACCAAATGAAGGAAGTAGGAACAGATTTAGGGACCCTATGTCCCCTCTTCCATCCCTTTAAAAACATTCTGATTCTTATCTTGACTCCTTAAAAATACAAAATAATTCTCGTCACCAAAATAGGCAGCTGATTTTAAGTTCAACAAAGATTTGCAAAGCACCAGCTGTACCCAGAATCCTTTTGGAGTCCGGTACTAAAGTAAGAAGTGGTCCCTGTCCTCAAGGATCTAAAAGCCTAATGGATATACTCAGTATTGTTTGTGCTTGCGTGTTGTGTGTGTGTGTGTGGTATCCAAGTACTCATGGATGTATGTGTACCTGTGTCTATGTGCATGTGGAGGCCAGAGGCAGGATGTCAGATGTCCTGTCTCTCGTTCTCCACCTTAATCCCTTGTGGCTGAATGTCTCACTGAACATGGAGCTGGGCTGGTAGATTGCAAACCTCAGGGAGAGCCTTCTGCTCCAACCCTCTTACTTACTACCTCAGTCCGGCCACATGGATGCTGGAGATTTGAACTTAGGTCCTCATGCCTGCCTGGTGAGTATGTACCTACTGAGATACGTCCCTAGCCCTGGAAGTATTTATTAATTCATATTAGAACCTGGAGTGATTTTTGGTTTTGTTTTCTTAATTTCTTTTAGCACCCTGGTTTACCACTGCCCCCTTAGTGTATATAATTAGGATAATGGGACAAGATGATATGAACCCCTCCTGGGGTATTGCCTTGGATATGTGATTAAAGAGAGCTTGCAAATTTGTTTTGGGAGAAGGGCGGGGTACCAGTGTTGACAACAGACACTCAGGAGTCTTTGCAGTGCAGAGCTGACCTTTCTGAGAATCTCATCTGGCTCAAAGGAAGTACTGGGCCAGATACTCTAAAGCAGTGGCTCTCAACCTGTAGGTGCCACCCCTCTGGGGGGTTCCATATCAGCTATCCTGCATATCAGATATTTGCATTATGATTCATAAAAGTAGCACAATTACAGTTATGAAGTAGCAATGAAATAATTGCATGGTTGGGAGACACCAGGACATGAGGAAGTGTATTAAAAAGGCCATAGCATTAGGAAGGCTGGGAATCACAGCTCTAAGGTCACAGTGGGATTTGTGCTTAGGTGGCATGAGTACTTTCCTTTTTCCTCATCTAAGCAATCTTTTTCATTCATCTTGGCTGCCAGGAGTTCTAGATCAGTTGACATTGGACTGTGTTCTTGCTTTCAGACCTGGAGGCAGGATGCAGTTGCTGGGCCAGAGCTGGAGAATAGGTTGGGGCTGTGTTGTCATTCCCTGTACAGTCCATAGTACTTTTTTTCCGCCTTCAACAAAATTGGCATGCTTCAGTATGGTGTTATTATGACTCTGATTTGAGTTCTATCTGCCATCTTGAAATTAAACAATGGCCAGTTACACTTTAAAATTGAGTCATATCTGAAGCCCAGTGGGATGTTAGAATCTGGATCATGTGTGCCTGTCACAGAAATGTACTAGTGCTTTTGATAACTCTCTTGGTACAGAGGTAGGAGAGATGGCTCAGTAGGTAATGTGTTTGTCGTGCAAGCATGAGGACCGAGATTGGATTCCCAACACTCATGAAACGGCCAGGCCTAGTTGCCTGTACTTATAATCCCAGTGCTGGGAAGGCAGAGGCAGGAGGATGTGGCTTGTTGACTAAATTGTCTTGTTGAAATAGTGATCTTTAGGTTCAGTGAGAGACCCTGTCTCCAAAGAATAAGTGGAGAAGAGGCTACCCTGACATCATGCACTCACAGAGGCAAGGACACCGTATGTAGATGCATGCACACAAATGCACATGACCCCAGACGCCCTCAGTATGTCGTTAAAGTCCTGTTGTCACTGACTTTTTACTTCTCACTCCTGGGAAGATGTTAAGCTCTTGCCACCGACATCACTGGTCACTAAGGATGTATGGTGATATATGCCTATAATCATTAGCTTTGTCAGAACTTAATGATATGCCAGTGTATCGTGATAATGATAATTTAAATGTTTCTAGTACAAAGAAATGTTAAATATCTGAGGTATGCCAGTTACTATGATCTCGTTGCTACACATTGCGCACATGCATTGAAATGTCACAAATGAGCATCTATGTTATATGTCTGTTAACATTTTTAATGTGGAGCTGGAGAGGCGGCACAGCAGTCAAGAGGACGTATTGCTCCTGCAGAAGACCCAGGTTCAGTTCTTGCCACCTGCACTGCTTGACACACAGCTGCTTGTAACTCCAGCTCCAGGGGATCTGATGCCTGTGGGCTTTGTGTGTTTGTATTCCCACTCAGACAGACCCAGACACGTGACTGGAAACAGTAAACATAATTGTTCTTAGATTAAAACCAATTGATTGAAAACATAATAAAACAGTACAGCTAGTGAAAAATGAAGAAGGCTAGCAAAAACAAGGAAGGGACTGGAGGCACACTTCCAGTACTTAGGAGGCAGAGGAAGGAAGGTTACAAGTTTGAGACTAGCCTGGGCTACATAGTGAGACACGGTTTGTAAAGTAGTTGAGCAGGACCTTAACCACTGTGGTACCCACCCTCCTTCCACTCAACTGCACACACTGCTGTCATCAGTGCTGTGCTGACTACTTTTTGTGTCAGCTTGACACAGGCTAGAGTCATCTCAGAGCTGGGAATTTCAGTCAAGAAAATGCCCCCTAGAAAAATGGGCTGTAGGCAAGCCAGGTATGTTCTCAATCAGAGGGCCCATTGATGTGGGTGGTGCCATTCCTGGGCTGGTGGTCCTGGGTGCTATAAGAAGGCAGAGTGAGCAAGCCATGAGGGGCAGCTAATAAACAGCACCGTTCCATGGCCTCTCTGCATCTTTTCCTGCCTCCATGTTCCTGCCCTGCTTGAGGTCCTGTGTTGATTTCCTACAATGGACTCTAACTCAGGATTATGTTAGCCAAAAAAACCTTTTCCCTCCCGGGTTGCTTTAGTCATGGTGTTTCATCACAGCAGTAGAAACCCTAATGGAGACAGTGGGAGCTTTGGGTTTTATAAAGGGCTGTGTGAGGAGAACATTGGCTTTTTTGTTTGTATATCGCCTTTGCTCTCTACCTTCCCAACGAGGGAGCAAAGTGCTTTGGTAACCTAATGAGAGAGGCCCAGAGAGGTACCAGGACATCAGTGATCTCAGAGTTTCTGTGGCTCACATAGGGGTGGTGTTGTATGTTAGAGACACACATACAAGGTGGAGGTCTCAGTAGAGTAGAGTAGAGTAGAGTAGAGTAGAGTAGAGTAGAGTAGAGTAGAGTAGTAGAGAGAACTTAGCTTCTGGAACCAGGAAGAACAGTCTTACCTCCTATGAGCCAGCAGCCATTGGTAAGCGACGAAGCATTCAAATTGTTGTGGATAGCCCTCTACAACTCTCTCATGAACACCCTGTTGATGGATGCATATTCAAGGCTGCCTAAAAGTTTGCATTTGATCTCTTTCTGTTGTATCAAGTATGAGGAACCATAGATTTATTCTTTTTAAAATTTTTATTTTTTAATTATAAGTGTGTGTGTGTGTTGTGTGTGTGTATGTGTTTGTGTAGATATGTGCTCAATAAGAGCAGAAGGAGTTGGCCCCTACTGGGGCTAGAGATACAGGCGATTGTGAACCACCTGATGCTAGTGTTGGAAGACCAGAGTCACTGAGCCACCTTCCCAGATGCCTGAATTTGTTTGTTTGTTTTGGGACGGAGGTCTTTCTTTGTAGCCCTGGCTGTTCTGAAACTCACTATGTAGAACAGGCTAGCCTTGAACTTATGTAGATCCACCTAGCTCTGCCTCGAGAGTTCTGGACTTGTACCACTACATTTGGCTCCAAATTATATTTATTCTTAAAAAGACAAAAAAAAAAAAAAAAAAAAAAAAAACCAACCCAAACCCCCAAAACCCTAGCTCTGTTTAGTTTCCCATTTGTCTAGGCTCTCCATATGGCTTTAAGTTATTAAGAACCTCAAGGACTTTGGACTCAACAGTCAATTGGACTGGGTCCTTTCTGTATCTCTTAGTTTGAGAGGTGAGTGGGGTGGTGACTGCATTTGGCTTTTTGGCTTACTACCCTTGGGCTGTATGGTGTCTCACAGTCTTCCTCTGAGGTTCTTGTTCTTCTAGGAGGACAAAGGGCTTCTTAAACTTAGGCTGACTAGTGCAAGGGCCTGAAAAGTCTGCTCTGCAAGTGGGAATTGGAAGAGTTGGAAAAATGCCCTGTAGTATAGCTTGCCTACAGTCCAGTCTTCTGCATCAGAGTCACCCAGCTCTTGTGCTCTTTGTTCTCTCTTGGCAGAACCAGCTTCTTGCAAAAGGACTGTCCTTTGTGGAGGAGAAGATCAAGCTGTGTGAAGGCAAGTACAAGGAGGTGCTGGTGCATGGGGCTCTGACTCAGCCTCTGATGTTTGCAGGGTTGAGCCACATCTGTCCAAAAGCAGCAGACTCCCAGTGAGTGAGTCCCCTGCCTCTTGATGCCTTTAGTGGTTTGAACCAGCTTTCCTTGTCAGCGCAACACAGACTGCCTTTGCAAGAATGGGCTGGGATGGGGTGATTTAGTGGAGACACAGGTAAGGGGTTTCGACAGATGCATCCTGGTGGTGCCCTTTGAAGGGACAGGGACAGTTGTTTCTACCGCAGATGCTTCTGGTCCATCTGTTTTGTTCCAGGCTGTTTTCTATCCACATTTACAATATTTCTTGGGATCATACTACACAGAGGTGCTTCCAACTTTGGAACTAATAGGACAAACAGGCTCTCCCTCGATGTGATGTGATCTGACAGATGAAGAAAATTTCTTGGTCAGTCTGTGGTTTTAGAATCCAAGTAACTGGATAGAAAAAACTGACTGGAGAGAAAGATCAGGTGGAAGTCTCAAAGGAAAGAGTGGACCACTCTTTCAGTTCCACTGAGGTTTCTAGGGACTTGGCTTAGCTTGTTCTCTAGTTGTTTAGTGGATCTTGGCACATTTTTCCCTCCCAATCTCTGTCTCTGTCTCTCTGTCTCTCCCTCTCTGTCTCTCTGTCTCTCTCTATCTCTCTCTGTCTCTTTCACTCTGCTCTTGTATCCCAGGCTGGCTTCAAATTTACTACATAGCAGAAGATGATCTAGAACTTCTGATTGATCCTCCTGCCTCCACCTCCTAAGTTCTGGGATTACAGCATGTACCATGATGCTTGGTTTATGCTGTTAGAGATTAAACCCCAGGACTTTGTGCATGCTAAGCAAGTACTTTATCAACAGAGCTACATCTCCAGCTCAGAGCCTCATTTTTAAGGGATGAAATGGGGTGAGGGCTTGCAGCAAGTAAAAGGTACCTATGACGTCATACTCTGCACACGGGTGGTCTACCTTTTCTTTGTGCTCTAGCCAAATATCCTCAGGTTAGGCCAGAAGGATGTCCAGACACAGACTTCGTAGGGCTGTATCTAGCCATATACTGGAATATATGACTTCAAAACCTTGGAGGGCATTGTGTCCAGTGAAAGACAGTTTCCCCTATTTTCTGAGAAAGCCACCATGCCCAGTAATGTGGCACCTAGATAGATGATAGAGATAAATGCTGGAAAGTTCTGGTGCTTGATTCAAAGTAAATGTCCCCCAGAACTTTTGGAAATAACCAATGGTAGAAATGGATACACACACACACACACTTTTTCCTCTGGACCACCTCATGGTACACAGCCCTGACTTTTGTCGTCTCTGTCGTGGCCTCCAGTTCTTCACCCTGAACCTGGAAGCTCCACACATGATGTACAGTGTCTGCCTGTCACCAACTCACAGTACACAGCTCTGACTTTTGGCTGCTGCCACTTGGCTTTGTTACTGTCTTCAGCTGTTTGTGACAGCACAGCTGTTTGTGGCAGCAGCTACTGGGCAGGAGCTCACCATCTTGTTTTCTACAGTTCCTTCTCAGGATGTTTTTTATAGCATCCTGTGTGCTGCTGACAATCTAACTTCTGTGGTGCACCAACGGCAAGATTTGATGACAGCCATCTAGAACCTTCCATTCAAGCTCCTTCACTTTTGCAGGGAGCTGACTCTGCCTTACAGGCTGTTTCTGGAAATGAAGCTACATAATGAACAAAAAAATGTTTGTTTCCTTTTCCTCTTTCTTCCTTTCTTGGTCTGTGTCTGCTGCTTTCACAGAACACTTTCTTTTTTTTTTTTGGTTTTTCGAGACAGGGTTTTCTCTGTGTAGCCCGGGCTGTCCTGGAACTCACTCTGTAGACCAGGCTGGCCTCGAACTCAGAAATCCACCTGCCTGTGCCTCCGAGTGCTGGGATTAAAGGCGTGCGCCACCACCGCCCGGCTAACACAGAACGCTTTCTGGAGCCCTCTTTCCTCCCTGATCTTTGCAGCCATCAATCAGATCTAGCCTTCCAGAAGCTACCTCGCATCTCTGGGGTGGAAGGACTCCTTTATACATCATAGAGGCCTCAGTCTTAGCATGGAGGCAGACACAATGCTGCCCCACAGGGTTCTTCCTCCTTCCCTTCACCATAGAGAGCTTCAGATAAAGGCTATTAACAAAGTAGCCAGAACAGCCTTTACCTCTCTTTGGGGTTCATTTTGGATTTAGGAAACCAAATGTCCCTTCCTCATCCCGTGAGTGAATGAATATTGTTTATGTTGAAGATGATTCTGTGTTGCTGTAATTGGATGCCAGGTCCTTTGTAGGTTCTAGGGAAGCTAAACTGAAAATAGGAACAGATATGAATCAAATCATCATACATTAAAATATGTCAGTTGTGTGTAAGTGTGTTAGTGGTTGGGGCTGTGTAGCCAAGATTAGGACTGCTAATGCATGCAGGGTGGGTTTTGGTTAATTGGAGGAAGTTCCTGTAAGAATAAAGTCTGAACTGTAACTCAGAGGGTTAACAGGCAAGTTAGCTAAGGAGGTGGGAAAGAAGAGTCTGGGCAGAAGAATTATCATACCAGAGGCTCTGTGCTGTGAGGAATCGTGGTGAGTCTGAGGGACAGAGATCAAACCTGAATAGCCACACTCCAAAGACCGAGGGAGGTCTCGCTGAGGATGAAGACACAGGAGAAGGAGACAGATCCTCCTGGCTGTGTGGCCCATATTGTAGAAGTGTCCTCTCTCTAAGAGAAAACGGAAAGTGTTCCTACTAACTAGAAAGGCTTGCTCTGTAATGTCACCTCTTTGGGTCAGATTGTGCCTCCGGACCCTGGGAGACCAGGCATCTTCAAATGCCTACACATTGGGCCCTTGTCATTTTTCGCCATGAAGGCTTTTCCATAGTGGTTTGTTGATGTGTCTTGCTTGGTGCTCTGCACATGGACAAACCTGTCCCAGACTCTCAAGTTCTAGTGGAGGACAATTCCAGCAATGTTTGATTAGTGCTTGCCAGGGAAAGCAGAGGATGACACAAGTCTGCATCTACCCTGACCTTCTAGCAGCTGTTATTGACTAGCTTTGCCCTTGTTCTATGCTCTCTCCTCAGCCATCGCTTTTATTGGCCATTAAATTAATAGACGGAAGACGTTAAATGAGTCTATCAAGATTCGTTCCATGGAACTAATGGTGTTTTGCCAAACACGGCTCTTGGTGTCTTGTCTTGGCTGACCCAGTTTCTCTGCTCAAGATGAGCACACAGTAGTAGCCCATCAGCTCTGACATCTAGGTCACTAAGCAGCTGCCGCCTCAACCAGGCTGTCTCCCTCTCACATCCCTTAAGTGGCATCGAGGTGACCTGTGTACTGTAGCCTGTGGGTAGTCTTTGGCTTCCTGGTGCCAGGATGAGCATGCACAGTCAGGAGGTGCTTCCCAGCACCCACAGTGCAACAGTGGTTGAAAGTGATACTGTAGATGGTCTTTTACTGCAGCTGACACAGCTCAAGTGCAGAGTCAGGCCAGAGTATATAACTACAGCGTATAACAACAGTGCAGATGGAGCAGTGATAACACTGTGCAGACAGAGCAGTGCGCAACTGCAAATAGAGCGGTGTGTAACTGCAAACAGAAAAGTGTATAACTGTGCAAACCGAGCTCATGTAATTGTGCACACAGATCGTTGTATACCGATGTTGTATATCTGTGCAACCCAAGCAGTATATAACTGTGCAGACAGACACAGCTGTGTATAACTGTGTAAAATAACGGTGTATAACTGTGCAAACAGTCTTCAGAAGAAGCAGGTAAAGAGTGTGAGGTCAGGACCCCAGCTTTGCCTTTTAGCTGTGTATTGTTGGTCTAGTTATTTGGTGTCTCTGAGCCTGTAAGATGGGGTAAGAGGGCCTATTCATGGATAATGTTTCTCATGTTATCTCCCTTTTCTGAGTTCGAGGGTAGAAAGACCCTGTAGCACTGTGGCTGTGCTCCCTAGGTGCTAGCAGCTACAAGCTACAAGTTCCCTAGTATACTAGAGTTTACATTTGAGGTGAAGCTGTCCTGTGAGTAATGACATGTTCTCTTCCTTCTCCTGTCTTCTCTCCTGTGTGTAGGTGACAATCGCATTGAAGTTCTGGCTGAAGTCTGGGACCACTTCTTCACCGAGACTCTCCCTACCCTGCAGGCAATATTTTATCCAGTTCAGGTCAGTGTCACTGGGATGCAACAGCCTGTCTCCTCCACTGACCTAGGTGATCAGGCCTCTTGCTAAGAGGGGGACAGTCTAGAGGTGGGGTACCTTGGTTAGTAAGGGCTCCAGAGGTCTTCTGAACATTCTGTATCTATATTTAACCTCTAACTTCAAGTGAAGAAGAGGATCTTATATATAACCAG